>VTFQ01000020.1:8660921-8838421 GCA_036281575.1 Ancherythroculter nigrocauda
TATATGAATGTACGAATGACCAACCCCTAACCCCGCCCCTAAACCTACCCATCACTAGGGTTTAGACAAATCGTATGAATTCGTACAAGTGAGGTCGTACGAACCTGGTGCTCATGTGTGGTTTGAGGTATAGTAATTCCCCTCCCATTAATTTTGAAGTATTGGTTTATATTGTATTAGTACAGTATTATTGTATAATATTATATAATTGTTTGTGGTGGAGAGATTCAGATTCAGAAGTCAGATTAGTAGGTTGTATTTGTATTGAGATTTTCCACGACACCAGCCTGTATTCTAGTCCGTTTTAAAACTTCAAATTGCACCTATGTTACGTTTTATGTTATGTCTTGCTTTTGTTAAAGCATCTTCTGAATTAGTGAATGCAAATGTACATGTGTTTTTACATGTTTTCCTCTGATTAGGTTGGTTGTGAATTACATAATATTACATTAGTGTGTAAGCGCAAATTTTCCCAGCTTGCAGCCTCACACACAATGTGTACGTAAGGCTTTGTTTCCATATTTCCAAAATCCCTCTTTAAATTTTGCCACAAGTTTCCCTTTTTTCTCTTGGTCTACTTGCATAGGAGGAAATGACGGCTCAGAAAAATTAACTAAAAAAAGATATAAACAACTTCATTCTCAATCCCATCACATATGCAACACATTCTATTTGCTACTAAGTACATACACAAGTGTATAAAGTCACCTCTTTTGCAATAAGTCATTTTCCACAAGTCATTTCAACAAGTGGAAGAACTTGCTGGCCTGCACAGAGCCATCCAACACTTTTGGGGTGAATTGGAACGGAGATTGCGAGCCATTTAGAAGAATATGATGAAATTGAATATTTGAGACCTCTAACTTTTGATTTCAGAATTTGGATTTCTAAACCTGTGGTAAATCTTTGGGTGAATCTGAGCAAAGTTTGAGACATTGTTGACATGCCTTCTGAGAATGCAGAGGAGATGTACAGGTATGTGAGATCAATGCATGGGAGAAAACATCTGAAAAACAGGAGACTTCCCAGTAAATCTCATTGCCCTCTAGGAGAAAATGTATTCTTTTTTTGATTTTCAGTTTAATGAGAACCATTATCAGGCTCTTATGAATTCGGACCATGAATGAACTACTTGAGTTACAAAGTCAAAAGAATCGCTTTCACCAGTGGTTCCCACTGGGGTACTGGGGTACGTGTGGTGACAAAAGGGGGTACGTGAACAAAATGCTGAGTAGTTCATTTAATTCTACCTTAAAATAATATTAAAATCGAGCATGTATTTCTAACTGCCAAAATGTCGTAAATCCAGTACATTTAATGAAATTACCTCATCATTTGCAGTCAAAAATGACTGTATCCACACAAGCAGCATGCATATGATAGATTGCGTGCAGTCTGCAGCCTTAAATCGCGCTAAATTACTGTCGTTCTCAACAATGCACCTTTGTAAAAGTAGAGATTTAGCACACTCGCATGAAGAACAAATATAGACACCGATAGTGGATTGATATCGATTAAGACTCAAACTTTCTTCGATACAAAAACATACCTTGTGTGAGTTCTTGTATTTAATGATGAAAACGAGCAAGAATGCAATTCCAAATATTCACGAGTCATGACTGCAAACGTGACATTATTATACAACAGGTCAAAAAATAAAACGTACATTTTAAACACAGTACTGTCAGTATTTACTCTATCTTGCAATGAAATAGTTCTGATGAAAACCACAGCAGAACTACAACACACGTCTGTGTTTCGCAAACAATTCAGCGGCTTTGAACGAATCGTGAGTCAATTAGTCAATGATTCATTCACAGCCACTTGCTTCGTTACTGAATGAATGACTCGATGACTCACTCATAAAAACATGACACGTGACTTGCTGCCACCTACTGGCGGTTTTAGTTTAATATTTAAAAGTTTTACTTGCCCTGCGTCTCAATCAGCTCCCTAGCTCCCTAGGTCGTGATCAGTTTAATGAAAGTGAATGTGGCTGATACCCTGATCAGTGCCCTGACTACTGAACTAGGGAGCTGATTGAGACACACGGTTAGTTTTACCATCATTGCATATTTCACTATTGAACATTTTTTATTTAAAACTTTATTTATTTTATAAAGTTATTCATAAAGCTAAAAAAAAAAAAAACAATGCACTTGGAAATTCAATTTAGGGGTCAAATGTTGTCGCTTAATGGTAAAGCTGTGACTGCAGTCGAAGTGGAAGAGAGGGGGTACGCAGAAGGATGGTAATCCCTTTAGGGGGTACTCCAAGCTAAAAAGTTTGGGAACCACTGGCTTTCACAGACTAAGAGAAAATGAACCAAGAGAGAGGACGAGAGAAATATGTAAGGGTGTATGAGTTTAGATGAAGATAGATAAAATTTGCTTTAAATAATAAATAAAGAAGGGAAATTCATGATATTCAGGATTTAATTAAAGCCAATGAAACAAGGGACTTAAGTTACAACAATAAGCCTGATTATGTAAACAGGACATAAATGATTATCTTCCGTCCCTGAGGGTGCATATGGAGAGACTGTCCTCTCTTATAGCTTCAGTATTACATCCTCCAAAGGAACATACATAAATGAAGATTCTCTATCCTCACAAGCTGCTCTATTTATATTAATAATCTCTTCATTTATACAGCTTTCTCTCCGTAAATCACTTAATCAGCTGCTCTGAGAAAAATAAATAAATAAAAAACAGAGTCCTCATACTGACGGATTATGTACGGTCAAAACCTGATCTCCAAAGGAGGTCAGTGCACTATGTGCACTATTCATGCACACTGATAACGCGGTTTATTTACACATGATGTCTGCATTGTTTTAGTTTCCCATTCACTTTAAGGATTATGCAAATCAGGTAATGACACAAACCCTACAATGGAAAGTTTGTAAAGGATGCAGCAGACCACTATGATGGCATACTTTACATCACTCTACCACAAAGATCCAAAAAGTGCAATGGAGGTCAGAGACACATTTATCCCTTAGTGTCAGCAAACTCCTGGTGAACCATGGATCAATTTAGAAAAAAAAAAAAAAACATTCATAACAAAGTAAAAAGATTATTTATAATAAAGACCATACTTAATATATTTTCTTTAGGCATAAACCAAAATGTTACTGTAAAATTTAAGCTCTGCTTCAGTTTCAGTTCCATGGACTTTTACTTTGTGTCTCCTTGTTTTCCCGGGTTTAGTTCCTGTTACTCATGTGCCAGTTTGTTTCCATAGTTACTGATCATGTTGACCACCTGTGTCTTGTTGAGTTCCTCATTATCCTTTGTATTTAATGCCTTCTATTTCCTCATTTCCTTTGAGTATTTTCTTTGGTTTTCAAGCAAATCTGTTTTGTGTGTTTTTCTGTGTGTTAAAGGGATAGTTCACCCAAAAATGAAACTTATCCCATGATTTACTCACCCTCAAGCCATCCTTGGTGTATATGACATTCTTCTTTCAGACCAATACAATCTGAGTTATACTAAATAAAGTTATACTAAATATGCACGCCTCCCTTTAAAGGGTTAGTTCACCCAAAAATGAAAATTCTGTCATTTATTACTTACCCTCATGCCGTTCCACACCCGTAAGACCTTCATTAATCGCTGATTCACTATGCTCCGATGCTTCCTGAAGCAGTGTTTTGAAATTGGCCATCACTATATAAGTCGTTATTTTGTTTTTTTTGGCACACCAAAAATATTCTCGTCACTTTATTATATTAATATTGAACCACTGTACTCACATGAACTGATTTAAATATGTTTTTAGTACCTTTATGGATCTTGAGAGAGGAAATGTCATTGCTCCCTATGCAGGCCTCACTGAGCCATCGGATTTCAACTAAAATATCTTAATTTGTGTTCCGAAGATTAACGAAGGTCTTATGGGTGTGGAACGGCATGAGGTTGAGTAATAAATAACAGAATTTTCATTTTTGGGTGAACTAACCCTTTAACGTCATGGAGTTGTGCAATAAAAGTGAAAGTAGACAAGTGGCAACAGCAAAGGAAATCCACACAAATTGTTTGAGCAATACTCTACATTTTATTAGTGTTTAATGGTGATTTCTTGTGAATATTCAGGTTGCTTCAACAAAGCTAAAGTCTTGAGATTATGTGCGCCGACATCAAAGGGAGATGCACCATTAACATTTCACAAATTCTCTGTAAAGGATCCTGAACGATTGAAGCTATGGCTGTTTGCTGTTCGCTAGAATGTAAATACACTCGTGGAAAAATTTTATAAATGATTGCTGTGCAGTTAACATTTCCGCTCCAATGATTACAAAGGGCCAATTGAGGAAAAAAACAGCATTTGTAAGGTAGGTTTTGAAGCTGGTTTGCTGGTTAACCAGCATATGCTGTTTTTTTCAAAAGGGTATTCAACAAATACTGTAATATGATTGCTATATGAAGTTTTTAAGTAATCGCTCATGTAACTGTTGTAAAGTTTTTTTTGTTTTTTTAATTTGCCTATTATTATTATTATTATTTTTAATCTCTACATTGCAATTTAACATTTAAAACTATCTCAACTCGGTATGCCAACAACCTGACTGTAAAACAAATACATAGAGTGAATACAGCTAGCCCACACCTATAACAACATAATATTTACACACACACACACACACACACACACACACACACACACAAAAAAAAAACTTACTCCACAGGCTGTGTACCACCAAGTCCTTCAGGCCTTGGTCAATGCCTCCAGTTTATACAATTTAAGGAGAATACTACTTCGAGTACACTTTGGCTCAACAAAGGGCAGAAAGCCTTCATATTGTGTTACACAGCAGCGCTCAGTCCTCTCACCGGCAGCATCAAAAACTTCTAAAGGTGGCATTCCAAATGTCCATTCGTGGCAGCAATCACTCTCAACCTCAGTTGGTATGGTTTCGCATATCCCTCATGAGTACCATTACGGTGACGTGTTACGGCTGTGACGCGGCTACCGGAGCTGATCCGTGGCCACTCTAGTCAATGCTTGTGTTTACACCAGCCAGGGGTGGATCTAGAAAATTATTTATAGGGTGGCAAAGGGGTGGCAACACCAAAGCAAGCGCCCATGCATAGTTTTTGGAGATTTATGGCCTGACATACACAATTGTGTTCACCAACATTGCATTACCAAAATAAATAACAAGATTTCAATATCCATCATGGCACCAAGTAAAGGCACTATATGAAAAACATCAACAGATTTAAAATGAGTCTGACCTTGTATCACTAAAGGAGATGAGCAGTTTTATTAATATTACACAGGTTACTTCGATGGCATAAATCACATGTTTTAGTGCAAGTTACTTGTTTTTTTGCAAACAATTTTTGAGTTTCTGTTATTAACAGAGGTGGGAATGTCTGTGTGTGTTCACCCAGAACACCCTATCAACTACAAACTCTAGCAACACCCCAGCAATTGCAGCAAGAGCCTAGCAACCACCCAGAATCTCCTAGCAACCACCTAGCAACACTTTAGCAATCACCCAGAAGATCTATATTCTGGCCTAACTGACCAAATTTTCTATTTATGTTTTTTAAACAAGACTTTAAGTTGGCTTTATGACAAGCCATCATAAATTTGTCTTTCAAACTTTTTAATCTAGTTGAAATGAAATAATTCAACATTTTCTCACAACTATAAACACAATCTCAAAACTATGCACCAACTTGTACAAACCTCAAACTTCCAGGTCAAAATAAAATGTTTTAGTCAAAAACTTATTCTTGTCTGACAAAATCAAACTTTGGCCTCAGATGACACACAAAACTTAACAAATACACAGACTACTGCACTGCCCAGTGAACACTAGTGAGATCAATTTATGTAACACTGTAACAAAAATACCGCTTACTGGGATTCAGGAATTATTTTGCAGCTCACTGTCTACTACACTATACAAAAATAAATTTACAGATACAGTAAAATACAGCAATGATTTTTTTCTTTCTTTTTTTTCATTTTACTATTGTAAATTGATCTGGCAGTAGATATGTATGAACTTGGTATGCACCACAATACAGTATACTGTCAATTATAGGAAAACTAAACTCAGCATCCTCTGCACATTTGGCCAAATTTTATTACAGTATATAAGGTACTATAGCAGTGTATTGGTCTTCTGACACAAGACAGTCATTTCTCAGTTCTGCAAAATACAGTATAACAAATGGCTACAGAGAAAGTTGACAGTCACAAGTTTGAGGGTGTACAACGTGCTACAGTTTACTGTACATAGTGAAATTTCCCTCATCTAAAGTACTGGTACTGTGTAAGTTTAAAACCCCTGTAAATTATTCATTCAACTCTCTCTCAGATTTTGACTGGTGTTTCATCAGTTTTGCTACCTAATATAGTCATTGTTAAACGCTTTGAGAAATGTGTCTTTGTTTTGAGAACTGAGCGAATGGTTTGGGAAACTGGGCCAACTGAATCACTTATAATGTGTTAGCAATCGAGAAAAGCTAAAATACATTTAGATTCTTACCTAACTAGTTTCTGTGATCGGGATCTTCTTATTGATTTCATGTTACCGTTTCGTCTGATGGCAAAAATACTTTTATCCATAATGAAAGTGGAGCGGGCGGTCGGAGAATCAGCTCGCAAAAAATTACGAAAATTCGGGGACTTCTGAGTTAGCCGAGAAGCAGTAATTTTCCGATTCACGAACAATGGAAAACAATTTGTAAGTGAACTTGGCTGCGCTGTGTTTTTGACACCCAAAGAACCGGTCCATAAGAGTCATTTGTTAATGAAGCTGACTACATGGGGCGCGCTGCGTGCGCGTGCAACCGTCATGCAGCTTATTGAAAGACGTGTTTTCTTGCCATTATTTTGCAATACGCTGTCTTTTTTATGTCATCACATTGAAGCGCCGCTGCTGAAAAGCAGAAGTACTTGAAACACTGTTAACATTTATATTTTATTCTCTGATAATTTTGGGGTGGCAGATAGGGTACGTGGCAAAGCTTTTTCTTAGGGTGGCAGTTGCCACTCCAGTAGATCCGCCCCTGACACCAGCCGCACCGTGGCACGTTTCAGAAGCGGCTCGCCACGCAGCTTTGCTAAAGATAGGTGTCAAGTCTATTTGACAGATGCCGCAGATGCTGTTGTTTGTGCCGCTGCTCCTGCAGCCTCCTCCATCTACCGGAGGTCCTGGTTGGTAGGTCTATACTCCGGTTCAAACAAATATGTCTGGGCAAAAAACTTTGTGTGTATATATATATATATATATATATATATATATATATATATATATATATATATATATATATATATATCAACTTTAGCAGTTGATTCTATCTTTAGACTTTCAAATCAAAACCAATACAATTTCTCAATCTGTTGAGAGCATGAGATAAAAATACATGTTCATGTAATCCCAACCAATCACCAGTAAAGCACTAAATGAATGTCTTCTGATTTGCTCTCAATCTCCTTCCACCCAAATCCACTTCCTTGTGGAATTTGGTCAAGGACCGAACTGTGAACTATATGAGTCAGTTACAGCAATTCAAACCCTGTTTACCCTCTCCACCTTTCATTTATAAATTATATGATCTTATGAAATACTCAGAAATATCTGACAAACCAGTGGCCTCATGAAGAGCCTGGAGATTAAATTAAATAAAAGTGTGGCATGTGTAATTAGCCTGCTCATCTCATCAATGTCTGAGACCAATTAATGGGACTACCATTGTAAAGAAGCAATAGCCTGATAAAACCTCAATTAGTGGAGTTTACTAAGGGAAACAGTACTGTTACTATTGCTCAAATTCACTGTTACAAACGCATAACCCTTAATAGTAGTATTAAACTTCAATGTGTATTTGTAGGAGAGGTGTGCAATTACTTTTCTAAGCGATAATACTTGATGATAATACAGATTTATGAATTCGGTCACACTTTAGATTAGGGTCCAATTCTCACTATTAAGTATTAACTATGACTTTGACTCAATAAACTCATAATAACTGCTTATTAATAGTTTGTAAGGTAGTTGTTAAGTTCACTTTCAAATTAAAATTTCCTGATAATTTAAAAGAAAGATGAATGTCTTTCTTTCTTTAGTCGAAAAGAAATTAAGGTTTTTGATGAAAACATTCCAGGATTTTTCTCCATATAGTATACTTCAATGGAGCCTAAACAGTTGAAGGTCAAAATTACAGTTTACAGCGATCCCACACAAGAAATAAGGGTCTTATCTAGAGAAAACATCGCTCATTTTCTAAAAAAAAAATTTTTTTTATACGTTTTAACCATAAATGCTCATCTTGAACTAGCTCTCTTCTTCTTCTTCTTCTTCTTCTTCTCTATTTGAATTCCAGCCATTTAGACACTGCTAAGTGTATAACTGCCCTCCACAGGTCAAAGTTTGAACTAAATTGTCATATACAATATGCTAGTGCAAGTATGTAACAATTAGTTCAAACTTTAACCTGTGGAGGCCAGTAATACACTTAGCAGTGTCTACACTGCCGAAATTCTAATAGAGAAGAAGAAAGATAGTTCAAGATGAGCATTTATTGTTAAAACTTATATAATTTTTTTTAATTTATTTATTTTTTTTAGAAAATGAGTGATGGTTTCTCTAGTTAAGACCCTTATTCCTTGTCTGGGATTGTGTAGAACGTTTCGAAGCTGCACTGAATCTGTAATTTTTACCTTCAACCATTTGGGCTCCATTGAAGTCCACTATATGGAGAAAAATCCTGGAAAGTTCTCATCAAAAACCTTAATTTCTTTTTGACTGAATAAAGAAAGACATGAACATCTTGGAAGACATGGGGGTGAGTAAATTATAAGGAAATTTTAATTTGAGAGTGAACTTATCCTTTAAGAAAGAAAAAAAACAAAAAAAATGAGATCTCTTTAACATCTCAAATGTTTCTCCTTGACAGAACACTGTAACACTCACACAATGGTCTTCTTTAAAGTTTTAACGAAGTTCATTGAAGGTGAGTTAAAATTGAGAACCCATTAGCTGTTTTATTACAAAAGTGTCAAACAAATACAAAATAAACAAAATCAGATGATGACTTGACTTGAACAAAACCATGAACAGGAACTCACCAATAGCAGGTCACACAAACAAAGCTGTAGACAAGGCACAACGGAAACATGAAGGCTGTATACACACTAATTACACGAGGACTAATTACATAACCTGAAAGCAATCAAACAATGAACCAATCAGAACAAAACGGATGACGCAAAGTAAGCACATGACAAGATCACATAAGGGACAAGGGAATTACATGGTGAGTTACTGTAACTGTAACATTTTTATATCGTAAATGATTATATAATTTATATCGTTTTATATTGTAAATGCAAACATTGATGCTGGAATCTTACGTCTTTAAGAAAAGATTTAGTTTTCAGTCAGCTAGCCCCATGCTGGTGAAATGGGGGGGTTGTGTGACATTGTTGTATGGGACGTGTTAAGGCCGTGTTTTAGGGTAGTACTGCGGGGCTACTGACACGACAGTGGAAAGGCAGCCTGATTTAGCCTGAACAATAAGGTTAATTAGTTAACATTAGTTAACTACATTAGTTAACATGAACTAATAATGAACTGCACTTATACAGCATTTATTAATCTTTGTTAATGTTAATTTTATCATTTACTAATACATTATTAAAATCTTGTTAACATTAGTTAATGCACTGTGAACTAACACGAACAAACAATGAACAGCTGTATTTTCATTAACTAATGCCAGATTAGTAAATACAGTAACAAATGTATTGCTCATGGTTAGTTAATGTTAGTTAATACATTAACTAACGTTTAACTAATGAACCTTATTGTAAAGTGTTGTATAAAAAAAAAAATAAAAAAAAAAAACATGGACTGAATGAATTACCTAAATAACATTTACAAAAATCCACATATAGCATTCCTGTTCTACAGAAAAAAATAAAATCATACCAGTTTGGAACAGCAAGAAGGTGAACAGCTTATGATCTTTTTTTTTATTTATTATTTTTTTTTATTTTATTTTTTCTCCCCCCTTGGAAACAATTCTCATTACTAATATTATCACTTCATTCAAGATCTGTCAATGAAATGAATGTGTCCTCAGAGATTTCTATTGTCTCGCTCTAATTCTGAGTCCCAATTCATGCTGTTTAATTCTCAGACAGCTGCGGTCAGTGCTGTGATCTCATATCCATCATACTATACTTATGCTTTAAAGTGGAGGGTTTCCTCACACACAGACTGACTCATCTCTACTAAGGATCATCTAGGGCAAGACTGGGAAGAAGACATAATGAACAACAGAAAAGACTGACACTGATGAATGGCATTTAGAGTAGAGATGTTTGATGTGTGATCAAACTTGACATCCAAGCGGGATTTGAGCATTGTTGCACTCTGGGCAAAAGTCAGTTATCTATTCCTGTCAAGCGCCACCTCAGCAGATGACTCTCTTACTGTGGAGTCAAATGCCTGCTCTCTGCTTTCAATGTGTTGGTGTTCTGCCAGGCCAGTGTTTGTTGTGCTCTTTTTTTTCTTTTTTTTTCTCTGTAAATCTGCTGCTGTAATGCCATGGGCCAACATCAGAGCACATGAATACATCACCAGATCACCAGAGAAAAAGCTGTTTGAAAACAATAATGAAATCAACATGAAGCACTTTGCAATTTGCTAACTATTTTATTTCTGTAATATTATGTAATTTGGAGTGAAACGAATAGGCCTAGGTGATGTCAGCCAATCATTTGATGAACTGATGATTGTTCACAATTAGACCAGAAACGTATAGCCTATATTAAAAGGGTCATGACATTTGGGACTCAAAATTTTCCTTGATATTTTGACAGATTAGATTTAACCTTACTATAAAAAGCATACTGCAAGTTTAAGAATTCAAAACCCACTCCCTCAGTGCAAAAAAAAAAAGTATTTATTTTTATTATTATTAAATTAAAATTATTATTAATTTATTTTTTTTATGCTTTGCATCATTATTGTTATTTGAGATGTGCATCTTTACTAGTTTCAGATGCGCAGGATTCACACAATTTGTGAAATTCAGCTTTCAATGAATGCCTGGACTGAGCTACATGGTTGTTGCAGTAGCACTTTATTTTACAGTCCTGTTTCACATGTACATACCATATACTTATTGTAGTAATTACAATAAATAGTTACTAGTCCTGAACCTACCACTAATCCTAACAATAAACCATGTAGTTACCTTTTATTATCCAGTACTTTCTTAGTAAGTACACTGTAAGTACATTGAAAGTGCACATACTGTAAAATAAAGTGCAACCATTGTTGCTATAACTTTTAGAAAGAAACTGTTGCCGTATTATCATACAGTAACTGCTGTTTCAGAAGTGTTGATGCCAAGCACTTGAAGCCATTTTCCTAAGTCACAAAGCACTAGTACAGAGGTCTTCAATCCTACTCCTGTAGACTCACTGTCCTGTAAAGTTTCCATCCTGCTTCAGCACACCTGCCTGTGTATTTTAAGCAATCCTGAAGAGCTTGATTAGCTGTTTGATTAGGGTTAAAGCTAAACTCTGCAAAACAGTGGAGGTGCATTCCATTCGACCGTAAGTGGACTGTGAAGTGGACTTCACAGTGTATTCCGCCATCTTAAGTGAGACTACAATCCGAAGGGAGCGAACATGTTCAGTTCGAAGGGCACTGTGAACGGCATAGGGAATAAGGGAACATTGATACATCACTACATCGTTTGTTGAAATTTGAAAGTAAATTACAATATTTATATTATATCACAATCTGCATGACCCCGTCATTGCCTTTCTTTGATGACAGTGCAGGGAGTTCCAAATGAGCCATTATTGTCAGCGAAGTCCACTTCAATGGATATCCTGTGTTCAGGGAGCAGGGAGCAGTGAACACTGTGTAGGAACCCTGTCAGTCGGAACTCTTTGGGTCTCCATGGGCAGGGCTGAAGACCTCTGCACTAGCAAATATCATTTGTGTTCTAGTGGGAGCACTAATAATCTTTCTCATGAACCCACTGTTGCTTCCTTACTTTCTTTTCATGTGTCTGTTATCACCCAAATATCTTTGGCAATGTTCTGAACACATAAGTTGCATCCCAATTGACACACTATATACTATCTACTCATGCACTATGGACGCAACCGTGAACTGTATGAATTTTATAAGGTTATTTTGTCATTCAACATTGGAGTCTGTTAGCCCCACCCCCTCCGCTATGTAATTGAAGCTGGGACAGTTGAGTGGCTGAAGTGATCAACATTATTAGTCTTATGATGGTAGAAGAGCAGAAACAGCATGTGGACCAATGAGAAGTCCTGTACTTCCTGGGCTTGGTATTAGGGGTCTTCTTCTTGCCCTCTAAGTGGTGTATGGCTGTTATCCTAGCATCTTTACATTTGTTTAAAGTGGTAGCCCACCAAGATCCAATGAAATGTAACAAACCTTTCTCCACTGTTTTAGTCAGAGAGAGGCCCGCCATAAAACAGCACTGGAACGTGCTGTTCACTACAGTTGTACACCTTTTGATCTGGATTTGCTGGCTTCTGTGCTAACAGGAAGAATCCTCTTCTTCTTTGTAGACTATGTGTGTGTGTGTGTGTGTGTGTGTGTGTGTGTGTGTGTGTGTGTGTGTGTGTGTGTGTGTGTGCTTTTGTTTATATTACATTGTGGGGACCAAATGTCCCCATGATGTAATATAAACCTGAGTTCACCTACATCGTGGGGACCAGCCAGCGGTCCCCACAATGTAAATGGGTTTATAAATCATATAGAATGAGTTTTTGTGAAAAAGTAAAAGTTTGCACAGTTTCCTGTGAGGGTTAGGTTTAGGGGTAGGGGCAGGGTAGGGGGATAGAATGTACAGTTTGTTCAGTGTAAAATGCATTGAAGTCTATGGAAAGTCCCCACAATTCACAAAAACAAACATGTGTGTGTGTGTGTGTGTGTGTGAGTAGGTGTGTGTGTGTGTGTGTGTGCATGAAAAAGACAGAGAGGGTCAAAGTGAGATTTACTTGTCAGCTGTGCCAAAAGCTGGTTCTTGAGCTCTTCACTTTGGGCATAAGTGTCTGTTTGAGAAGCTGTTAAAGCTGCTTTGGCGAGACTTTTCTGAAACTCCAACTGACTGAAAGCAAATCGTTAGCAAATAAACAGTGTTAAACTGTCTTGTTAGAGCAATTTGTGGATGTTAGAAATAATATGTTTAAACACAGCAGTGACCACCATTACTGTAATTGCATATTAACTGACACCAGCACATATTAATGTTAAAATTTGTCTATATGCACAAATTAGGTTTCACGATTAAGACATACAGTATGTAGGGGCTATATGGAAAAATTTAATTCTAACTCTATTAACTCTTTCCCTGCCAGCATTTAAATAAAAAAATAAAAAAATAAATAAAAAAAGATGCCAGCCACCGGCAGCATTTTTGATAATTTTCACCAAAATTTCATGGCCCCCAGAATATTTTGTTGTGTGAATAAATGGAGATGTAATATATAAAAAGAAAGAGCCACTGCTTTTAAAACAAACAAACAAACAAACAAAATGAATTCCAGTTTCATGAATTCTTTTTTTTATCAACACTTGAATGTGGGTAGGTTTCATAAAAAAGATTTTGAACAAAAAACTGAGAAAATCGCATTTTTGTTAAAGTCAATGTGCAAAAGCAATGCTTTTATCGCTTGTTTCTGCTGCTTCTTTGCCTGTTTTGAGCCGAAGATTCTGTACTCTTTCAGAAGATGTGTAATAGTGCCCCCTACTGTATAACAGGGCAAACATGGATTGCCGGAAATTTCCGTCAATGGCGTGGAAAGAGTTAATATTGATGCTCTACTATGGAAATTCACAGATGTTATTTTTGAAATGTACATTTGGCTTTGACAAAAAATGTTCTGTATGTTTAATTATAATTGTATATGTAATTTGTTATGGGTAGTTTATTGTTTAAAGATCTAGACTGGTAACTGAAAGACTGTTGGTTCAAATCCCACAAGGTTTATTCTTTCAGCTATCAATACTGTTCCAATTAGACACCACTGGTTCTAGACTAATATAGATTATTATGTAACATCTTAAATAATTAAGTCATAAGGCATCTTGCGACCCTTTGGACTTGCTGAAGCCCCTTGGTGGACCCGAGCTGTTTGAAAACGACTGGTCAATATAGTAAAAGAAGCATTTTGAATGTAATGAAAATTAATTTTCATGCAGCTAAATCATGCACAGAGTAAAGACTGCATTCAAACTCATTGCTTGTCTTGCGTTTGTGGGGCAAACCCATCTTAAGAGGATACAGCACACTGCTGTGTAGCAGAAGTGTGTGTCAGTGGAGTTTCGGCACTGAGCTGTGCTCTTGCACTGAACACAGCAGAAAACTATAAAAATTCACTATAAATCAAAACAATCTTTTGCAATATAAGCTATTATGAAGCAACATAAAACTATCCAGCCACTGCTTGAAAAAAAAAAAAGAGTTTGTTGGGCTGGATTTAAGTTCCATATGTAATGACAGCCACACAAAAAGCACATTCTAGTCCATTATTCTGACGGAAGCCAGATGACAGTTATTGTTACACTTTGGGTTCTATTATGCGTAGATTAATTACTATTTTGGATGTAAATGTGATTCCTATCCTCATGTAAATTAGACTTCATGATGAACAAGTTTATAGCATTTCTCATTATCACTTGAAGTTTATAATTTATGTTCGTTATTAAAGGAAATTCTCTGTTACAAAGCAGAAGCACTGTTAGCATGAAATCACACCGCGAGCCTGTTGTATACTTACATAAATGGTTTGAAACAAGCTTAAGGTGGCCATTAATCACATCCTGGTATCCTCAAATTTGCTATATGTTTATCATTCTGGTGATGGAACACAGGAAGCCGAGTTAAAATCATAGGATGCAAATGTAACATTAATTCAAATTTCTATTTAATATTTAATTGCAAATTGTATTATCAGCATATCATTTGAGTAAACATATATATATTTTTTTTCTGTTTCCAACTTCCAAGAGGCAGTTAGAGTGACATTTAAGGATTGCTTTACTAGACACATCAAGAGCATCAATCTACTGCCTGCCTTCATGAGCACAGGATGATAAATTACCCAGTGAAAACCTCTGATCCCTTGTTATCTTTGGGGTTAGAAAGACTGTCTGCAACTAAAGATGGGAAAAGTCTAATAGAAGAAGCATTTTGACAGAGGTAGACTTAAGGACCTTGAATAAATTTCTATGATAATAGTTTTAGTAAAAAGAGTGTGCAAACAGCAGACAATATAATCCTAATGAAAAAACTGAAAATATATGGACTAGTTAAATCATGGTAAAATATGCATTGAAACGATATGCTGCCATGTTTATCATATAAGCTATTGAGTTGTTGTGAATGAATAATGCACTATATCTGAAATTGTATACTTCAGTTTGGTGTTTTTATGATGAGTTTATACACCATGTCCTTCAATTGACCTGAACTGTGACATTAGGTAATTTGTTATGAGGCTTGACACATTTGCCTTGAAGCCCTTTTAGAAAATGAATGAATGAAAATCTTTGAGAAGACTGAATGTCACATGACATCTCAGCCCACAACTGAGCGAGTATGACTAGCACGACTGCAGATGTTACTGATGACACTGTTCGTCAACTCAGAGGAACATAAGTTGCTCTTTCATAGTTCATGGAATCCTCAGTTGTGTTTCACTGAAGTATCAACTTGGTCTTTTTTATTAGACAAAAAAGACAATTGTTGAGATACGGTAAGAGTATATAAGGGCACATTTACACGACAACAATGTACTGAAAATGGAAAAGTTTTGTGTACAGATGACAACTGTTGGGGATAAACAGTTTAGGACCCTTGAAACCAGATATGTTGAATAAAGACCCGGAGTCAAAGTTTAAAAAAATTAATAAATTGAAAAAAAAAAATTAATGAAGAATAGTTTGCAGTTTCATCAGCAGAAGCCAGCTTCAAGTCTCACAAGGAGGTCATAGGCCGCTCTGCATACATTCTCATTTTCACAACAATTATATTCTAACAGAGTCAACTAACTACGTCATTACTTCAGGTTGAATGATTCTGATTGGCTAAGGAAAATAGACAAATTTAGTAATCTTCCATGCATGGACAGATAGTCAGAAGCATATCTCCATTCGTCAGGATGCTGACGAGGGGACTCTGGATTTAGGTACTGGATGTCCTTTTGAGGTCATGACATGGCGTCTGCTGGTCTCAAGCAGAGTGCCAGTTGTCCAGTACAAAGGACCTGCACTGAACACTTAGCGCACATACACAGATAGACATGATTCACAACTTTGTCAAGGCTGAAGTTGATCTGAGCTCTGCTCTGAGCAGGAAACTTTCCCAAAACATACTGATAACATGTACTTTTCTCTCAGTCAGAGGTACAGACAATATTCAAACTTATTTTCTAGTGTTTGAAAAGGAAAAGAAATGCTTTAACATATGTTGAAAAAGTCATTCAAATAATTTAACAGAAAGATAAATGTTGATTAATAACTTAAAAGATATATATTGAAGCGGCAGTGGATTCCAGAATCCATTCCTTCACAACAATCCCAGTTCACACGGATTTGTATTATTCATGCCATGCCAGTAGTTGGCGATGCCACTTTGTATAGAAACACTACGCGCCTATAGACTAAACACGTAATACACACCGTTTTAACAAATTCACATTTTTGTGATAATGGTATCATGTTCAATTCTCATGCCCCCAAAATACAGTTGCCATGTAAATGAACAGCAAAATTTTTTTCTGGTTTTAGCTGAAAACAGTGTTATGTAAACACCCCAAAAAGTGTTAATGTGGATTACAAATAGCTCAGATCATTTAGTTTCAGAAGAATGATGCAAAATTGTGGAGTTCATATTGACATTTCTGATTTTTGGTTGCAGACTATATAGGCAAAGAGGAGATACAAGTGAGATTACTGGGGTGTTTTTCTCAATTACTTTGTCTTCGGTGATTGAGTTAAATAGGAAGTCAAACTGCATACAGACATGTGCTTTAATGTTTGAGTGGTTACACTTGGGCATTGGCCCCAAAACAGCTGATTGTCTGTTCAATTGATAAAACTATTGAACAACTGACCTGTGACACAGAGCTTGTTTACTGCCACTGTTCATGTGTGTTTTTTTCCAGTCACAATGTCATTCTGTGTTTTCCTCAGGACACTCTTCACGAGGCTTTCAGAGAATTTGATCTATCTTGAAGGCAGCTTTCCTTTTCTACTATTTATATGTAATGATAAACAAGCTGGAAATCACTGTTAAAGTCAGATTGAGATCTTTTTTGTTATTGGATTTAATCAGTTACCACTAAATTAATTCAGTTAAGATTGTTGATTAGGTATATGTCTACATTGGCTTGCCTTCACATCATGGTTAATCAATTCTTTGTGGTATAATACTACAATATTTGTAGCTTTATAATGTCTCAAAACATGGTTCGAATAGGGAGGAAATTAAATGAGTGAAACAGACCTATAGGAATATTGATTCTTGTGGTTTAAGACATCGGTGTACACATGGATACAGGATATATTATCAGAGCGGATGGACAAATAACATTTATAATTATTATTATTGTTACTATTGTATGCATTAGGGTTCTTCTTCTTGTTCTTCATCTTCCATTCTTGAAGTCTTTGACAGTACATAGAACCTTATGGTAAAAAGTTGTGAAATTTGAACACAGATAGAGGACAGTCTGAACATTAACCAGAACAGTTTTGGAGTCTCAACCTCAATCCCTTCTAGTGCAACCAACTGTCCAAAACTGCACACACTTTAATGCTAACAACTTTTGAACGGTAAGGGCTAGAAACTTTCTTTTTTCCTCTGATTACTTGAATCAAGAAAATTTGATATGATATCATTTAATGTAATGACAAAAAAATGTTGAGCATGGCCCGTTATTATGTAATAAAGGGTGGAATTCCTTGTATGGGCTCTTCTCCCAGAAGAGTGTGTGCACACATTAACTAGAGCGAGAGCAAGAGCACGCCCATCAACGCGCTTCATTCGGGTTACGAAAGTCATTGGCTCTGCACAGGACTTGCCCGAGAAAGAATTGTCACTTTGTTTTTAGACTACGAAATCAACAATGTCACCAAAGAAGTGTGTTTTTGGTTGTGAGGGAAGATAACCTTGTTTCCCATTCAGTGGAGCTGAGAGATTTGTGCTTACGCATTACATTGATGCGCGCTCAATATTTGTCATTAAAATAACCATAGAAACCACCTTGAATTAACAATCAAAATAAGGATAAAGTCATGTCTGATAGTCGCAATCAATTTTCTATTGGTTAAAATGAATGGACAATATCTTGTGTTTTTCCGAGGCTGCTCGAGCCCTCAGGTTCGGTGCTAATGGTTTTATAAACAAGGCCTAGTTCCACGCTGGATTTACAGATCGTTTGAAACTGAAAGATGGAGCGGTCATAGCGATAATGATTCCGGTCATGAATCAGAACTGTGAGTAAAACTGCATCAAATGTCTGTTTTGTTGGCAATAGGCAACTAAGTGCATATAATGTAAACAACACAAATGTAGTGAATTCATAAATTCATTATTCATCATTCACTATATGCTACAGTATATTCATTATAGTGATTCAAAAGTTGTCCAGGGCTAATGCGATGGTGTATTGTGTGTGTTTAAATACATTTGTTTAGCTGACCATCGATAGCTTGCAGACGATCGCTACACAAAAGCTGCGTGTGCTTGTCATTCTTTAGCTTCGCCCACGGCACGCCTCCAGGAGCTCGGCTGTTTTCGGAAAGACTCGTTATACAACGTATTTTTCTTTTATAAATCTGATAAAACTAAAGACTCTTTAGAGATATGCAGGATGCTATACTACTCTATAGGTACTCAAGATTAAAGGTGCCCAAGAATGCTTTTTCACAAGATGTAATATAAGTCTAAGGTGTCTCCTGAATGTGTCTGTGAAGTTTCAGCTCAAAATACCCCATAGATTTTTTTTTATTAATTTTTTTAACTGCCTATTTTGGGGCATCATTAACTATACACTGATTTTGGCAGCGCGCCGCCCCTTTAAATCGTGTGCTTCCTGCCACACGAGCTCTCGACTATATTACAGTGCATTTACAAAGTTCACACAGCTAATATAACCCTCAAATGGATCTTTACAAGATGTTCGTCATGCATGCTGTATGCATGCTTCGAATTATGTGAGTAAAGTATTTATTTTGATGTTTACGTTTGATTCTGTATGAGTTTGAGGCTATGCTCTGTGGCTAACGGCTAATGCTACACTGTTGGAGAGATTTATAAAGAATGAAGTTGTGTTTATGAATTATACAGACTGCACATGTTTAAAAATGAAAATAGCGACGGCTCTTGTCTCCGTGAATACAGTAAGAAACAATGGTAACTTTAACCACATTTAACAGTACATTAGCAACATGCTAATGAAACATTTAGAAAGACAATTTACAAATATCACTAAAAATATCATGCTATCATGGATCATGTCAGTTATTATTGCTCCATCTGCCATTTTTCGCTGTTGTTCTTGCTGGCTTACCTTGTCTGTGCACAGATCCAGACGTTAATACTGGCATATATGCAAATATTGGGGTCATACATATTAATGATCCCGACTGTTACGTAACAGTCGGTGTTATGTTGAGATCCGCGTGTTTTCCGGAAGTCTTTTAAACAAATGAGATTTACATAAGAAGGAGGAAGCAATGGGGTTTGAAACTCAATGTATGTCTTTTCCATGTACTGAACTCTTGTTATTTAACTATGCCGAGGTAAATTCAAATTTTGATTCTAGGGCACTTTTAACATGAGATTGGCAGAAACTGTGTGTGTTATGTACCCTTTAAATAACTGAATAACAAATCTGGTCTGTTTAGATTCAGTGCAGCATGCAAATGATACCCAATTGGCCATTTTTGTCGTCGACCATTTTGAATTTTGTCGTAAAATACTATATTTTGTGAGCGCATTTGTGTATCATTACAAAACTCAGTAAGTGTTACAAATAAGTTTAAAAAAAATGCTAACAGCTTTTGATTCATTTTGCCTATTGTAATTAAGCTGGTCTTAATGCATTCCGAATTTCTGAACTTCCTGTCCACCATTTTGAATTTCTTTTAAAACCTACTTTTCCAAAGTCCTCCTAGACTGTTTGATTTTCACAAAATTTGAGTCAAATCATCTTCAGACCATGCTGGTAACAGTTATGGATTTTGTTTTGATAGATTTAACCATTTTCGTATATATCACATTAACGAATTTGGTGGCATAATGTCAAACTGCATCTGAGGCTGTATCTTTGGAAATATTTAACATATTGATACCAAACTTTTTGTGAGTAATTGTCACCCAGAACTGATCACACCAGATCATTTTGGTGTCACCACCACCTATTGGTCAAAAATAATAAGTAATAATGTCACATTACAAGTGATTTTATTTATGGTCAACCATTTTGCTTAAAAATGTCTCCAAATGTCTTTACTCATTTTTGCAGTTGGTCTGATGCTTGCTGCCTTGATTTTTAGCTCCTCATTCTGCATCTGTGTTGCTTGGCCCCTTAATCGGTGCTTGCAGCTATAATTATTATTATTGTTGTTGATGTTGTTTTTACATTTACCATGGATCATTCAAAACAACAAAACTCATCATCTGTATATTAACAATATTACAACTGTTCTTGTTTGTTCAACAACAAACTTCCAGCTTCACAAAAGGTACTTTTCTCTGTGCATGGATATGATGCATTTTTTTTTTTTTTTGCATTCTCTCATTAATAATTTTTTTAATCAAAGAATGTACGTAGTTTAGATTTAATGAAACATAATTTTACAGTAAAATACTGTTACAATCGTATGTATTTTTGTGTTACAGTGCCCCAATTATGCCTTTTTAAGGTTCCTAAAATTGTTTTGGGAGTCTCCTACAACAGGTTTACATGCATGCAAGGTCAAAAAACACTTTTGTTTTCTCATAATATACATTTAATTTCCCCTCAGTTCACCAAAGATTGGTAAACGATTCATTTGAAGCAGTTCAATTAATCAGTCTCTCTAAACCCCTCCTTTCCGTGAGTCTACACTGCTCTGATTGGTCAGATGGCCCAATCCTTTGTGATTGGTCCACTGTGCGCACTGTGCGCCCATTGCCATAACTGAATGACAGCTATCAGTTCGCAAGACATTGTATAGTGTATGGACAGAAAAGATAGCATTGATTTTACCATATCAATTCGAGCCCGAGTCCGACGATGAAACGTCTGACGTAGTCGATCAACCAGAAAGTGATTCGCAATCACGACTGGAGTACATTTCTATATGGTAAGTGTCACCTTAGTTATTTATTTATAAGACGTGATAGTAGTGTCATTGTTATATTTATGTGGGAACTGTATCAGAATGCCAAGCGAAGCTGAAAACCTCGAACATAAGATAAACATTTAGGCCAGATGTGTACATACTTTTTTTGTCATAACATTAACAAAGAAAAATGGCTATATCATTGTTTGACATTACAATGGGTGTTTACTGTTTACAGAGAGAAGACTTCAACTAGTTAGCGCAGACTAGCATCTTAACATCCTATTACAATACAGATAGAGCTCCACTCTACTGTAATAATAAAAACACAGAGCAAAAAAACAGTTTTGTATGTTGTAAACATCCACATAGGCCGAGCACAAATGTGAATAGCTGATAATGCATTACACTTTGTAACAAAAGTCGTGCTCCATCCTTGATCATTACTCCAAGTAATAAGACAGACAACCTGCATTAATTAACACATTTTTAGACAATATTGGACCCACATTTGAATAGCAGAACTACAGAAACGTGAGTTAGCCGGTTAGCTAAAGACAGACGAGGGTGTATGTTACACAACAAAACATACAAAACTATTAATCTTGAACGATCGCTAGAAAATATAAACATCAATTATTAATTATACTTACAGGCTGAGATTCAGAGGAGCAAGCTGGTCCAAATAAACTGGGCATTGATCCATATTTTAAGACCAAGCATTTTGTGAATCCTGCGTTATACTCCCCGAGGTTTGAGAAGCAGTTGTCAGTAAAATGATGGGAACACAACAAAAGATTGTACTGCTCTGGTATTGTCTGCATGCGCAATAAGTGGGTGGGCAATATGCTAATGTTTCGTTGTGACGTCACAACAAAGCGGCTTGGTATTCATTTTACAGACGACACGTTTAATTGACTCAGAGTCGACTCTTACTTTTGAGAGACAATAACTTTCAGATTTAAAACTTTGCAGGATGTTTTCATTCACTTAGAGCTATGTAACACACTACATGAAAGGTAATTTTCAAAAATCCATAATAGGGGCACTTTAAATATAACATTTAAAATGAAATAAAGGAAATTCATACTGTCATGTCTGAAACATTTTTATAATATAATACCTAGTCAATTAACAATTGTTTCCTGAAGCATTTTACATTTACAGTGCTTTTAATTATTAATATTATAGTTGTCTTGTGTTTCATGAACACTTCTCTTTTAATTTTTTTCAGACACCTATGAAAAGTTGCTCTTTGTCTTGTGCCTACTTTATCTCTTCTCATTATGCATCAACAAAATTTTGTCTCTCTTTAGAAGTCAGATCAAATTTGAACACAAAAACACATCTTCTTCCTTTCGTAATCTGAGCTGATCATTTCCATAATCGTCTCACAGACACACGCCTCATGTATCACATCTTCAGTCGTGTCATCACACATATTCATATTCAAAACTCACCAGGGAAATAATCCGTCACTGACATCAGGGGTTCCCTACTTTTTTCTTTGCTCGGAAGGGCTTACCAGCTTCTAAGCCACAGTGAAGTTTAATTAGTGGAGCTAGATATCTACACTTAATTAACTTCAGCAGGAAACAGTAGCTCTGTCTTTATAATGAGCCCATAATTTAAAAAAATACATAATGATTAAACATCAAAACTAAGCCAGAATTCCACCGAAACTGAAATCAAGATAAGATATCATCAGAGAGAAGGTAGAGAAGAAAGACCTGACTGTTAAACACAAACTTTCTAAATGGGTTTTGTGACCGCTAAACAAGTTTTGGCCATATCAAGGTTATTGGAGAATAACAAAAACGTTTTGTTTAGTAGCAAGAGCAATAATATGATTCATGTAATGTATATCAAGGGAAAATAAAGCAGTTATGAATTAAATGAAGTGCTCTGGGGATAGAGCTGTTTCACTAACAGCTGATGCATGTTGTTCCTCAGAGTAATTTTATTGCTTTTGCTTCTTTACATTACATACAAATAGTGTAAGTACTACTTGTTGCTCATAATGAAGTTTTAATACACTCAAAATAACCTTCTCTCTGCCTGTAATCCATTTTTCAATATGCAAATGGGATTTGATTGTGCCCGAATGTGATATCACTGTCTCCTTCCCCCAAACATTTCTGTGTGAAAGTACCTTTGCATAAGCTCTACCTCTTTCTAATGCATTCTGTGACATTCACATGAACGTAACTGTCGCTTGACTGTGCATTTGAAAGCTGTTCTGCATGAACAGATCACAGCAGTTCATCTAGTCTAGTGCATCTCTGTGATTTGGTGTTTCAGACATTCTTTAGCTGGCATTACTTGTATAATTTGTAGGGATGTAACGATATTATTAACAATATTGTCTCAATATTATCGTGATCACATGACTGTATGAAACAATACGTCTTCTGGGCAGTGGCGTAGCGCAAACTGCATTGGCCCCCTGCAAGAGTGGAGGCGGGGCCCCTCACCGCATAATCAAATTAGTGGGATTCATGCACCCTTTTTTTCAAAATCATGTACCAGTGCCGTGGAATTTACTGCAGCCTATATTTAATGCATTTCATTTATTTTTTTTGTAAAGAATTTTTCAGGTTCTTAAAAAATACCAACAATAAAACAATCGTGTAATAACATGTTAAAATGCAAGAGAACAAAGGTATATCTGGCGTCAAAACTGTTTTCAACTATCTGCTATCGATATAACAATGAATTTGTCTATTACAAACAGGGATCGAATGTGTTCATGACAATCTTTTACATTCAAGTTACCTATAAAAAGTTACTTGACTCATTGAATCTTGAGAAGGGATGCAATAATGCATGTTACCTTTAAAATGACCCAAAACGCTCCTTTCTCCTAGCATTTATGTGCGCAAAGTCCCTCACAATGTCTGTTAAGTCCATCTGACGTGTGCACTGGCTCTCAATACTGAGAATGGCAAGTTCAGAATGTCTGTCCTGGCTCATTGTGCTTCTCATGCAGGTTTTTATTAGTTTCAATTTAGAAAAAGACCTCTCGCCACTTGCCACTGTGACAGGGATGGTTAAAAAAAAAGCTTCAGAGCAGGAACGTGCACAGACATTTTGGGGGGCAGGGGCTCAAGTGGAAAAAAGGGCACTTCTCATAATTATTTATTTAAAAAATAATGAACCCTTCAATATATTAAACTTTGAATTCCCTTACACATTCACGCAATTGTTTTATACTCCACAGATTTCTACCAAATAATTAGTTCACCTAGAGACTATGGTCTTCTTTAGTAGGTTTATCACAAGAGAAGTCAACAGCAACTATTTTCAAGTAGCTATATTTTTATATATATTTAGAATAAATTACTGCACCAAGGAGAGGGACATAGTTTCACTAATAATTTGTTTATTTTGCACAAATCAATAAATTGTTTTAATTTTTTTGGTGTTATTGGAATACTTATTGGAAAGTGGACAATTTTAAGATTGTTGTCCATTTTTGCTTTAATGTCTTTTACTCTAATGGAAAAAAAAAACGTAACCCTAACCCTACACATTTAGATGGAGTTTGTTTTAAGCCTACTACCATCTGTCTGTTTGCATCTGTAGATTTCTTCTAAATTAACCAAAACAAGCTAATCTGCATATTTAAACACATTAAGAATTTTTTTTCCTGAACTGTTATTAATACATTATATATTATAACAAATGCCTGCAGAGGGCGCCAAAAGCCTGCTGATTTTTGTTGTTAGACAGCACAGCACGATCAAATCCACGATTAAAGCCAACCACCATAATTTAAAAATATATTATTAGTTAAATAATAATATTCGGCCACTTCTTTGTGATATAAATGCTACAGTCACTGTAATTTCTTCAACAAGAATATGTGGACATCAAACATGCAAAGAAAGAGTGAGGGTTTAAACTTTTATTGATGTATTATCCTGTGTAAGTGTAGATTTAAGAATAGCATTATGTAGCTAATGCTGTATTATGAATTTTAAATGGTTTTAATAAACCATGCATCCTTAGAAAACTGTCTAATAATGTGGTTCATGGATGTGCGTCCATGGAATTCTTCTCTTCTGGTATTGACAGCCCAACCGATATCTTTATCATGGTTCAAAACGCAATGCATAGCACAATAAAATAATTGAAATTATAATATGACATAAATTTCATTAGTATCAAATCAGGCAGATGTGTTGATGGTGGTCAAACTATTAATGCAGCGTTAAATGTATAAATAACCCTTAAATAGCCAAAACCTTCAGGTTTGTGAACATAGGCTACATAGGCTACCTGAAAGAAATGCATGGGATGCATCCATCTAGGGTTTTTTCTTTTTCGCTTCTCATTGCCAGACAGCAGTTGCATATTCGCGGGAATAGTTGTCTCAAGTTTTCAGCCAGCAGCAAACTCAAGGTGAGGTGCGCGTGCGTGCGTGGCATGAATGGCGTGTCGCGGAGTGAGGGCATCTGAACTTGACAAAGCCGACCTGACATAGTATTTTTTTTTTTTTTTTTATTCAGTAAATATATTTGTTTGACAGGGAAGCTGTGCGCAAACAGGAATATATATTTCGGGGGCGGGGCTCGGCAGATGGGGGTTGGGTTTGGGTCAGAGGCAAGTTAAATACCCAGCGGCAACCTCCCCCAGTTTCACGTGAAGCCAATACGGAAGTAATTTAAACTGTGATTCATCGACTGGCCGTTAGGGACAGGCTGCAAAAGGGAGCAGAATCTCATTGACCATAATGTTAAAACAGCCAAGTTTACAGCAGAAAAAAATATGTTTACACTCTGGTTCAAATTGAGTTTTGGTCTATACTGCTAATTTTGCCCTTCATGACAACTCTGAGGGGGGTGAATTTTTTTATAACTCATCCGTTTAAATTATATTAAGCCTTAAAGTTCTGCATAATTAAGGGCGTGGTCACTTGAGTGACAAGTGGATTGGCACTGCTGTCTGTGAGCCGTCATGTTACCTCAGCTAATTCCAGCCGCTGAATTTGGCATCTCAGCCGTATTTATACAATATATGGCTTGCTGCATACTCGAGACAGATGTCTGTGTACATGTGCTCGCATGCGGAACACACGTTGTTGGATCGTCGTGGCATTGGCTAAAAGTTTTGTTCCTGAGATTTACTACAATGACAATACCAGGAGGATATACAACTCCGACAGCACTGCTTGGATATAACTAACACTGCTGCACTATTTTGAAAAATTATACTTTGGGAACGTGCTCATTAGTTTGAGAGAACATTTGAGAGTTATTCAAGTGCAACGGATTGGATTCATCTCGCGATCTCTATTTCATTAAAGGTAGTTATGAAGTCCAAATTGATTTTTTTTTTTTGTGTTATTTGCACACCCCACACAAATTAATTAGCCTACTGGTGTTAGAGCATCTATAACGTTATCTTAAAAATCACCGTAGATTGACAGTAAACCTTTAGTACTTTCTAATGATATTGTTATCTTTATTAATATTTTAGATAGTATCTAAGATAGATATGCTAGGCGGGCGTGGTTTCAGCAACAAGTCGCATGGGCTCCAACTACGTCCCGCCTCTTTGCCCATTTTCAGTTATCCGGGAGTGACGTGCGGTGACGCGCTGCTAAGATGGCCGCGGCCTCATTTGCGCGTCAAAACTGATGTTCAGAACTCTATGGGTGACGTCACGGACACTACGTCCATATTTTTTTACAGTCTATGTTAAATACACATAAGTAAATAATATATAATACATAATTATTAATAAGAATTATTGTGATAATGAGACTTATTCATGTTTCTTTTTTATTTATCTTTATTATAACAAATTTTATATTACACAAAAGTAAACAGGAAACACTGTGGTGCATGTGGAACATGTACCAAAAAATTTAATGTAATTCATGTATTTAACTTGAGGTGTTTCCTAGCGTTTCTTACATCCAGAATTATAATTGTAAGTAGCAAACTTTGCTGGAGGGAGTGTACTTGTGTGCAGGTTTTGTATCCACCTTATTCCCATGTCCCATGACGCTTTGCGCGAATCATGGAAGTAACTTCCATTAAGATGTAAACAGTAAGTGGCTGTGTCCGAAAACCTAGGTAGCTGTCTTGCTGCCTCGCTGTCTTATAAGAGAATGACTTGTACGGCAGCGTTTGTACATGAAGGTACCTCACGAAACTGATTTCGGACAGACTTCTGAGGCAGCGTAACAGTTTAATGATCTACAGCAATATAGCGCAAGCTTTGGTGAGAACTAAACAAATATTTAATTATTACAGTAGTAATTTCTCGATAGAAATGATATCAAAATTGAAATATGTTGGTCAAAATCGTACATTTATAGAGGGTATGCATCAACGTCACTTTCCCGCCGAAAGCGCGCTCCCTCAGCTGGACTGAGTGGCAAAAGAACCTGCTGCGTGACTGGTTTTAACAGGGGAAACTGCGAAAACGCGAGTAAAACTAACGAATTACACTAAAGGTTGGAATTGAATGTGTTCCTTACAACTTGTCAAATAAACCTAATCCATGGATATTGACATGCAGCCTGGAGTCGTGTTTCCTGACATTTATATGTGCCTGATTTCGACGGCGGGGAAATACATAAAGCAAATCTGCCTGTGAATATTTTATATAACTACAATATAGGTAGGTTTAAATCCGCGTAATCACTTATATCAATGTTACATTGTCATATTGTCCAGCCCTAAAACATATATAGTTTTATAGTATAGTTTGTGTCAGTGTTGTTGTTTATTGAAAAACACCCAATTATGCAGAATATAAGATGGAAAATATTTAATTGATCAGTTGTCAACACAATATATAACAATACAATATATACGGTATGATTTTATCTCAAAATCCAACAATTTGACACAAAATGATAACTGCAAATCCATGTTTCTCTGCCTGGAGTCGTTGCTTTCTGCAGTTTTTAAATATATACCTCAGGTTTTGTATCAAAGCTATTTCAATCACAGTCAATCACAAAGCTCTTTCCCGTTTTGGATGTGTTTTGTGTGTTTTTCACGACATTCACGCTGAAAACCAATGCTGCCGCTCAAGGGGCTCGCACACCGGACGCGAAGCTCAGCGCTTCTCTGCGCCGCGACACGTCTTTCAAATTTTATATTTTTTTCTGAGTCGTAGCTAATATTTTTTCTGAGTCGTAGCTAAATTCGTAGTCAAATTTCGCCGCCGGTGTGCGTACACTCATAGAAAACAATGCGTTCGAATTTTAAAGACGTGGCGAGGTGCTGAGCTTCACGTCCGGTGTGCTAGCCCCTTCAGTCTTTTGCCACTCAGTGGGCGTGACCGCATTCGTAACGGTCGACGGTGACATCACGTGCATACCCTCTATACACAAACTGAGCAGCAAATGAAAAACTTTCGGACACCATCTTTATTTTTCTAGCTCAACTGTCACAGAATGGAAAGCACAGGATTGTGGGATATCAAAGGCAGCTAAGGATACATCTGCTTCCTTCAAAAATCGATCAGATGAAGGTATCTCAGGAAACAGGAAGTGAAGCTAACATTGGATTCGGACGTGCCTTGATGCCTTCCTACCTTGAAACGTGTCCTCAGAAGGCAGCATTTTTACAGTTTACGGACGCAGCCATAGAAAGATCGCTCTATGAATGCAATAATGCGTTTTTTTTTTTAAATGGGTACAATGAGATGACATTATTCTACTCAAACTTCAACCAACGAACACTGAAAGGACATTTAAATGTGTAAAAGCATCAACAAGGCACTTTCAACAGGCCATGAAAAAGTGCGATTATTTCCACAGCAATAACGGACGCAATATAACTATAGTGATATATACCTGTATTATGTAATATATATTCCTTATTAAAAAATGCTCATGAACTTCAGCATTGCGTGATACTATTTCAAAGTGATTTCCGTCATTTTGACAGATAATAAATTGTATTTACCTGTGAAAACAAACCTGGAAAGAGACGTGAGGCTTTGAGGAGAAAACGAGAGTTCACTTTCGATATTTCACTCGTACTACGTATGGGGGAAAAGTCTCCCTTTTTCCCCGCTACTGAAGCCTTTTCAATAACGCAGTGTAACTGCACCGTCATTGGTTCACTCATAGACAAGTTGTTGAACCAATGGCGGCGCTGCTCAGCTGCGCGGCCTATGGGAAGAGAGCGCGCGAACATTCCTGCCAAAAGGGGCGGGGTAATGTGCTATATAAGCGAGCGTTTCGCCATAGGCCATCAGTCCTTTCTCCTTCAGCGACGACTGAACTTCTCTTCGCTGATCCTCGCCGAAGCCTGCTCGCCGGGAAAGAAGCTCGCCGCCTGAGAAGACGCTCCGCCGCCGTAGAAAAGGCCCTGTAGCGGACCCAGCCAACTCGCCGGATTCCCCCAGCGCCCGCGCCCTCGCTGACTGCTGCCTTTGCGCCGTCGACGAGCCGCCGCCTCCCGCTTCCTGCTACCGGCCGCTTCTCAGCGGGTCTCCTGCCGCCATCCGGCGCGCCCTTCTAAGCGTCCTCCCGCGGTTATATTAACCTCTTTCAGAGCATCTTTCCAGTGGTTTTCACCGCTTTGAGCCCGGCCCTCGCCGTTAGAGCCTCCCAATCGCCGTTTTCACGGCGCACGGCATTTCTAAATGCCACACCACTCTTGTGGTATGTGCAGAGCCCCTCTGCACGAAGGAGACGGGCACTGCCTGCACTGCGTGTGCATGAGTCTTGCGTCTCTGCGCTCGTGGGCCGCCTTCTTCAAGCAAGAAGACCCCGCCGCTCGTGCCCTCCCGTCCTCCTCTCCTGTGAGGAAGAGACCGCGGGGCAGAGCGGTTCAGCGCACGGAGATGGGCGAGCCCATGCCGGCTCAGGACCCGCGTGCCTCGCCCTCTCCCAACAGAGAGCAATCCCCCGTCTTGTTCTCCCGCCCTGACCAGCGTCCCTCAGCAGATGCGAGCGACCTCGTCTCATTTGGTGGATCCGACGAAGAGCCTCTCTTCGACTCCATGTCCATGGCAGCCTCTGAGCCAGAAGCCTGGGTTGGCGAGTCGGACGACCCTGCCCCCTGCCTTCCTTGGAGCCCATCGACCACGGTACGGGCATGGACGCCGAGCTCTTCCGTGTCCTGTCCAAGGCCGTTGAAGATCTCGACCTCGACTGGGCCCCCCCAGAGGAGCCATCGCGGAGCCGCCTGGACGAGTGGTTCCTCCCAGGTCGTCGTCAGGCCCCTCGCCAGCGCTCCGCCCCGTTCTTCCCAGAAGTTCACGAGGAACTCACGAAGTCGTGGCACGCTCCTTACTCGGCCCGCCTGCATACTTCGCACCGCTCAGCCCTCACCTCTGTGGACGGCTCGGAACAAAAGAACTACGAGCATCTGCCGCCCCTGGACGAAGCAGTGGCTGCTCACCTCTGTCCTCCCGCGGCTGTGGGGTGGAAGACGAAGAGAGCCCTCCCGTCCAAGCCCTGCAGGACGACTTTCGCCCTGGCAGGAAGGGCCTACGCCTCAGCGGGCCAAGCCACTTCAGCACTACATTCCATGGCCATATTTCAAGTGTTTCAGGCCAAACTCCTCCGCTCATTGGATGAGTCCGGCATTGATGCGCCTGCTTTTAGGGACCTCCGCAGCGCCACGGATTTAGCCCTGCGGGCCACGAAGGCCACGGCCCAGGCCATTGGCAGATCAATGGCCAGCCTCGTAGTGTTAGAGCGCCACCTGTGGCTTAACCTGACGGAAATTAAGGATCAGGACAAGACGGCCTTCTTGGATGCCCCCGTCTCCCCGTCAGGACTCTTTGGGCCAGCAGTGGAGGGATTCACGGAGCGTTTCACAGCTGCACAGAAGTCGTCTCAGGCCATGAGACATTTCCTACCTAAACGCTCAAGCTCTGCGTCTGCTTCTAGCCGCCCCAGGTCTGCGCCGGCTCAGCAGACGAAGCCCGCTTCCTCCGCTTCTCAAGCAGCGCCGCCGAAGGAGCACCGCCAGCGCTCGCGCCCTTCTAAGCGCTCATCCTTCCCGAGACGCCAGGGACCCCGACCCAGGATTGTGCTGGACCCGGCGACTCCTAAGTCATCCTGATCTGCTAAGGAAGAGGACTGGGGCATGTCCCGCCGCGGCCGGACCACCCCAGAAGCTCCTTCGTGCAAATTCCCCTCCGCCTCGTTCATTTCTGGGCGCGGGAAAAACACAGCCTGCTATAACAGGGCCCACAAGTATTGTGCCCTCCCCAACCGCCGTTTTCAGGGCTACCCAATTTTTAAACACTTCACAAAAGAGCAAATTTCCTCTTCCACCCATCCCAGTGTCCAGCCCATCCCTTTTCGGTCCGTCACCCGACGTATTCCTCCCTCTTGCCACACGGGCTGAGGCTTGGAAAGCCATCCCCGGGGTGTCAAGTTGGATTCTAAAAGTTGTAATCCAGGGCTACTCGCTCCAGTTCGCCAGAAGACCTCCGCGATTTGGAGGGGTCATCCAGACTTCGGTACAAGCGGACGACGTTCACGTCCTCCGAGCCGAGGTTTTAACTCTGCTGAGGAAAGGGGCTATAGAAATAGTTCCCTTTCCAGAGAGCGAGTCGGGCTTTTACAGCCGCTACTTTCTGGTTCCAAAGAAAGACGGCGGTCTCAGGCCCATTTTGGACCTCAGGTTGTTGAACCTTTCCCTTATGAAGCGAAAGTTCAAAGTCCTGACGCTGAAGCAGATCCTCGCGCAGATTTGCCACGAGGATTGGTTTTGCTCTCTGGATCTGAAAGACGCTTACTTCCACATCCAGATAGCCCCCCATCACAGGCGATTCTTGAGATTCGCATTCGAGGGTGTGGCTTATCAGTACACGGTCCTCCCCTTCGCGCTCTCCCTGGCTCCTCGCACTTTCACGAAGTGCATGAATGCGGCTCTTTCCCCTCTGAGGCAGATGGGAATACGAGTTTTGAATTACCTCGACGACTGGCTCATCCTGGCCAGCTCGCGTTCGGAACTAGAACACCACAGTTCCGTGCTCCTCAGCCACTTACAGTGCCTGGGTCTCAGGGTCAACCTAGCCAAGACTGCTCCCCACTCAACGTATCTCGTTCCTGGGTGCAGTGTTTGACTCGGTCCGCATGACGGCTGTAGTCTCACCAGAGCGCGCTCTGGCCATTCAGCAGCTTGCGGCTTCCGTCAAGAACAAGGCCTACCTCTAGCTCTTCCAGAGGTTGCTAGGGCTCATGGCTTCCGCCTCCCCAGTTCTCCAGCTTGGCTTGCTTCGCATGTGGCCCCTGCAGTACTGGCTGAAAACCCGGGTCCCTCCCTACGCTTGGCGTCACGGGCGCCTTCGCCTCAAGGTCAGTCAGGCCTGTATTACGGCTCTGAAACCTTGGATGAACCCCACTTGGTTCACTCTAGGAGTACCCCTGCAGGCGGTAACACGAAGAACGGTTCTCTCAACAGACGCATCCAACTCAGGTTGGGGTGCCCTGTGCGAGGGCACCCCGAAAGCCACCTTCACATCAACTGCCTCGAATTACTGGCAGTGATACGAGCCTTCCAGGCCTTCCATTCTTGTCTGACGGGTCGCCACGTCTTAGTCCAATCGGACAGTATGACAGTGGTCTCATATATAAATCGCCAGGGGGGTCTTTCGTCCAGCTGCTTATGCGCTCTGGCGAAGCGCCTTCTGGAATGGGCTTCCCCAAGGGTTCGGTCGCTCAGGGCGACTCATATACCTGGGAAGAGCAATCTGGGAGCAGACATGCTGTCTCGGAACAACATCCCCTCGGACGGGTGGATGCTCCACCCCCAGACTGTTCAAACCATATGGGAGTTCTTCGGGAGAGCAGAGGTGGACCTCTTTGCCTCAGAAGACAACTCTCATTGCCCAATTTATTTTTCAAAGAAGGACAATGCATTGGCCCACATCTGGCCCAATACCCTTCTTTATGCCTTTCCTCCGATCGCCCTGATCCCTCAGGTCATCAGACGAGTCAGAGAGGATGGACACAAAGTTCTGTTGGTGGCCCCACTTTGGAGGAGCCAGATTTGGATCTCAGAGCTGTTTCGGCTTTCCACGAAAGCCCCCTGGCCAATCCGCCTGAGACGGGACCTCCTCTCTCAGGCGAACAGAACAATCTGGCACCCACAGCCAGAGCTGTGGGCTCTACATCTGTGGATCCTCGACGGGAGCCGTCTGACCTCCCCAGCAACGTGTTAGATACCATTTCACAGGCAAGAGCTCTGTCCACGAGACGTCTCTAAGCCCAGAAGTGGTCGGTCTTTGTTAGTTGGTGTTCTACACGCAGCATAGACCCGGAGGAATGTGAGGTATCTTCCACACTAACCTTCCTCCAAGAGCGTCTGGACTCGGGGCGGGCCCCCTCCACGCTCAAGGTTTACATAGCAGCCATTGCGTTTCACTCGCCCATTGCTGGACAATCAGTAGGACGGAACGACTTGATTATTAAGTTTCTGAGGGGTTCCAGGCGATTGCATCCTCCTCGTCCCCTCACCGTTCCCCCCTGGGACCTCTCTTTGGTCCTCAGGGCTCTTAAAGGTCCTCCTTTTGAGCCATTACGTCTAGCAGGCCTCAAGCCCTTAACGTTTAAAACCACCCTGCTACTTGCATTGGCGTCGGTTAAATGCGTTGGCGATCTGCAGGCACTCTCTGTGAGCCCTGCATGCCTCAAATTCGGGCCTAACGACTCCACGGTCGTTCTTAAACCAAGGGTTGGCTACGTTCCCAAGGTGCTCTCTACGCCGTTCAGAGCACAGGTGATCTCACTCTTTGCGCTTCCCCGTTCATCGGGCGAGCCAGGGCTAGAATCACTATGCCCCGTTAGGGCTTTGCGTGTCTACATCGAGCGGTCACAGCCTTTCCGGCAGTCTGATCAGCTATTCGTCTGTTTTGGTGGCCGCACCAAGGGGTCTCCGGTCTCAAAACAGCGTCTATCACGATGGATCGTTGACGCTATAGCTCTTTCTTACTCCTCTGCGGGCGCTACTTGCCCCATCGGAGTTAGAGCCCATTCCACTAGAGGCATGGCTTCATCATGGGTCTGGTCCAGTGGAGTCTCTATCAAAGACATTTGTGAGGCGGCCGGCTGGTCTTGGCCGTCCACCTTTGTCAGATTCTACCAGTTGGACGTTCCGACCTTACATGCTCGGGTCCTTTCAGTGTAAATTCGCGGCCCTTAAGTATTCCGCTTTTTGCACAACACAAACCCAGGAGTTCTCTCCTCCATAGTGTAACACGGTACGGCGGCTTCTGCCTTCACTTGTCCTTGGCCCCCTATGGTGCCCGTTCAAGTTCTGTCGTTCCCCAGCCGTGGCATGGCGCGGTTGAATTCGTTCCCCCATACGTAGTACGAGTGAAATATCGAAAGGGAACGTACTCGGTTACTAACGTAACCTGGGTTCCCTGAGATATGGAACGAGTACTGCGTTACTTGCCATGCCACGAGGCTGCGGCTTAGGTTGTCGCTTCAGTTGATATGGCCTGATGGCCTATGGCGAAATGCTCGCTTATATAGCACATTACCCCGCCCCTTTTGGCGGGAATGTTCGCGCGCTCTCTTCCCATAGGCCACGCAGCTGAGCCGCGCCGCCATTGGTTCAACAACTTGTCTATGAGTGAACCAATGACGGTGCAGTTACACTGCGTTATTGAAAAGGCTTCAGTAGCGGGGAAAAAGGGAGACTTTTCCCCCATACGCAGTACTCGTTCCATATCTCAGGGAACCGAGGTTACGTTAGTAACCGAGTACGATTCTTCGTGCATTCCAGTGAATTATTAATGGGTTATATTGTAAATTATATCAGGAGAACAGACCACAAATATGCAGTATATGTTGTCCTTTTTCATACTATTACAGCCGTATGCAAAGGGACAAAAGAAAATAACCACGAGGATAGAAAGCAGCGACTGAAAAGAGCTCTTGCCAGATATTCTTGTTATAACGTTACGTTAAAATACCAAGCGTTATGTTATTCTCATGATGTCTGAAAATAAAACATGAAACAAAAACTGACAGCTCATTCAGTCAAACTGACGGATAAGCTTTATTTGTAGGGCAACCTTATGATTTGAAACTTTTAGTTTCAGTCTTTTTGAATGGAAGTTCCCCAAACTGGAAGTGCAACCCATAAAAAAATAGTTGGAATTGTCGATGCTGCTTTGTGATAAGAAATTAAATTTCTCCGTCCAGCTGTTGTTATATTTTCAGCTATATTTAATTTTTTTCGCCGTAGCACCACCTGCCATTTTTAGTGACGCTTGATTAAAATTCCCCCGTCTACTTGCGCAGATATCAACAGCGCAACCGAGTTGTAGGTTGCCAGGTTGAGGTCACAAATGGGTTCAAAATTGTATGATTTATCTATTGTTTGAGTAGGATGCCTTTCATACAAGATCTGGCAACTGGACAACCTTGGAATAATGTATTGATGTGATTATTCATATAACGAGGTAGGGCCATACAAATTACGGGAGTTTCCCGGGAAATATAACAAAACGGGAGGGGGGCGGGAGATGGGTGTGAAATACGGGAGACTCCCGGGAAAAACGGGAGTGTTGACAGGTATGGCACGTGCCTGCTTCAGAGCAGTAGCCACGTCTGTGATACTTGGTAGAATAGATGTATGCTTCACAATCAGCAGCTCTGCCAGATCTTTAATTAAGATCGCCCGTTTCATTTTTTTTTAAATTTCTGACCACAGATCACTACGAAACGAAAACAGTGATGGAAGTCACTGCAAACGTTTTGGCAAAAGCCCGCAGCTCATTAGTTGCATATCCGAGTTCACTTGGATGTAAAAAGCGGAATCGTCTCGCTATTGTATCCAAACCTTTGAAACGTTGTTTGAGCTGGGAAACAGCTGTATCAATGCAAGTGTAAAAAAAAATCTTTGAACATTTTCTCAGGGTCTGTGAGACGCAGGTCCTCACTGATTTAATCGAAGTGGCGCTTCACAAGCCATGCGCGTTTTTGAGTGAAATGATAGCTGATGCCCCAGGATGCAGCAAGGCCTTGTGCTGTGCTTTTGATGTCCTCGAACTGATCTCTTAGCAGCAATAAGGAGTTGCGGGTATTTTCCAGTAAGGTAGCTGCTTGAATAAGATCCACATCCTTCTTCTGCAGTACATGTGAAACTACATTGACCCTCTCCAAAACGTTTTCCTGAATCACAAGCATCATAGCGAATTCAAATGTTTCCATTGATTTGATAAGTCCAGTCGCCTCTGTACATTCTTCTGATTTTTTTGACTGTAGAGCGATTTTGGTCAGTGCCTTTAGGATGTCAGCATAACGAAACCGCAATGCGTGGATAGCATTGCGCCTCGACGCCCATCGCGTGGGACAAAGTCTTTTCAGTGTTGGCTTTAAAAGCTGATTTTCCAACATTTCCCACTTTTGATGCTTTGGCTGAAGAAAACATAAACTCTCTGGACCACGTCATAGAACTCATTGATCGCTGTGATATGCTGACAAGCATCATTTAACACCAAAATCAAATTATGTGCTGCGTAATGTATGTATACAGCATTGGGCTCCATGTCTAAAATCCATCTCTGCACCCCAGAATAAATTCTACTCATGACACTAGCCTCATCATATCCCTGGCCTCTGCATTTTTTAAGCGACAGACCCTTACTTTGGATGAGATCAAGGATTTTTTGATGGACACCCTCTGCAGTTTGATCGGTGATATTCTGGAAAACTTTCAGTGACATCAAGGAGTTGATCAACTTTGCTTATATCCTGTGTAGTGTCCATTATGACTGAATAGAATTCTGCTTCCTTTATCTCAGACACGATTAGGTCATGCACCTTCTGAGACAACAACGCAATCAATTCATTCTGAATTGTTGGGCTTAAATAATTGACATGGCTTTTTTTATCCAGCAATTCTCGCAACACTAGGTCATACCGGGCTAACAACTCAATCACTGACAAAAAGTTCCCATTGTTTGGGTCATTCAAATTTTTATTACGCCCTCTGAATGCCAGATTACATGAGGCTAATGTCAGAGTGACTTCAATGATTCTTGTAAGCACTTGAGTCCAAAAATTAACCTGACTCTTGTATTTGCTGTCAAGCTGTTTATCATTTGTAAGGTTGTTTTTCCACACATCATATGTGATGCAGGCTGCTATGAGCATGTGAAGATTCATGTTTTTTTATTTTACCTGAAAGGCCCTGCCAGTCGTTAATTCCAACAGTCCATGACGGATGGTGGGACAGACATCTCCTGTCTGCAAAAAGCAAGCACGGCTCACAATAGGCGCAGTCCGTATTTGGTGAGTAACACAACCATTTTCGAGGAACCGTACCCATTTTAGAACATTTTGAATAATAATCTTTCGAAAAACATCTGCCATTTTTGTCTTGGGGATAGGGTCCCTCTGCTTTACATGGTCCCAGGTTAAGTATTGCCCTCTTCACACTTGCATCGGTTAAATCAACAGGGAAATTAGCTCTGTGCGAGGAGCATATCCTGTGTCGCCTTTGGCTTGCTTAGTTGGGGACACTTGACATTTGACTTGACATTTGATATTCAACAGTATTCTTGACATTTATTCAACAGTGCTTTGATCTGCCTGCATTGACACTATTCTTTAAGAGCTGCTGTGCAGCCAAATTATATACCAGTTATCACTGTAAAGCTACTTTGACACAATCTGCATGGTAAAAAGCGCTATATAAATAAAGGTGACTTGAATTGACTTAATAGAGATGTCTCACCTCATTAATATTATAGCAATGAATGCACTGAAAAGCCCTTGCGCTGCTCATATACGTCAGATATCAATGCAGAGAGAGAGAGAGAGAGAGGTGTGCACAAAGCTGCTGATGAAACTTTAAAAGATTGCGTTCTCGATTTCATCCCCCACATGATCTAATTCCTAAATGACAACGATTTTCCCATATATTAAACCTTTGACAAAAATAATATCGCAAAATTCAAATCTGCGTTTGCGCTGCTGTTGATCTAAAGAGAGTTGTCATGTTTAGATATAAACAGATTCACAAACAATCTTTTCAAAAACACAGTATCATTATTTCTGTTACAAATATTCAAATGATAACAGAAGCATATAAAAGTTTATTATTCAAATATAAACGCTGGTGTCTACTTTACTGATCAAAATAAAATAACGACTTCTAATAACGACTGTATCGATTGCATTGTTACGCCACTAGGTGGCAACAAATTACTTAAACTGCATCTATCACTGAATCATTCTTTTAGAAACAAGTGAAGTCTTCATGAATCCAACTTACAAAAATATTCTGTTTCACCTGTCTGGATCTTACATGTGTGTTCAAGCATCTTATTTGTGTTGAATTTGTGGTAACACTTTATAATAAGGTTCATTTGCTAACATTAGTAAATTTATTAACTAACATGAACTAACTGTCATGCTAGTTGTGTATAAATACAAGAACACGACAAAGAAGAAGATCAGATAACAGGTAGTTTAATCCACAAGATAATGTCCAACACCGGTTGGCAAGGTACACAACATACACTGACGTATAGATGAGGAGAACAGGGAGATTATATAAGGAAGCTAATGAGGGAGAACATAATCAGGGAGAACAGAAACAGGTGTGGATGGTTAACTAATCAGGATACACACAATGAGTGCAAATTGACAGAACAAGACATGACAGAACTAAATGCAAACATAACAAAAGTCCATGAGTGTTACAGTACATCTCTTCCCTGGAAGGCGCAGCCTTGCGCCGTAGATGGACCAACTGCAGAGGGAGGGTGCTCAGGTGGAGGACGAGGATCAGGTGAAGGGTAGGCAGAACGACAGGCAGACGACCCAACAGGAGACAGGAGGGACCAGGGTGGAGCAGATGGTGGGAGGAGCCAAGGAGACAGGAGGAACTTGGAGCAGGAGGAGTAAGCTTGGACCCAGACTGCAGCCAGGCAGGCTGCCCATGGTAGAGCCGATGGAGGGAGGAGCCATGGTGGAGGAAGGGCTGATGACACCAGGGCGGCAACTGACTGAAGCGGAGCAGGTGGAAGAGGAGACCAGGGTGTAGCCGGAACGGCGAAGAGCCAAGGCAATGCTGAGGATCCGACGGGACATGGCGATGCCGACGGCTCTGGCGACCGAGGCACAGGTGGAGATCTAGAAAGCCATGGTGGAGCCGGAGTGACAGAGGACCAAGGTGGAGCTGGAGGGAGTGAGGAAGCCAACGGAGCTAGAGGGACGAAAGGACAAGGCGAAGCCAGAGTAGTGCAGTCCCGAGGCAAGGGCAGGCCGACGAACAACCAAGCCCAGCGGAGCTGGTGGACTGATGGGCCACAGTGGAGATGAGGGAGGTTTGAGCCAAGGAGGAGCTAGTGGACTGACGGGCCGAGGCGGAGTCCTGGTCGCGGAGGCTGGAGATGGAGACTGGGGATCCACTGACCACAATGTAGCTGTAGACTGGCAGAACCATGGCGAGGCCGCATCACTGGTGGTGGACTGCGTGTGAGCAGAGGGGCTGACAGGATGTAACGGAGACAGAGATGATGGATGGTGGATGATGGGAGGAGGAGGGAGAGGGAGGCTGGGTGGGAATTTGGGACTGGCTGGGAGTACAGAGGCTGTGTGTGCTGCCCACACACATTATAGTAACTCCCAGCATAGGGAGAGACACAGACAGGCGTACGATCTCCATGATCGTGATGGGACAGACAGAGGCAGTTCAGCATCGACAGTCAGTTCAGCACAGACAGGCAGTTCAGATGATGACAGAAGACAGGTTACTTCAGAATAGAAATCAATTAAATCCATTACCCCAGAGCCCTTGTTCACCCTCAGCGGCGTTACAGTGGGCGGTGCTTTCCTCCATGCCCTCGCAGTTTGTACAGTTGAATTCCAGCAGGAAAAATAAATGACGTCACTTCTTGAAAATGGTCTCAATGAAATTGCAGTCAGTTTTGCAAAGCGAGAAAGTACATACTAACAGGGTGGAAGATGACTTTAGGGACACAGTGATTGAAGAAAATTGTAAAAAACAAAAAACAAAAACTATATTTTCACGATTTATATATATGGTGAGAAGCAGTTTAGCCTAGTCATTAACATAATTTTAAAATATTTTGAGGTTTTTATCATTTCATGGTTTATATTTCTTGTGGAAGTTGATTACTTTGCACTGAGGACATGATAAATTTGAATGAATATATCAATAAAAAGGTGTGTAAAATACAAAATAGCATTTTTAATGTCTATTATCTCTGTTTAAGTGATAAAGAAGACCTAAATATGCAATTTAAGAGAAAATGAGTAAATGAATCACTGAGGCAGAAAAGTCACTGTATAACAGGAATGACCCACTCTTGTCATCCGAAGCACAACTGCACATAGCCTGGTAATACCAGACTCTGCTACTTCACTTTGCTTCGTAGACAGAGTCTGGAATGGCATAATAGAGAAGTGTTTTCTCTCTGGCTAGGGGGCGCTTGTCTGAAGTTTAAAATCATTGGTTACCCGTAAGCCAATCAGATACGTTTAGTTATGACGTATGTTATGCGTCTGTACAGCCGCATCGAAGCACAGACATCATGCATCAAACTCAAATCTATGATTGAACTTCCACTGTAAACCTGTTGTAAACACATGATGATGCGAGTGAAATACCGGAGTGAACATGGCTGTAAACGACTTTTGCAGATTATGCGAAGTTAATGCATCCCGAAGTTTGCATCCCGTGTCTTGTTTCCCATTTCCGCGGTCGTTTCGGTTTTCGATTTCTCTAACCTACAATGTAAAACTCTGCGCTTAGCATCTACGTCACGGCTCTCAGCCCGCCCTCTGTTCGTTGATTGGCCCGGCTGTTTCCAGACCGGTGGCAAACAGAAAGCTCTGACGCTGTATCAGACTGAGTACAGAAGCGAAATGAAATTGAGCGGAAGTAGGAAGTCTGACGTAGTCAGGCTAAACTGCACATGGTTAGAAGCACTTCGATTGAGACTATCAGCTCAGACAGTTAGAAGATATTTAAAAAAAAGTTCTAAACAAAAAAAAAAAAAAAATATATATATATATATATTTTTTTTTTTTTTTTTCAGTTATAAAAGGCATATTTTAGAGATGTCTATGAAGAAAACAGATATATAGGCTGTAATATAGACATAATGGTCTTCTCAAGTAATTGTATGAACTTCAGGATAAAGCCCCGCCTTCTTCCGGTTTTATCTGAATACAGATACGATAATTTTGAGATTGATACAGATACAGATACAGATACAGATACAGATACAGATACAGATACAGATAGTGGCTCCGCTGCACACCCCTACAACATACACTGACATATAGACAAGATCTGACAAACACAGAACAGAACAGGGAGATTATATAAGGGAGTTAATGAGGGAGAACGTAATCAGGGAGAACAGAAACAGGTGTGGACGGTTAATTAATCAGGATACACACAATGAGGGCAAATGAACAGTATAAGACATGACATCTTTGTTAACCTTAGTTAATAAAAATACAGCTGTTCTTAGTTTGTTCATTTTACTTCACAGTGCATTAACTACACTGTAAAATGTTTATTGTCAAATTAACAGTAACTTACTGGCAACAATTATCCAGTAGTTGCTGTATTTAATACAACAGTAAAATTACCGCAAAAATAACTACAGTAGTTTTAATCATACTGTAAAATAAAGTACATCATTATGCTGTACTTTATTTTAATTTTTAAATTTTTATTTATTTTAAGTTAACTGTTATATATTCAATAACACAAATTATTGCTTCAGATCAACTTTATTTATGTTTCATCTTTTACATTTCTGAACTTCAATACAGAAATTTACCAGCATATTAATTTAATCAATTAACAAAATACAATTAAATTCATTCCACTAAAATCACATTAACACATTGTGCCGGTGGAAAATAAATGTTGGAAATATAAAAATAAAGTTTGAAGAGTTAAAGTACTTAATTAGTAGCAGTATACAACAATAACCAGTGAATACATATCATCTTACATCTTAAAACCACATGCCATAAAGAAAATGGTCTTCTTTATTGCGACGACTCTTCCCCCCGTCTCACGATGGTTCAGCCCGTCTGCCAGCGCCGCTGCAGGAAAAAAATGCTGTCAGCACGGCTTAACTGGGAAATGAGCGCCAGCACCAAAAGTATTTATACCTTGAAGTTGCAAACAACATTTGTACAAAACAAAAAAAGTGATTACATGCGTTTTAAAGTTGGCCTACCATTTTCACGAATGCTTTTCGTCTTCACAACGACTCTTCCCGCCTGTCTCACGTTAGTTCAGCCGGTCTCTGCCAGCGCCGCTGCGGGAGGAAAGAGCTACTTAGTGCGGCTTGACAGGGAAATGAGCACCCGCTTCGATGTTCTTACGGATATTTATAAACTAAAACATATTTATACCTTGCAAACAATATTGGTACAAAACAAAAAAGGCTATTACATGCGTTTTACAACTGACCTACCAATTTCATGTAGTAGGCTTTTTGTCTTCACAACGGCTCTTCCCGCCTGTCTCGCGATGGTCCAGCCGGTCTGCCAGCGCCGCTGCGGGAGGAAAATTCTAGTTAGTGCCGCTTACATGGGAAATGCGCACCCGGTCCGATGTTCATACATATATTTATTAACTCAAACGTATTTATACTTTGCAAATAACATTTGTTTAAAACAGATAAGACAATTTCAGGTGTTTTAAAGTATACCCACCTACCAATTTCACGTAGGCTACTCCGTCCTCGGACTTTAATCTTCACCACGCTGCAGGAGGAAAATGCCAGAAAATGAACGCTTACTCATGTATTTTTATGGAAATGTATTAACTAAAACGTAGCTTTATATCTAACATCAGAATAAAACATAGAGTGAAAAAAGAAAAAAAGTTAACCTACCATACTGTTGTGGGCTTTCATCATGATGAGTCTGTCATGCGTGAGGATGTGTGTGGTTGTTTTTCGCGGTCATTTAGTAGCCTACTGTATTTAGATATACAGTAGGCTAATATTTTCCCAGAATGCATTGAAAATCTACAGTAACATACTGTACACAGCTTATACAGTTGGGAACTGTTAAGAATACAGTAACAAGCTGTGAAAATGACAAAATCTACAGTAATATGCTGTACTCAGATTCTACAGTAGGGAACTGTTGAGAACACAGTACAATACTGTGAAAACAACAGAAATCGTTTACAGTGTAATGTTATCAAATACAACTCTTGAGAATGTTAGAAAAAAATGATAGATGTTACCTTTGCCAAGGTCAAGCTGGTGCAATTATTTTATTTTTATAAAAGGGAGTGTTATGTCATTTGACCCATCTCATACTATACAATAGTTATATATAATAGTTATGATTAGAAGATAAAGAAAAGAGGACAGGATATGACATGGAAGCAGAAAAGCAGTTTTAAACCATGACGCTCCATCCAACATGACTCACAGCTGAGACAAGATGCCCTTTTTTCCTCTAAACAAAACATTAGTTTTTCAAGTTTTTTTTTTTTTTTTTTTTTTTTTTTTTTTTTTTTTTTAGTGCATAAAACCTACTACACAAAAAGCATTTGGAATGTCTCCAGCATGTTTTATAATTACCTAAAGACCAAACATAATTCACCCCTCACACATATTATCACATCTGTCTAAATCTTCGACTGGCTGTTGGTTGGAATATTAGAACTAAAAACATAAATTTATTGACATAAATTTGTTCTTCACTCACTGAAACTGAATCAGAATGATCAGTGAAATACTTCACACTGCATGCTAAAGAGAATAAAAGCCAATCCAACTGAAAAACCACATGCTGGTTCCTGACGTAAACAGGAATTTTTATGTTATATTTTTTATGCACAAATGTACAATTTGAATATTTTCAATTATTTTCTATTCTTGATTGATCTCTTTTTTTTTTTCCATAATTTTGGCAAAAGATGAACTGTTAAATGAGTGATCTTGAGAGGAGTCCCATCAAATTAGACTCTCATATGCTGATGATTTGTATAAAATATTTGATCACCATCTTCTCAGTTGTTTAAAAGATTAAGGAAATTGTCAAAGTTTGATAAAATGTTTAATTTTCCAATAAAAGATAATACATTTTTACATGATTTGTTACATTACCCCTTAGCAGATTTTGACTCATATATGCATACACACACACACAAAAAAAAAACATTTATTCTATTTTGTATTTTTACATTAAAGGCACAATATGTAAGATTTTTGGATTCAAATATCCAAAAACCACTAGAACAATGTATCTTGTTGACTTGGGAACTTACATTATCCTGAATGTTTCCAAGAATTTTTAAATCCAGAGAAATAAGCAATTTTAACCAGGGCATGGACCATGTCCGTGCGTTGCCTATCAATGACATAATACTGCGTTACACTTGGTTTCCCGTTTTATTTTGTAGAGACCATGGAAACACCAAAGATGCTTTAATATACAGTATTATGTGTTTTATTGGACAGGTGAGCTGTCTTGATGGATATTCATGACAGAAAACTAATTATGTTACATAGTTCAACACAAGTCCTTGTTTTACCATGCCCAATCGATCTAGCTTACTGCAGAGTGCAACAAGAGTCTCATAGTAGCTGCCGAGTGAAAGCAGAGTAGCACTTTAACAACTTTTAACACACAAATGTATCTAATATGATAAAACAATGCTGCATTACCCCACATACTGTAAGCTTGGCCGGAAAAAGCGGAAGCAGCGACTGTGGCATAATAAAAGTTCCACCGCTCTCTCTTGTTAGCAAATGCTCCAGCGGCCTCATTTCAGCTCGCACAGCACTTGGCCCTGCTCTGCTTCATACTACAGTAAAGTTAATAATCTCATCCATGAACATAATTCTGCCCAAGTCCCGTCCTGATTCTTTTCCATAGGCTGTGAGGTGAAGACAGCACCCATGATTCTGCAAAATCAAGATGTCATCAAGCTACTCCTTTGTTTTGAATAAGCGACCTCAAGCAGCGAAGATTTACATAGTGTGCCTTTAACACTGTAGTTAATGTTCTATTTATTTAAACCAAGTATATTTCATATCAAGTTAGAGCCCTTTAAGCATTTTTTAAGCAGTTCAGTCTTTAGTTGCTTGTAGCTGCTTATAGTGTCAGCCCTACTCTCCAGTACCGAGGACACGTGTCTAAACAAATAGTACACAACCTCACATTCCAAAATTTAGTCCCTTCTGCACATTTAAAAAAAAATTGTGATGAGCTCTCACTAACTGCAGGACTAACTTCAGCTGTTGGTAACCGTGGCATGAGAAAAACTCGTGCTGTTATTTTAAGCAACGCCATCAGCGATCAACCAAATCCCATAGGGTGTTTATCAGTGAGAGATGAACCAAATCCCATCAGTGCCCCATCCTCATAGCAAGCAGCGTTAGAGAAAGCTTTCACACTCATGTTTGTGTGTGTACACACACATTTCTCAATTTTTAGTGATTGACAGAATTTCTTTTTTTATTATTTTGCCAAAGAAATGACACTTTAAGCAACATTCTTACTCAATAATAAGATTATTTCTAATTCATAATGTAAAACAAAAGAAATGTAGCACAAAGTGAAACAGAGATGGATGATACAGCTTCTGCTAAAACTGATAAATGGATAACAATGTGCAAAACGCACTAACATGTTACACTAATTGAAAAAGCAGGGTGACAGGTGCTTCATAGACAATCTTTGGGAAAGAGATTTTCTGGGGACTTAGCTAATAGTTTTGTCTTGTGTTTGGTGAAGAGAAGGGTGGTTGGATAATTGGAAAATAAGGTAATTGGAAGCACTAAAAGTGTGATAGACACATCGAGTCCAGTAAAAAATAATCTATTTTTTTCAGGACTAACATATTGTAAATATTATACAGCACTAATTAATTCAATGATCTCACAACTCAACCAGCGTTGAGTGTTGACATACTAATCATTCATATAGTATGTCTTCTCCGTTAAACATTGTTTTCATATTGTTTTGCAGGTCACATGGGCTTTGTCATATATAAGAGTCCACTAGTACTGACAAAATACCAAAATGGCAAAGACATTGGCTGACAGCTGAGAGTGACATCACATGTGTGTTTGTGTGTCATCAGTCAACCATACACACACCTTGAGGATTACAGATGATCTAAGCAACATTTTTACATCTATGCATCCACACAGTTATTAAAATTCCTGCACACACAAATAGCCCCAAAATTCTCATGAGCTGCCTGGACTAAATCACTGTCTAGTAGATAACCACAGATATAAATACCTCAGAGCCCATATGTTTGTGTATGTGTGTGGTTTGAACAAAATGGTTCAGGGGTCACAGTGTACAGGATGGACATATTGTGCCACAGTTGATCCATTCTCAGAATATAATATAACATCATACTTACTGCACCCTACATTAAATCCAGAAAGTAAAACAGAGGGAGGAGAGAAGCAGAGAAACATATAGTTGGCATGAAGGAGAGAATTTAGAAATGAATTCTATTCTTGATGTATAAAACTGACATCAAAGCACAGTGACAAGTACGGTTGCACAGAAAAGCAAACGCCCTGGGTAAAATCTGACACAAAAATCTCATTTCGCACCCTGCTCTGTCCATCTCTCTCAGATTCATCTGTATGTCAGCTAGCAGCACACATTCAGAGCATGCTAAACATTATATTCCCTTTCCTTGTTAATGCTAATCCCACCAGCAACAGCCATTAAGCATCTCCAGAATCATAACTTATGCAACTTTATCTTTGATTGATCAAGGCACAGGCAAGCACATGATGTGGTCTGTGTTCAGAATAGAATACCAGCTTACTCCATTGTAAAAAGTGGCAACCTGCAATTGTTACCTTAAAGAGCTGTATCTACTGCGGATGTAACCCGTAAAAATAGTTTTGTTGGTGAGTTGATGTAAGTGAGTCATTTATGCAATGCAATGACAATGTCAACACAATTTTACAAATTTGTGTATTACATTGTGACAAATGACCACATCACATTGCACTGGTAGAGGAATCGTTATCATTTTGAAAATACATAAGATTATGATTACTTTTTATTGGAATTTTGGCAGTTAAAAATGAGAGATGATAAATAAACAGTTTGTTTGTCACCAGAAATGGACTGGATAGGTTATCTGGGTGTGCAATTTTCGTTTAGTGCACAGTATAAATAATGTATGCTTCAAAAAGAGCAATAGTAGTGTTCTGGTCCCTAGCTCAAATATATACTTTAAATGTAAGTCTATGGGAAATATATATATATACTTTCTTTTAACTATTATACACTAGATGGAAATAGTACATTTGTTTGCTAAGAAAAATGAAAGAACACCTCTCCTCACAAATCGCATGATTTAAGGTATTGTTCTCTTTTGTAACACAAACAGTGTCGGTTATGGGGTTGTTCAAATAACAATTGTGATGCTAACACCATGGTAACACGTTCTTTTACATGTTAAATGTACTTACTCCAGTTATAACAGTAAATTATGCATATTTAAAACTAACCTGAAACCAAACCCTAACCCTATAGTAAGTACATATTGTTAATTAATATTTAGGCCTGTTAACACCAAAAATGATAACTATAAATATTGTGGTGATGAGACTGTTTATTCTCTGTTATAAATGTGTTTTACTTAATTCACCTGCTGTTGGGAGGAGGTGTTCAGGAGGAAAAAGAGTTAAGAGGGAGGGGCTAACACAGCGTGCGGGGAGTAAAGAAGAATTGATTTGAACGTTAGTCAAGCAGAAAAAAAGTTAGTCAAGCTCTTTCTGAGTTTTATTATTTTTGGGGAAGTTAAGACACCTCCTGATACCCATGTTTTAGTTTGTAAACGTTCAGGAAATAAACCACAGCCCAAACTGGATTCTCATCTCCTGTCTGTTTCACCTGGGACAGTGCAAAATGCCACAATATAACCATAATGATAACTATATTAGCGTCCACACCAGCGGACAATATCGTTCTGTTTATTATATGCACGCACTGCAGGTTTGTTGTCTGTAACTTTAATTGCTCAAGCTCTATAAAAAGGAGTGGCTTCTGATAAATTGTTGTGAAAGTGATTCCAGCAATATCGTTTCTCTGTGCCGTTATCATTGTAGTTAACGTCTTTCCTTGGTGTGAACGGGCCTTAACTCAGTACTTACTAGTAACAAAGAAATCCTAAAATAAAGTAAAACCAACACCAATAATGAGTTGGCTCTAAAAGTAAATATTGGTCAAGAGAAGATGCACAGAAAGTAAACCAAATGATGATAGGCTTTCTGTGGATAGCCACACTTCACAGTCAAATCAATAAGGTGAAGTATGACATGATTCAAGGACTTTCTGTAATGGTTTGAAGAGAGCTCTGCAGGGAGACAGAGAACTGGCTTTTGAACACGGCAATTTAACATAAATCAATCGTTTCTCCTCTGACTGGATAAACAACAACATGCAAAAAGTGAACATACATCATATTGTTATCAAGGTGCTCACGTAGAAAATGCAATTTTGAGTCTACCTCATTTCTCCATCCAGTTCCCCTTTCCAATTAACATTAATTTCTGTCCTTACTTAACTATCAATAGAGTCCAAGCAGTTCCTGCTGTTCTTTAGCAAGAAAGCGGAAGATGATTTATGCTGCCAAGCTCATCACTGAAAAATATATGGTAACACTTTAGAATACTGATCCTTCATTAATGAATAACTACACAGGAACAAATGAATAATGTATTATTAACACTATAGTAACTACTATTAACTAACAATAAAATCTGATGAATGAATTAGTAAGTAATAGTGCTCCGTTGAAGGTGGTAGTTCACTATTAACTAATCAGTAACTACTGTTTTTTCATACCTCCCAGAGAACTACTAAGAACTACTATATACAGGTTCATAATTAATGAGAATAATGCATAATGTATAATTAATTCTAAAGTGAAGGTGATAGTAACCCATTAGTAATGACTGAAGTATTACCAAATACTTAAGAAGGAATTACTAATTATTTGGATCAGTATTCTAAAGTGAAAAGCATGATAACTCTCTAGTAACTACTGAAGTCTTTGTAAACTTTTGATGTTTTTGTAAAGTATTGGATAGTAATAACTCAAGAGTTACTATATAACTCTAAAGTAACTACTTCTTATTTGGATCAGTATTCTAAAGTGAAGATCATAGTAACCCACTAGTAATTACTTAAGTGTTACTACATCCTTCTAAAGGAACTACTAATTATTTGGATCAGTATTCTAAAGTGAAGATCATGGTAACCCACTAGTAATTACTTAAGTGTTACCAAATATATCACAAGGACTTACTGTACAAAAACATACAAAAACATCAAAAGTTTACAAAGACTTCAGTAGTTACTAGAGAGTTATCATGTTTCTCACTTTAGAATACTGATCCAAATAATTAGTAATTCCTTCTTAAGTATTTGGTAATACATCAGTCATTACTAGTGTGTTACCAAGACCTTTACTTGAGAATTAATTATACATTATGCATCATTCATGTTAATTATGAACCTGTATATAGTAGTTCTTAGTAGTTCTCTGGGAGGAATGAAAAAAACAGCAGTTACTGATTAGTTAATAGTGAACTACCACATTCAACTGAGCACTATTACTTACTAATTCATTAATCAGAGTTTATTGTTAGATAATAGTAGTTACTATAGTGTTAATAACGCATTACTCATTTGTTCCTGTGTAGTTATTCATTAATGAAGGATCAGTATTCTAAAGTGTTACCAAATATATTACTATATACTATAAAATACATACGCAACCATGAATTAGATTTAGGAGCTACGGCAAAGGGGGAGATTTTTACTGAATAATGATTTGCACCTGCCTTTTTATTTGCGTGACTTCAGAAGATTCATACATGAGTTGTATGGATTTCAATTATCATTTAATTTATTCATTTATGTTTTTACAGTGGTTATGTATTGCGTAAAAGAATTCAAACAGGTTTGGATCAACATTTTAGGGAGTGAAGAATGAGAGAATTTTTTGCAATAAATGACTAAAATGATTCAATACAAATTTAAATATTATCAAGCATTTAAAACTGACTTTCATGATGATAATATTGAAACCTAGACAGACCATATATTGTCAAGTAGTGGTTTATGATGATAATGGCAAGCTCAAAATTGAATGAAAAGTGTATGATGCAAATCTGAGATCAATGTAATTAAGACTAAAAGCATTACAGCAGGGCTGTCCTCTGAGAGCCTGAGCAAAAGGGTAACTTGTGTCTTTACAAATGTGTGTACTTTTTCACCTTAGTTTCAACATTTTGTCACAGACCTTAATTTGATTTTTTATTTCAGAAATGCTTCAAAGCCACTTGTCTTAAATACACTGTTTATCAGTATCAGCCATGTATAGACACTGTAGATAGACACAGGATATGTAGAGGGGCTCGGTGAAGGTATTTATAGCCAGACTTTACATACTCTCGTCACTAGAATGGGTAGACCATCAAAACATGTGACAGCACACAGCGTAACTCAAGATTTCCCAATTCTGTTTAAACTCTTCCTAATGAAACACACCTGATTCAACTCATCAGCTCATTAGTAGTGTAAGCTAAAATGTGTAGGCTACTGTTGATGTTCCTTTAGGAACATGGTAGGGAAACACTGGTGAAATTGACAGCCAGTGTATGTTACATAAATCAGCTGATCTGTTTCTTAACAGATGAAGCAGAACTGTACATGAAGTAACACAGAACACATTCCACAATAATAGTGCTCTCAAAAAAAAAAAAAAAAATTCTAATAAAATATGACAAATAGACTAGTGCTGGTTATGGGATCAAAAAATAAAAAATAAAATAAAAAATGTGCAAGTCTGTAAAATTGATAAAAGCCTTAAAACCTGTTTTATACAACCCCCCCCCCCCCACCCCCTTTTTTTTTTTTCTTCTTCATATTTTAAGTTTTAATAATAATTCAGCCATTCTATGAAATATCATATAAAACAAAAATAATAAAACACACAAACAAACACATTGAACAGACTGATGTACCTCAACACGTGGAATAGTTATAAAAACATAAACTGCTATTCCTACCTTACAGAGAGACTTCAGTGGTGGTCCTTATGTCCGATGCAAGTTTATGGAAAAATCTGAAGTCTGTGAGCCATCAGCCTTGAATAAATGAGTTTGTTTTGAAGGGAAAGAAAATAGGAGAGAATGTGGAGACAGGAGGAGGTTTAGAAATCATTGTGCGGGAGCTAATGCTTACGCTGCAGCAGTGAGAAACATACTGAGAGACACAAATCACAGCGGTAGCGATCTGTGACGCCTACTATGAAAGATTCAGTCTCACTCTTTCTGTCTCCCTCACTCTCCCCAGCTCACCCCCACCTTCTTTCTGTCTCTATCCATTCTTTTCTCCTCTTTTCTCCTCCTCCTCTTCTTGTAACTAATCCTGCTCTTTGTGTGTGACGGTCTGATTGTCACATGTGAACCCGTCTAATGCCTCTCATTCACATCCTCTCTGCCTGTCTACTAAAGCTTGCATGACTACTCATTTTTAATACTTGATTATTCGCACAGAAAAGTAACTGACTAGTTGGTGGGTCAGTGTTTACTAATTTCTAAATGAGTCACAATATGCCATGCAGCTTCAGTGATCTTTGCCGTTTTTGTAAAGTCAAGCACTGTGTGTGAGAGTGTATGAGTGGAGAGACCATCCATACATCTGAGATGATGTGGCTGAGAAAATGAAAATGTGCATCTTTCCATTATCTAAGCCCTCGCTTAGTTTCTATCAGCCTCTGGGTGACACTTGATTATTTTCTGAGTGGTTTGCAATAAGTTTGGCTCCTTCTCCAAATTAATTTTCATACATTTATGTATATAAATTTGGTGTAGAAAAAGTTTTCACTCAGCAATTGCTAGCAAATTTCACAATTAAATACAAAGAAACAGGAATTAACAAATTAAAATAAACATTATTTATTTTAAGTAGAAGGACAGAAATAGTATTTTCTTGTAAAACATACTTCAATGATCTAACCCTAACTGTAAATAAATTATTTACAGTTAGGGTTAGATCATTGGAGTATGTTTTACAAGAAAATACTATTTCTGTCCTTCTTTAAATATATCAATATATATGTAACTGTAAGTATACCCAGAGAAAAGTAGCACATGTGATGTTTAACCATTGATTGAATGCAGCAGAGGAGCATAAGCAAACAGGTAAATGAATATTACTTTTCCAGGATGAATAGAAATTCTGAATGAATTAACCAGTCTCTTTATCTTTGTGGGTTTGATGGGAGATCATGACAGCTGAATCCGGGGAGTGAAGAAGCGCACACACCTCAGTTGCTGCTGGTAGGTGAAGTCCAGGTAAATAACTGAGTGAATGGTGACCAGGGAATGTGACGATTGAGGTGGATGAGGGATTGGAGATTCTCTGGAGGTAAGTTACACAGGTAAAGTTGTTTCATGTAGATAACCCAGTCCTTAATGAGACCAGATAATGAATGCAACTGAGGTGTGTGCTTAAAAGCAGTGACTAATGGTGGCGCTGATAGAGAAAAAGGTGTTGGTGATTAGTACTCTGGAGATGGTGAATGCTGTGCTGGAGTGAGGGTGGAGCCTGGTGAATCCATGACAGTACATGTCAGCCCTCAGACACCCCATCTCCACCTCAGTCCTCCGGTACCCTGGCTCCACCTCGAGGGATCGTTGCTGCTGCTCCGTCACGGCCTCTGAAGCCTGCGTTCTCTCTCTGGACCATCTGCTCTTCATCTGTGCTTTGGGCTTCTCCACCATCAGCTTCATCATCATCCATTGTCCTTATGGTGTTGAGTCCACTTCCATGGCTCCTCCCTCCTTCGACTCTGCTGTGGGATGTCATCCAGGCTGAGCTCTGGGTTCTTGTTGGCATGCGTTTGCTCCTGGTTCCTGCTTGGCACCTCCAGCCACCTCTGCCACCATGGCTGTTTCTGCCTGTACCTCCATCATTTGCCAGCCCATCGTCAGTTCCTCGTCCTCCTCCAGAGCCCCCGCCCTCCTGCCTCAGTTGGACCTTGTATCACAAGGACACACCTTTCCAGAGTCTTTCCACCTTTCCACCTTTTCATGTTCATGTTCTGGTTCTTTTGGTTATTTTCCCCTTTGCCTGCTGAGTGGGGTATAGAATAGGGATCACTTTATTTTCACTTTGTTTAACTGAAAATATACAGAGTTTCATTTCAACTTATACCACCTAAATTCACTAGGACATTTTTTTTAAATAGTTTTATTAATTTAGACAGAACAGTATAGAGAGTAGACAGGAAGCAAAGGGAGAGAGAGAAGGGGACAGAATCAGAAAGAACCACAAACTCGGGTTGCTGGAAGCACAACCAAGCAGTTTGTTGAAGCGCTTCCCCCAAGGCTACTGGCCTTGACCACTGGGAAGCAGTTTGAGGATAGATGAATTTTCCTCCAGCTGTTACCATATACCAGTGGTCACCAACCTTTTTAAGCCCAAGATCCCTGACTTCGACCTTTATGAAAGACAAGATCTACTTGATAGAAAAAGACAGCCCAGATTGTATTTAGTATTTTTTTCATAGACAATTTAGATTCTGATTTATTTATTTATTTTTACAAGCAAGTTGGCCAATTCTGATACTGGTTGCAGATATTTATTATTAATATTATTATAATAAACAAAAATATAGCCATTTCAAATTAGAGGTAACCACTGCTTTTTAATCACAATCCAAACAAAGATGCCATACACGTTGCATGAGCAGTTGTTTTTCATTTGAATTAGATTTAATTTCAAGATTTAAAGCAAAAACAGAACGGTCTGACTTTATCTTTGAGAAATTATGCTACACACACAAAAAAAGCTTTAAACAAAAACAGCAGGCTGAATGAGACGCAAATTCACTCTCTGACAGCAGGTGGCGCTTACGGAACAGCAGTGATACAGTGTTTCCTTGGTTACCGCTGAAAACAAAGCTGAACTGCGCTAATTAGCTACTTTATTCTGAGGTAAATAAAATGCCGTTGCCATCAAAATTCCTTTTAGAGATGAATTCATATAACCCCTCAGCCCCAATTCAATATTTATATTTTCTTCCTATATTTCGAGCATTGTGAACAGTGAGCTGCTCTGCCTGCTACAGAATTTTCTCCTCTTCGCGTCCATCTTCAGTGTCTCTGGCCTCTTGTTAACAATTGCTTACAGACTCAGACATGAGGTGGGCTATTTACTTTATCACTGTCACAATAGCTCCCAAAAATAACAGAAAAATAAATACAAAAATACAGTACAAAGACTGGAGAAATGTAATATATTTTTGTATTTCTCTTATTTTCACGAGCTTCTGGAACAGTGATAAAGATCAACCAGTCGATCGCGATCGACGGGTTGGCGACCACTGCCATACAGTGGGTATGGAAAGTATTCAGACCCCCTTAAATTTTTCACTCTTTGCTATATTGCAGCCATTTGCTAAAATCATTTAAGTTCATTTTTTTCCTCATTAATGTACACACAGCACCCCGTATTGACAGAAAAACACAGAATTGTTGACATTTTTGCAGATTTATTAAAAAAGAAAAACTGAAATATCACATGGTCCTAAGTATTCAGACCCTTTGCTGTGACACTCATATATTTAACTCAGGTGCTGTCCATTTCTTCTGATCATCCTTGAGATGGTTCTACACCTTCATTTGAGTCCAGCTGTGTTTGATTATACTGATTGGACTTGATTAGGAAAGCCACACACCTGTCTATATAAGACCTTACAGCTCACAGTGCATGTCAGAGAAAATGAGAATCATGAGGTCAAAGGAACTGCCTGAAGAGCTCAGAGACAGAACTGTGGCAAGGCACTGATCTGGCCAAGGTTACAAAAAAAATTCTGCTGCACTTAAGGTTCCTAAGAGCACAGTGGCCTCCATAATCCTTAAATGGAAGATGTTTGGGACGACCAGAACCCTTCCTAGAGCTGGCCCTCCGGCCAAACTGAGCTATCAGGGGAGAAGAGCCTTGGTGAGTGAGGTAAAGAAAAACCCAAAGATCACTGTGGCTGAGTTCCAGAGATGCAGTCGGGAGATGGGAGAAAGTTGTAGAAAGTCAACCATCACTGCAGCCCTCCACCAGTCGGGGCTTTATGGCAGAGTGGCCCGACGGAAGCCTCTCCTCAGTGCAAGACACATGAAAGCCTGCATGGAGTTTGCCAAGATGGTGAGAAATAAGATTTTCTGGTCTGATGAGACCAAGATAGAACTTTTTGGCCTTAATTCTAAGCGGTATGTGTGGAGAAAACCAGGCATTGCTCATCACCTGTCCAATACAGTGCCAACAGTGAAGCATGGTGGTGGCAGCATCATGCTGTGGGAGTGTTTTTCAGCTGCAGGGACAGGACGACTGGTTGCAATCGAGGGAAAGATGAAGGCGGCCAAGTACAGGGATATCCTGGACGAAAACCTTCTCCAGAGTGCTCAGGACCTCAGACTGGGCCGAAGGTTTACCTTCCAACAAGACAATGACCCGAAGCACACAGCTAAAATAACGAAGGAGTGGCTTCACAACGTGACTGTTCTTGAATGGCCCAGCCAGAGCCCTGACTTAAACCCAATTGAGCATTTCTGGAGAGACCTAAAAATGACTGTCCCACCGACGTTTACCATCCAACCTGACAGTACTGGAGAGGATCTGCAAGGAGGAATGGCAGAGGATCCCCAAATCCAGGTGTGAAAAACTTGTTGCATCTTTCCCAAAAAGACTCATGGCTGTATTAGATCAAAAGGGTGATTCTACTAAATACTGAGCAAAGGGTCTGAATACTTAGGACCATGTGATATTTCAGTTTTTCTTTTTTAATAAATCTGCAAAAATGTCAACAATTCTGTGTTTTTCTGTCAATACGGGGTGCTGTGTGTACATTAATGAGGAAAAAAAAAGAAATTAAATGATTTTAGCAAATGGCTGCAATATAGCAAAGAGTGAAAAATTTAAGGGGGTCTGAATACTTTCCGTACCCACTGTATATGTGTTCACAAGACTTCTGGGTATTGGAGGTTGTAGACTAGAGTTTTTGCTTTAAAATGATGTAAAAAATCTTATGCGAAGAAGAAAACATGTGAAGAAAATTTTGTATAGGCCTATTTTAAATTATAGTACCAATCAAAAGATTGGACACATTACTATTATAATGTTTTTAAAAGAAGTCTCATGCTCATCATGCTGTATATCAAAAATACAGAAAAAAACAGCAATACTGTGAAATATTATTACAATTTAAAATAATATAATGTATTAAAATATAATGTATTTCTGTGATGCAAAGCATCTGAACATTCATGTTTCCTCTATGGCATTTCATATAGGCTTTTAGCTTAAGCATGCACATTTGGAGAAATATTGATGGATTCACATATGCTTATGTCAATTTTCTATAATATTAAGTAATATTTATTCAATATTTATTGTCATCACTATGAGCGCTGGAAACTGCATTTTCAATTCATACTTGCAGCCGGAGGGCACTCTGTGCACATTTAGTCCACAAATAACTCAGTAAAGAACAGGCATACCATGTGACATTCCAGGAACTAACAGAGGCTTCCAGAGATCGCTATAACCATGGCTATAACATGCAGATTGACACTTTTGTCTATCTGCATTTGATTCAGAATTTGCATCTAAATAGCGCTCGCTCTGTGGGCGTGGCCAAATTAGTAGATAATAAGCTGAATCACAAACATCTGACATGTCTCTCTTTTCTTTTTTTTTTTGTTTTCGATTTGACTTACATAATTTAAAACCTGACATTTCAACGTTTCTTTAGACATAAGTCTCATTTTTGTGTCATTAGTATTCACTAAGTTACACTTCATGTTCTGAGAACTATCAAATTGGACTTCAGAGGGAGACGATAGATCATGCATCATGTTAGTTTTCTTTATTTTGCAAAAAGCAAAACATTTTGTTTTTACACAAATAAAAGAAGACATTCTATAGTTTCAATTGATATATTACTTCTGTCTCTATGACAAAAAATGACGGAGTATTTTAAGTCTGTTTTACTGCAATGTGAAAAAAAAAATCCTGCAAAACGCGCTGGTGCGTTTCCCGACTCCAGAGGGTAAAGGCAATAAGCTTAAAGTTAGAAAGTGTACAGCTGTGTACACCTGGTTGTTAACATTGGGAAGCATTCTACCCAAAGGGGAGGAATACTCATGTGGAAAATACATCCTAAGGACTCACCGGTGGGGAGTACTACATAGGAAAGTTTCTGTGGTGAGCTCCAACAAGGGGGGAGGCTACCTATCCCATAGTGACTAGGGGCAAAGATAGCTCTGTGGAGGGGAAAACACTGGGTTTGCTGACAGTGAAACTGAACAATGGAAAATACATAGGGTGACCATCAGGGCAACCACTACATACGGAGCACCAGCCAGATTACAAGGGTTTACCTGAAAAGGGGCAGCTTACTAGTAATGGGCCTGGAAGTGAGTTCCTCCGCCAAACTCATCTACCGCTAGGGTACTAGAATGATGGCCTATTGTTCACCATTCCCGGGGAGCACGTTATCTCCTCGGAGAGGGGAAAGGTGCTAATGCAAGCACTACACCCAGCCAGTTTGTCGAGATTTACCTGATATCACTGAAACCCAGAGACAAAACTGGCTACATTCGTAGAATATAGAATCTCGTGAAGCTGTTGGGTGTAGCCTAGCATACAGATCTACATATGTCTGCTAGCGAAGCACCGTGTTCCAGAGCCGAAGTGACAGCTACACCATGAGTGGAGTGAGCTGTCACTCCAAGTGGGTGCCCAAGAGGCCACCTTGGGAGACTGGCCTTCTCGACATCCTTCATCTCCACAAGGTTGAGTCACATGTGGCGCTCCTGGACCACCAAGGTGGACATCACCTGACCCAGGGCCTGAGCTGTAACCTTCATAGGTCAGAAAACATAGTCGGTTGCGGAATGCAACTCCTGCAGCAACTCTGAGTCGGGACTACCCTTGTTCAGATCTTTCAACACTTTGGCTTCATATTCAAACCCGATTCCAAAAAAGTTGGGACACTGTACAAATTGTGAATAAAAACAGAATGCAATGATGTGGAAGTTTCAAATTTCAATATTTTATTCAGAATACAACATAGATGACATATCAAATGTTTAAACAGAAAATGTATCATTTTAAGAGAAAAATAAGATGATTTTAAATTTCATGGCATCAACACATCTCAAAGAAGTTGGGACAAGGCCATGTTTACCACTGTGTGGCATCCCCTCTTCTTTTTATAACAGTCTGCAAACGTCTGGGGACTGAGGAGACAGGTTGCTCAAGTTTAGGAATAGGAAGGTTGTCCCATTCTTGTCTAATACAGGCTTCTAGTTGCTCAACTGTCTTAGGTCTTCTTTGTCGCATCTTCCTCTTTATGATGCGCCAAATGTTTTCTATGGGTGAAAGATCTGGACTGCAGACTGGCCATTTCAGTACACGGATCCTTCTTCTACACAGCCATGACGTTGTAATTGATGCAGTATGTGGTCTGGCATTGTCATGTTGGAAAATGCAAGGTCTTCCCTGAAAGAGATGACGTCTGGATGGGAGCATATGTTGTTCTAGAACTTGGATATACCTTTCAGCATTGATGGTCCCTTTCCAGATGTATAAGCTGCCCATGCCACACGCACTCATGCAACCCCATACCATCAGAGATGCAGGCTTCTGAACTGAGTGCTGATAACAACTTGGGTTGTCCTTGTCCTCTTTAGTCCGGATGACATGGCATCCCAGTTTTCCAAAAAGAACTTCAAATTTTGATTCGTCTGACCACAGAACAGTTTTCCACTTTGCCACAGTCTATTTTAAATGAGCCTTGGCCCAGAGAAAATGCCTGCGCTTCTGGATCATGTTTAGATATGGCTTCTTTTTTGACCTGTAGAGTTTTAGCCGGCAACGGCGAATGGCACGGTGGATTGTGTTCACCGACAATGTTTTCTGGAAGTATTCCTGAGCCCATGTTGTGATTTCCATTACAGTAGCATTCCTATATGTGATGCAGTGCCGTCTAAGGGCCCGAAGATCACAGGCATCCAGTATGGTTTTCCGGCCTTGACCCTTACGCACAGAGATTATTCCAGATTCTCTGAATCTTTGGATGATGTTATGCACTGTAGATGATGAAAACTTCAAACTCTTTGCAATTTTTCTCTGAGAAACTCCTTTCTGATATTGCTCCACTATTTTTCGCCGCAGCATTGAAGGAATTGGTGATCCTCTGCCCATCTTGACTTCGGAGAGACACTGCCACTCTGAGAGGCACTTTTTATAGCCAATCATGTTGCCAATTGACCTAATAAGTTGCAAATTGGCCCTCCAGCTGTTCCTTATATGTACATTTTACTTTTCCAGCCTCTTATTGCTACCTGTCCCAACTTTTTTGGAATGTGTAGCTCTCATGAAATCCAAAATAAGCCGATATTTGGTATGACATTTCAAAATGTCTCACTTTCAACATTTGATATGTTATCTATATTCGATTGTGAATACAATATAAGTTTATGAGATTTGTAAATTATTGCATTCCTTTTTTATTCACAATTTGTACAGTGTCCCAACTTTTTTGGAATCGGGTTTGTACTTGCAGGATAGCCATAGTATGGAGGGCGGAGGTGGGCTGGCCAGAAGCAGTGTAAGCCCTCATTGTCAGAGAAGAGGTAAACTTTCCATGTCTTTGTGAGTTCCTTGTGTAGTTCCAGGATGAATGGCACTCAAGCCTAATGCTCACAGCAGCCTGGGCAAGCATGGCTGCCAACTCAGCGTCAGACTCAGACTGAGGTAACACACCCAAAGGAGGCAGTCCAGCTAAGTCTTGCCTGCCCTCCGATGCTGCAAGCAAAACTTCACAATCTCTGCAAGCCCCGAATGAGATGGCTCATACACCCTGCGACACAACGTCATGAGATGCAATGTCGAGTGACACAATGTCAAACTCATCAGCGTGCTGGGGAATGGGAGGTTTGCAGGGATTTCCCCTGTGAAAGCACTGGCATTTCGCTCCCCAGACCACCCTCAGTGCTTGCCACTGATGCCTCGTACCCAGAAGTAGAAGGACGGGAAGTGGCTGAGGAGGCTCTCTGTCTTTTAAAGACATAAGAGAGCTGTGACAGCAAAGTTCCAGTGGTCATGCTTCACAGTGAGTGCGTGGGTATGACCCTGAACACACAGCGATTGTGCCCATCAGAAGGATAGAGGAATCGCCCGCATCCAGTAGGACACGGATGGAACGGCATCTTTAATAATAATTAACGAGTTCGTTTGCCCATATAATCTTTAGGGTATTAGGTTAGCTAATTTGGCTTGCTGTCCACTGAGGAGGGGCTCGATGAAGCATCTTCAACTCGAGCTCTGATACACCCCCCAGTGAATAAATATAGGATGTGATTACATAGGGCAAGGTACCTGAAATGAAGGTGGAGTTTGGGGAGGTGGAGGAATGCTGAAACAGCTGAGACTGAAGAGAGGTAAGCAGCTGCTTATATACTCTGGCTGTTGATTGGAAGATTAGATGGGCTCGCTCCTCCCTAAATTACGTTTAGGAACTTCACTAATAATAATAATCATAATACATTTTATTTATATAGCACCTTTCAGACATAAAATGTAGTTCAAAGTGCTTTACATGATCAAGATTACACAGATGAACAACACAATCAATACTGAGCTTAAGAGATACATCAGTAAATGCCAAAGTAAAAAAATAAGTTTTTAACTTCTTTTTAAAAAAAGTAAGTGTACTAGCTTCCCTAATGTCTAACGGTAATGTATCTCATAGTTTGGGGGCTTAATTAGCAAAGGCAGCGTCTCCAATTTTCTTTCATTTATACTTGGGGACCTCCAGTAGACCTGCATTTGATGATCTTAACACTCTGAGGTCTGAGGGTATCGTCGGCGATACCACCGCGGTTTTTTTCTTACCAGTGTGAAAGAGACTCAAAATACTCTGTTAATGTTGCACATACAATTAAGAGTTATACACCATTTTAATCTGTGGAATGTCTTCTTTTATTTGTGTACACTCAGAGTAAAAACAAAATGTTGTGCTTTTTGTAACATAAAGAAAACTAACATGATGCGTGATCTCTCGTCTCCCTCTGAAGGAAGTCCAATCTGATAGTTCTCAGAAAATGAACTGTAACTTAGTGAATACTAATCACAAAAAAATTAGACTTATGTCTAAAAAAACGTTGAAATGTCAGGTTTTAAATCGTGCAAGTCAAATCGAAAACAAACATTCTGTGTTTATGTAATCTGTATGAAAAGAGAGCCATGTCAGAAATCCATGATTCAGCTCATCATCCACTAATGCGGCCACGCCCACGGAGGGAGCGCTATTCAGACGCAAATTCAGTACATGTCAATACATGCATTCATCGTCTCAATCGTGTATTTAATGTCTTGAAAAGTGTTTTGAATAGCCATAGTTAGCGATCTCTGTCCTCTGTTAGTTCGGTTAGTTCCTGGATTGCCTATTCTTCTTTAGTGCTCAGGCATTTGTGGACTAAAGGTGTACAGAGCGCCCTCCGGCTGCAAGTATGAATTGAAAACACAGTATCCAGCACTCATAGTAATGACAATAAATCCTGAATAAATATTACTCTTCTGTATAGAAAATTGACAAACATATGAGAATCCATCAATATTTCTCCAAATGTGCATGCTTTTAAGCTAAAAGCCTATATGAAATGCCATAGAGGTAACATAATTGTTCAGACACTTTGATCACAGAAATACATTATTTTTTGAAGAATATAATGGAATACCATTATTTTAAATTGTAATAATATTTCACAGTATTGCTGTTTTTTCTGTATGTTTGATTTACACCATGATGAGATTTGAATCATGATCACAGAGGGTTTTTTCACAGCCTACCTGACTGAAAGGCCTCATTAATATGCAAGTCATTTCAGGTCATTATTATGTGATTCTTTTGTCTTCTCAGGTGAGAATCACCCATTATACATGAGGATTCATGCCTCCACGCATACTGTGTTTCTTGACCAAAGATGTTTTAGAAAATTTAAATCTCTCTATTGTTTTATATGAACAAGCAGGCAGCATAATTTTTACCTCATTTTGAAGCAAAAACTCTAGTCTACAACCTCAAATACCCAGAAGTCTTGTGAACAAAGATTTAATATATATTTTTTGGCTTTATTTCAGTGACTTAAGTTTTTTGTTTTTTCAATAACCACGCATAAACGTTATTCCTTCAAAAACACAAACATGTACATACATGTTCCTCACATATTATTGTAGCCTAGTTTGTGCTGAATACAGTGCAATGACACTTTTTCCATTAATATGTTTATGAACAACTGAAAAAAGCACAAATGTCAGGGCATGTCAAAACTTCTCCAGGGTCCCAAAAATCCTCAGACCCCTGAGGGTTAAAGGTCTTGATGGAATATAATTAATGAGAGAGCTAGCAATATAGTTAGGTCCTTGTCCATTGCGAGCTTTATACGTGATGAGTAAGATTTTAAAAATCTATCCTAAATTTTATAGGAAGCCAATGCAGTGTAGCCAAAACTGATGTTATATGTTCTCTTTTTTTGGTTCTAGTTAACAACCGAGCAGCAGAGTTTTGGATAAGCTGAAGTCTTTTCATTGATTTTTGTGGGAGACCAGTAAAAAGTGCATTACAATAATCGAGTCTACTTTAAATAAGAGCATGAATTAATTTTTCTGCATCTTTCTGGTTTAAAAACTGACAAATGTTAGCTATATTTCTTAAGTGAAAGAAGGAAGATTTTGTTACCTTATTAATGTGCGAGTTAAAAGTTAGATCTGAATCTAAAATAATGCCAAGACTAGTAACCTCTGGTCATACCTAAGAAGTTAATTTTCCTAGATTCGTAAACAATAATTCTCTTTTAATTTTTGGGCTAACTAATAAAATATCGGTTTTATCCTCATTTAATTTTAGAAAGTTGGTACTCATCCAATTATTTACTGCCATAAGGCAGGTAGTAATCGAATTAATAGCCTCACTGTCATTTGGCTCCAGAAATGTACAGTTGAGTGTCATCAGCATAACTTTGGAAACATACATTATGTTCTCTAATAATGTCGCTAAGTGGCAGCATGTACAATGAGAACAACAAACGACCAAGGCAGCTTCCTTGCGGAACTCCAAAGTGAGTTTCATGTTTCTCAGATACATGCTCTCCAATTTTGCCATAAAAATTTCTCCCTTTAATATACGTTTTAAACCAATTTAGTATCCGAATCAGAGAGACCTACTAGTTTTTCTAAACTAATGATTAAAATGTCATGATCGATCATATCAAACACTGCACTTAGGTCTAGAAGCACTAAAATTGAAACCTTATTTTTATCATAGTTTATTCTGATGTCACTAATTATTTTTGTAACGGCAGTTTCGGTACTGTGATGTGTTCTAAAGTCTGAAATTCCTCCAAAATGTGATTTTCTTTAAGAAAGGTGTTTATTTGAGCTACAACTACCTTTTCTAGAATTTTACTAATAAATGAGAAGTTAGATATCAGTCTATAATAAGCCAGGACACTAGTATGCAAATTAGGTTTCTTCAATACATGTTTTATGATAGCCATTTTAAAAGCATCAGGGAAGCAGTCGGTCTGAAGAGATGTATTTATAATATGCAAAACATGACTTGAGACACTATCAAACACTAAAAAAAGCTGTAGGTACAGGGTCAATGCATGAGGTTGTGGAATTACAGGTGGTTACAATCTTAGAAAGCTCAGTTAATGTTACACAAGAAAATTCTCCCAGTGTTACTTCTCTTTCATAAGATTAATCAGCTATATTTACATCAATAACAATATCAGTTCTTATTGATGATATTTTATCTTTAAAAAACAAAGCAAGTTCTTTGCATTTTGATGTAGGAAACTGTTGAGGAATGGAAGCAGTATTTACTAACTGATCAATCATAGAGAATAATGTCCTAGGATTACTAGAGTTCCCTTTCGAAAGGGAACTTCAACTCTGCGCTGACTGCGCTATGGGGAACGTCCCCCGTGACCCGTGTTCGAAATGCCAAAAATCACAACACTCCAATCCTATTGGCCGGCGACAGCCTATCACGTCAAACGGCGCAAACCGTGATGTATAAAGGGAGCGCCTGGGGAAAAAGGCCGACATCCTTTTGTCTTTTTGCGACTGTGTTGTTCGTGCCATCTCACGATAGTTTCCAAAATGTCTGAGAAATCATTCAGGAAGTGTGCTTATCCTTGTCCCAGGTTTCTGACACCAGAGGACACACACAACTTGTGCGTTATATGTCTGGGCGAGGAGCATGCACGGACAGTACTCGAGGGTGCTGTCTGTGTCAACTGTGAGCGTTTACCCATGAAAACGCTCCGTTCTCGTTTGGCCCTCTTCTCGAGGGGAGAGGTTTCATCACCGTTGCCTGGTGGTTCCGGCCCCGCTCGTGCTGAAATCATGGGGCTCGCAGGTGGAGCTCGCTGAGGAATTTGAGAGAGGTGTTAATCTTTCTCATGCCAAAGCGACTGACGAGGACGCGCTTCTGGGGGATGACGATGATGTTCTGTCTTTGACATCCTCAGACCCAGGAGCGAGTGCTCTCTTGGCTCAAAACCCCAGAGAGCAGGAGATGGCCGAGGCGGGAGAAGCGAGTGAGCTCGCGGCTCCCACTAGGCCACCCTGCGCGGCATTCTCGGAGTTACTCGAGGTTATGGAACGCACCTCGAGCAGACTGCAGCTGCCCTGGGAGCGCGTGAGGAGGGAACCCGCTCGCGGCAGGTTAGCCTTCCATTCCTTCCCGATCTACATTTTGAGATCGAAAGGGCATGGAAGAACCCATTTTCGACCAAAATTCATCAACATTAGCGAGCTAACTTTGCTGATGTTGAGGGATTGGGCCAGCATGGGTATGTGTCGATGCCACCTGTAGACAAGACGTTTGCGAACTATCTCGCTACAGGGAGTGCACCGAAACTAAAAGCTCCGGCCCTGCCATCTAAAGCGCTGAAAGTGATGTCACGCTTGAATGGCAGGGCTTACGCCACTGCAGGTCAGGCTGGTGCGGCGTTGCACACTATGGCGGTGCTACTCGCGTACCAGGCTGATCTGCTCACGGATCTGGATCAGGGCCAAGGTCTTTCCGCTGAGGCGGTCACAGAGTTGCGCCGAACCACGGATCTCGCTCTGAGGGCCACCAAACAAACTGGCCACAGAGCAACATCTGTGGCTTAACTGCGCAGACATCGGGGAGAAAGAAAAACGTTTTCTCCTCGGTGCCCCGGTTTCGCCTACTGAGCTTTTCGGCACCTCCGTGCAGGCGGTGGTTGAGAAGTTCAGGGAGGCGAAGGCCTCCCTGAACTTGCATTCCGGATCTTGCATTCCGCTCAGATCCAGCTCTGGGCCCAGACAGCCGGGAGGTCCCGGGCCGTCTCAAGCCGAGGCTCAGAGGCAGGCCCAGAGGGATAGTGTCGCCGCTTGTGCGCCTCCTCCTCCCCGGAGTAAGTCGCAGAGATGGCGGGATGCAAGAAGGAAGAAGCAAGATCTGAGGGAGGTGATCGAGAATCTGCGCCAGCTGCGCCGGTAATCGATCTCCTCTCTCGCGAGGGCTTTCTCTCGCCCTCACTCTTCCTTCACCTCCCGGTAGCATTCTCGACATCTGTATGCTACGGGCTTTACAGTCAGGTCGATGATGTGACTGTAAAGCGACGAAACGAGGGGGAATCTGCGTTCTACGAGCCGCAGGAGGTAAGCCAGGTCCATCTTTATTTCCAATATAGACCTTGCTGTTCCTGTATAGCTTCCCGTGCATATAGTTGTCATTATTCTCGTTGTTAAGGGGTTATTTGGGCAAATAACTGAATGATAGGCTGGCTGTTTACAGGCAGGCCGTTTATGGCTGCTTTGCTGCTTAGCCTTCGGCACTTGTGTAGCTTCTCGGCTGATACTGTGTTTATAGCTAGAACTAGCATTCGCTATTTCAGTTATTTGTTTGATTGGCCGGGTTTTTCGGCCATCTAATGCTGTCGCTCGCGTTGCTTTACTTCTCTGTGTTTTTGGGAATATGAAGCCCGAGTGTAGCTTGGTCTCATATAGGCCTTAGCTAGCGGCTAGGCTAGAACTAGGTTAGGTGTTTGTTTGTTTACATCACCCCTGTTATGACTATCCCCCTGCGGTTGTATAGTTCCTAGTTCTGGCCTCCTCCTGAGGGAGTTGCTAGCCGTCTTTTGCCCAGATTTCCCCTTCATATTTTATATGCAGGCATGTTATGTGAGCTTGTTTGTGCTGCCACAGGTTACACCTGTTTCTGTGATAGCAGGCTTTGTTTAGCCTCTATCTATGAACGTGGCGTTTTTTGTTGTTTAGGGTTAGGGTTTGTGTTTCACTGAGTGCATCACCTGCTGGATTGCACACTCAGGGTGAGTGTAGGGAATAATTTTTTGCCCTGATATCTCCCGGTCGTTTGTACCGCAGCAGCTGGGTTTCATTGCTGGTTGATTGTTGGCTATTTGTTATAGCCTGTCTGTTATGCAGCTCGTTTTTGGAATACAGCGCTGTTGGTCTACGATTCCGGTTTGCTCACACTTTTTAGCATATTTACATTGCCTGTTGGAATGTGTGCGCCTAGGCTCAGGTTGTGTAGCTAGTTCCCTCAAATTGTCATTTAAGGTTGTAAACTGGCCCTTCTCTGAGCTTGGGCCCTGTTATGGCCACAGGCTGGTGCCACATGGTACTTTAAGCAGCAGGCCTTTCCAGGCCTCTCTTGTAGCTTCCTGTTGGCCCAGCTGGGCTGGTCATGTACTGGTATCATTCCATGATTGAGCATTGCGTTACCCTGTTGTTGCCAGGTGTTCATGGAAGTCGTTGGCCCCCATTGGGGCCTCCTTTCGGTGTAAAACTTAGCATGTTGGCACAGCTTGTATGGGTTTCTGTATGTCTCTCCCCTATGGGTGAGTTATAGTCGCACTAGCTATCGCCGCGTGTTTTATAAGGTCATAGGCCTCTTACGGGCCTTCCTTTGCTAGCATGTCGGAGTTTGGCGTGGTACTCCTCTCGCTTAGAGAGTAAAAGGTGTTTTACTGAGTACTTTTGGTGCATTTATTTCCTTTAACTCTAGTCGAGCTAAATAGTTACCCTGTCTGTTTCTTGGTTCTATTCTGCTCCTAGAACTTTAGTGGCCGCTAGCTGATGCCGCGTGTGAAGAGTAGGCCTTAAGGGCCTCCTGTGGAGCATGCTGGCATTTACCTTTTTAAGGTTTTTTCCTATGACAGCAAAGGGATTTGTGTCGCTGGCTGGCCGGGGCTCGGGTTGACTAATGACCTCCTTTTGTAGTCGGTCTGTTTAGCCTGAACCTTGATAACACTGCCACGAGCTGATGCCACGTGTCTGCTGAGGTTATAGGCCCATGAGGCCTTCTTTAGCACATGATGGCGTATGTTGTACTCCTCTTGCTTAAAGAGAAGAAAGGTGCTTTACCGAGTGCACTGCTCGTTGGATTGTGTTGGACGGGCTGTCTCGTGGGCACTTACAGCTGCTTATTACTAGGTGGTCATGCTTCCAGCTTGATATGTTACGGGTTTTGGCCTTACAGGCCATCCTGGGTTACCACCGCCTGCACTAGTTTCTCTGGAGATGTTTAGTTCATTCTTATGAACTCTGGTTATGTTGTAGGCCCTTTTTTCCCGGCCTCCATGACTATGTGCCAACAGTGCGGTCTGTCTGTTAGGATGAGCTTCGTACCTCCCTTCGGGGTTAACTGTGTAATTGTGCTTAGCTCCCTAAGCCGGTTATTGGTTGTAGACTTCTGTGAAGTCTCCTGTTAAACCGGCCCCCAGGCTGGTTTGTGCTCCCCTGGATCAGGGTTTCTTTAGCGCACAGCCTCCTCAGCACTTTGTCAGTGGCTGAGTAGATCCTAGGATGAGTGGTTGTACTCCCCTCATATGAGGGTTTGTAGCGTTCAGCTGAGTTCCGCTCTCCTGGATGCCCATCTCTGCGTGTGGGTTTGAGTTGCTTACTGCCTTCGGCAGTCGCTCCTTCCTGCTCTCCTCTGGGAGTTTACGCTTGGAGATTCTGTATATCAGACAAGGTTGGCCAGGCCAGGTTTGGTGATCGTTAAATTTAGCTAGGCCTCCTTGGTGGCTGCGGGGGTGAACTTTTTTCCCCCCTAGTGACTGGTCGAGGTTCCTTTGGACTCTTGGCCACATTCCCTTAAAGGGACCACCTTCTCTGGTTGTTGGTTCCAGATGCTCGAGCAGCCTTGGTAGGCTTTTTGCGGAAGGCCTCTTTAGGCTCAGCTTGGGCTGTTGGCCGTAGGGAATGCTGTCACTGACAGCCTTGGAGTTCTGCTCCCGGCTTTCCCTGGAACTGCCGGATGTGTGTCCAAACATTTTGGGCCGGCATTCTCCTCTAGCATGGCGGCGTGGGTATATCGTTCCCCATAGTGCAGTCAGCGCAGAGTTGAAGTTCCCTTTCGAAAGGGAACGTCTTAGGTTACACATATAACCATGGTTCCCTGAGAACAGGAAACGAGACTCTGCGCTTTCATGCCATGCTTCAGGATGCCTGCTAACAGTCCCTCAAAGACAAGAAGATGTCGGCTGTTTCCCCAGGTGCTCCCTTTATACGTCACGGTTCGCGCCATTTGACGTGATAGGCTGGATAGGATTGGAGTGTTATGATTTTTGGCATTTCGAACACGGGTCACGGGGGACGTTCCCCATAGCGCAGTCAGCGCAGAGTCTCGTTCCCTGTTCTCAGGGAACCATGGTTACATGCGTAACCTGAGACGTTCTCTGTAATCTTAGAGAAATAATTCTTTCTTGCTAAAAATAGTGTTTTGTTATAAATAGCCATTGTTAATCGTGTTTTTCTCCATTTTCGTTCAGCGGTCCGACAGCTTCTCTTAGCTTCTTTCACATTTTTCATTTTTAACCATGGGGAAGTTCTAACAGAAGACACATTTTTTACCTTTAATGGAGCAACAGTATTTAAAACAGATGACAATGTGCTATTGAGATTTTCCATTAACCATTTCATTTAAGGAACAATCATAACTATAAGGTTCAGACAATCTTATCATATTAGTAAAATTTACCACAGCCTCATCATTTAAAAACCGCTTCTGAATCATTGTTTTCCCTCTAGCCTGTGTTAAAATTGCATTAATGCTAAAGAACACACAACAGTGGTCTGAAATAGGTAACTGAGATACAGAAATATTCTCAATATTTACTCCAGTCGTTATTACAGGGTCTAATATATTATCATGCTGATGTGTGGTTACATTGAAATGTTGTGTGAGTTCAAAACTGTCCAACAAATTCATGAGCTCTATAGCTTTGGAGTCATTCTCTTTATTAATATGAATGTTCAAATCCCCACTCAAACTTATTTTATCAAATTTGGTAATGCCAAAAACGGTGAAGCTTGTTTTGGCAGCCGATACAAAGTAATGATAAGCACTGGTAGTTCTCCCTTAAGCTCAAGAGCAAGATATTCAAACGTTGTAAACTCACCCAGATCAATGTCATTACATATAAGCATATAAGAGAAAATGACTGCTAACCCACCACCTTTCCTGTTTTGTCTGACAGACTGATAGAAATTCAAACTGCAAACTGCCGTGTAAGCTCTTAAAGGAAATTTGCTTTTTTTTACAGATAGGAAATTTCACTCTTTCAGAAACCACAAAAGCGCCCAGGGGATCTTCTCACACGTATCCATGCACACAGGAGAAGACCACTGAACGTGCTGTATATCCAGTGGATTTTCAGTAGAGGTGACTGATATGCTGCTTCTCACAAAGAGACGTGCTGCTTAGGCTCCGAAGAACAAAGCTGAAGTGCAGCTTGCATTATATACCTGTATGCACGGGCCTGGCCTGGCATTCACATTCTGCACGCCAATTTTATTGACCTTTTCTGATACTCTCAGAGGTGATTGGGGCTTTCAAGAGTGAATCCCATATGTTGGTTTTGACAAACATCGAAGTGACCGACAGAAAGGGAACTTTGTGTTCAATCACAACGGCACTGAAAAATAGATTTTCCTCCAAACTCATAATATTTTCATCACTAGTTTTACATTTGCTTGCCCTGGCAAAGATTCAGGCTCAGAATACAGAATGCATTAGATGCTGACAATATGTTGACATTGTTATTTTCTCTGTATATGTATAAAAATACAAATGTATACTTTAAACACCTACGAAATCACCTTGTAAGGTGGTACTACAAGGCACGATGTTCTTTCACTGTTACTAACTAAATGAGCAAATGTTTTTGAATCAGAGCCTTGGATAATCAGGTATGGAATGAAATTTTATTTAATCAGAGGAGGCATTTATTCTTTAATATTATGATAGCATTAAAGGGGTGTTGGGTAATGCTTTTCTCTCAATCTTTAAAGTCCAAGCAGCTGTTATAGTCAAAAGCAAATACTCATGACAGCTATGAGAGGGAATTATGAGAGCCTGAATAACCCTTGAAAAATCTAAGGAAAGGAAAGCAAAGGACCCTCTCCCGTCATTGAGACTGAGCTGATTGAAAGATGCCAGCTTTGAGAGGCTCCAGAGATATATGCGGAAACACCAGTGGACGGAACAAAAGCTCTTGTTAAAATAAGCTTCCTGTCAGTAAAATAAAAGCAGGCACTCCTAAGCTGGTTGTGAATTTATATAAGGATTCAAGATTTAGAATGGCATATTGCATCACAAAAACACCTACATCTTCTATCCATCACTGACTAGCTTGTTGGATGGAGGGTCATCAAGAATATAGAAATTGACCTTAAATCTCTTCAGATGCTGTAGCATAAATTAAAGAGAGCTCTACTATCAAGAACACCCCAAAATATTGATAAACTAAAACAGATTTGAGGGGAGCAATTGTGCAAAATTGGTCAGAAGCCTTATAAGCAACTACAGAAAATGTTTGGTAGAGGTTCTATAAGTTCTCAAATATACAAGTTACTGAATTCAAGATTTCAATTACTTTCTCATCCCTGCACAGTGAATCATTACAGTGTATTCAATAAATGTGAATATATATATATTATTTGTTATTAGTTTAGTCAGATTTTTTTTTAAAAATCTGGTCACAAACATCAGTGTCCACACTGAAAAAAGTTATTTCTCTATATAAACAGGCAATTAAGATATTTGACAAAAAACCAATGAGATGGCATCATTGTGATATCATACAAAAGCATAAGCTTTTTACTTTTGAAAATTTTGTAAATTTTAGTATTTTGAAATTGACTTTTAAATGTTTGAACAACTGTGTGTCACCACTGTTCTCTGGCCTCATGGAGAGGCGTCGGGGCTCTTTTAGACCTTCCATCAGAGCCTCAGTTAGTGGGGATTGTGTGCTCCCGAAGTTTAGAACATCTTTTGGACAGTCTAGCTTCTCCTTTAGAGGGGCTACACTATGGAACTCTCTCCCCACAGGATTCAAATTACAGAACAATATTAACATCTTCACCAGAGAGCTCAAAAAGTGGCTTAAATCGGGCCAAAGTTGTTCCCATGTGTAAATTGTGCCGTGTTTTGTTTAATAATGTGTTTTTTTCTGTTATAAAAGTCCCTATGGACAGGTGTTGAAAATTAGCACATGTGCTATAACACTTTAAACAATGCATGGTTTGTCCAATGTTATTGCTATGTCCATATTAAATAAATAAATAAATAAATACAATTTTTTTATTTTTTTGTTTTTATTTTTTTTTATGAGAAAAGCATTAGAGAGGGAACGGGGAATTATTGGGAAAAGACTGGAACTCAACACAAAATTCCAGTCTGTGTTTTTCTCATAATCACCATGACTCAAAACATCTGGATTTTGTCCAACAAACTCCTAACCCTAAGTATTAAAATTTAGCATGTAACTCAGCTCACACCTTTTGAGTTACAGATGGTTCAAATCACGTGGCTTTTTGAGGAGATTTGGGCTATTTCTTTTCTAAGAAACTGGACTTAATGTTTTTGTCTATGGGTATGAACATGTAAAAAATCCCGTACTTACATTTATAGACTTACATTCCCTGCATTAAAGTCTTATGGATTGATCCCGAAATCTGAGGTCTCACAGTTAATATTGTTCATTCCATCCTCACTTCCAGCCTCAGGACAAACCTTAGTATCTTTGATGCTTGCTTAGAAGCTTGCTTAGAAGCTTGTCAAAAAGCTGCCCAGGATAATCATTAAAGCTGCTATGTGCAATTTATGCACTATTAATGTCACCAGAATTGCAGAATATAACATTTAGACAAGGAAGAATGAGAGAAGGATCTGTTGCAGTAGTTTATATTTCAACAATCAAGAAGATTCTCAAAAATTGTTGAGATGAAATGTGACAGCTTAGGCTACGTCCACACGAAGCCAGACCTTACCCTATCCGATCTTTTTTTTTTTTCCTCGTCTCAAGAAATATCTGCATACACACAAAACCACTGAAACGACTCAAAACGATGTAGTATACATGCCAGATCAGTATGTGGCGCTGTAATTCTGAAATAGAGAATAAAAACAGAATAAGACTTGGAGCATGCGCATAAACCTTGCGTGCTGAATACAAACTTTAGTAAAGCTTCGAAATAAAGCTTTATTTTAATAAAGCTTTAGGCTCGGTAGGTTCTGCAGCACGAACACAAACTGCAGAACCTTGAACCTATTATTGTTGTTGTTGACTGACTAGGGTCGACACGTGGGGTGATTACATCATCGTTTCACAAAATATACTGATTGGCTGTACACATGAAAGCGCAAAGGGCATCATTTTCAGATTTATCCACTCTGGGACCCGGTTTCAAAAAACAGGGGTTTCACCTTCTGAAAACACCAGATCCATCTGGATGAAACGCCTATACGATACAAAATTTTTGCGTATACAGCTAAACTTGTCTCCATGTGGACGGTGCCTTAGTATTATCCAATAACCAAGCAAGAACTGAAGAAACTAAGGACAATATATGCACAGGATAACGATGAACCTAGACAAAGGAAATAACTCATAAGGATATCTTATTGTATCATTGAAAACAATTAGAGAGCCTAAATCTCTATGACATAAGAAATCAACTGCATACTTCCTCATGTATATAGTCCATGACAATACTGTCTTAGGGTGTTTTTAAACATTTGACATTTATTAATCATGTGCTCTGTGCATAATGGGAATGTGTGCTGTGGATGGGAATGGTGGAGGTAGAAATCAGCAGTTACAAATGCATGGAGTGGCATACCTTTATCTTATTCACTAATTGCACTCTGTCACTCACGCTTTCTCTCCATTCTTGGTCTCTGTAGATCAACTCTGCTTGTTGGAACTGCTAATTGTTGTGGGGAATTGGGACATACACAGTTTTCTTATCAGCTCAAGAAGACAACGTTGATGTAATCAGTGTTGTTTTTTCATGAGTCCTGCTATCCAAGTTTGTCTCACTTCAACACTCTTTTATTTTAACCTCTTATTACACCAAGAATCACCTTGTGATACAGGGTGCCAACATGTGTGTGACACGTGACAACAGATTACTGTGTTATCAGTGAACAGTAATGGCCCTGGTGTTGACTGCTTTGTTTCAACAGTGTAAATAAAAGCATATGACATTTCTGAATGTCAAACTCAGTCTTGCCTCATCATCAGAACTGCATCACATTCTATAGTACAGCCATGGATTCTTCAGGTTGACCACATCTGATTGAAGTCAGGACCAAGATGTGTAGCACAGCAGTCCACAATTTCAGAGCTTCAAATAAGTGATCACAGTATATGTTGGCACCAGAAAGCTGGGTGTCAGCCTTATGTGGTACCACAAAACCTCACCAAACAAGTTTTCCATTGCTAAACCTATCAACAAAAGTGGCCTGCACATTGACACTGTTTCAAATTCAAAACAAACCCTACAGATGAAGCTATCAAAAAGTTATTGATACTCACTGGATCGAGCTGACTCATATGCTGTCAAAATACATATGCCCAAGCCTGAACAGGTGTGTGTCCGTCATGGAGGGCATGTTAGTGGTGTTCGTCAGGATGGATTAAAGCCCCACCCACAATCCCATCACTAAGGTGTGTAAAATGAGATAGGTCCCCATTGAAATAATATTAGATGAGCTGGTCCGCTGCTCCTGTCAAGGCCCAAGTCGTCTTTGTCTCTGCTGGTTCAGCCCAGTCCCAAGTCATCTTTGTTGCCATTGAAACAGATCAGCTCCAAGTCTCCTTTGTCACATATGGTCCCACCGAGCTTCCCTCTCCCTCCTCCTCTGCCAAAGCCATTCAGTTCCTTGGCCTCACCTCCGCGGTCTCCCTTCAGCACCTTCCACCCAACCACCTCAAGTGGTTCTGCCCTGCTGCTCGGATCTGCTTTGGACTTCCCAGTCATCATCTCCACCTTGGTCTGTTGATCCCTAAGCTCCATTTCAAGCCTCCGAGCCCTGGACTCCACCTCAGCCCTCTGACCCATCAGCTCCACCTTAGCTCAACACTCTCTTGGCTCCACCATGGTATATCATCCCTCAGGCTCTGCCAGGCACCCTTGACCTCTGCTTCCATGACCCTCTTGGGCTATTGTCGTTTTGGCTCCGCCTCAGACTTCTGAGTCTCAAGCTGCACCTCGCCCTTCTGGCTCCCCCAGGCTCCTCCTTCCCCCCTGTTCCACAATTGTGACCCGTCACGGAAACCAGGGACACAAGTCGGCAGCACAACTATCGAGCAAAATGAGAAAGAAGCGTTTTTTTTTTTTCAAAATTGGTGATTTTCGTTTTTTTTGCAGAATCTGTTAGTTGAGATCACGAAGAAGCCTCTCTGTGTTTGAGATAGCAGTATTGGTATATTTAAAAGCGTACATTTTGAGGTTGAAATCGGCTTGTTTTTTTCAGAGATTCTAGCACGCAGTAGGGGCGTGTCATTGTCTGTGTGTATTTCCATACTGGAATCGGATACGCCGGCTTTTGTTTCTTTTGTTATTGCCCCGCCCTCCAAGGGAAGCGTGGCTACTTATTTATGCAGCGCTCTGACTGGCTCTGATATCAAAATTCAGTGAAGATGGACGCCGCAAAGAATATCGCAGACGAGCTGAACCGTGGCCGTTACAACGAAAATGTTTTGAAGTACTTCTTCGAAAAGCCGGATGATTATAAACAAGCGCTCACTGATTCTGAAGACGATCTGAGCGACGATGAAAGCAGCATAATAAGACTGAATAATATCCCTAATCTGCAACTGAGCGAAGATGAAGACGAGGAAGAATGTATCGGACTGGCGTCAGACGAGTTGGACCGTAAGATATCAGAGGCTATATCGATAGTAACATTTGATGGGGATAAAGACAGAGAAATGGTGAAAATCCATAACTTTGACTGTAAATGCTGCATGAGGAGAAAAGAGAACTCTCTGCATGGGAGACAGTCATGTAGCCAGAAGCTTTCTCCAGATATTATGTACAACATACGGCTGGATTCTTTAGCTGCGGAAAAAGAGTGGCAGGACATGCGAATTATTGGACATTTAGAGGCAAACAGATGCACAGTGCAAACTTCGGAGATGGTTACATCCACAAAGAAGACCCCGACAAAGAGAAAGTGTGCCCGAACGACTTATTTCATTGAAGGCAACAAGATCTGCAAGAATACTTTTCTGTTTTTTATGGGGTGAGTTTCCATTAACATCAAAGTTTGTCGTTTTGTGTTCATTCTAAGACGTACACGTTTTCTCATGTGTCTATTGTTATTAGCTAGCTCAGGACTGTCGTTTTAATTGTAATCGTTAGCATCGTATCACTTGCCAAAAAGCCCCATTACTATAATGGGCTTTTAGATGGTAATGTTAGCATCTGCTATTAATTTGAATAATGCTTCAATTGCTTGAATTGACTGGTGTGAATGACTTAGCCCACGTAAACCTGCCAGTTAGCATTCTTGAATTGAATGTGATGCTAATCATTTTAGCTAGTGGTGGAGGAAGTGCTACATTCTTAAAAAGGATTTTCTAACGTAATGGTAAATGTATCAGATTAAATTCCTACTTAAGTAAAAGTAAAAGTATCCGTAGCCGTAAAATGTGCGTTATAAGTCAAAAGTAAAAGTATTTATGAAGAGTTTAATGTACAGGATTTTTTTTAATCCTTTGACTCAATAATTTGACCTATAATTTGTACAATGCATTCTGATATAGGTGACAAGATGCCTGTTAGCATTATGTTAAACGTTTTTTCCTTTTTTTTTCTCCTTTTTTCAGCATTGGCAAAGACACCCTGGCTGATATAGTCAAACACTATGAGGAGAATGGCGCAAGACCATGTTTGAGGAAGAAGCACTCACTGCCACGTCCGCCAGCCAGGTTCATCAGGCCTGAGGATATCAACAGAGTTGTGGACTTAATAAAAAACTATGCAGAAGACAATGCCATCATGCTGCCTGGCCGACAGCCTAGGCATAAGGATTGGCATGTGAAGTTGCTGCCAACTCATGTGTCCAAGGCCTCAGTGTTGCGTCTCTACGTGAAGTCTGCTAAGGAGCTTGGTATGTGTAAACATTGATTTAGAATTGAGTGCTTATAATGTGAAATAATGCGAAGCACTATTAGCAATTACAATACAATTAACCATAAGCAATATCTGTTTTTCAGGTGAGCGTGCAGTTTGTAAAACCAGCTTCAAAGCACTGTGGGACCGACTTCTCCCACACATCAAAAGTTGCCGGCCACGCACAGATCTCTGCTGGCAGTGCCAAAGCAATAACGAGCAGCTGATATGAAGTGCAAACCTCCCAGATGACAGAAAGTCTGAAGCAGTAAAGAAGCAACAAGATCATCTTTCCCTTGTGCAGAAAGAGAGGGCTGTGTACAACGACATGACTGCTGCCTGCAGAAAGATTTGCTCTGGCTCTAACCTGTCTTTTGGACCATCCCTACCAGCAAGCAAGAAGATTAGGATGCATTACAGGTTTGATTTTGCTCAGCAGGTAATACTTCACACACATTTACTTTACTTTATTAATGTCCCTTAAAGGGCGATTTGGTGCATGAGAATAAGCAGCCTGATAATAGTGCAAATGCAGAATAGCATCAATATAGTAATTTTTATCTTTATTAGACAGTTATGAATATACACAAATTTTATTTAATCTAATCCAAGTTCCCTCTCTCCCTCTGTCTCCAACAGTTACACTTTCCCTCAAACCCTCTCCAGCCAGAACCAATGTACTTCCTGACCCCACGGAAATGTGGCCTATTTGGTGTTTCCTGTGAAGGGCTGCAGAAACAGGTGAATTACCTGATTGATGAAGGCATGTCATCTACTAAGGGAAGCAATGAAGTCATCAGCTACATGCATCATTTCTTCGGCAACTTTGGAGTTGGAGAAACAGAGGTGGATCTTCATTGTGACAACTGCAGTGGGCAGAACAAGAACAACTTCATGCTCTGGTACCTTGCCTGGCGGGTTGGACACAAGCTTCACGATAAAATTGAAATCCACTTCCTTATTGCTGGCCACACCAAATTTTCCCCTGACTGTGGCTTTGGACTCATCAAGCAAGCCTACATGAAGACAAGAGTCAACACTTTGGCAGACATCGCTGAGGTACTTTAACTTTACTTTGCTTTAATGACTTCAGTGCTGTTTTCTGTTCTGCTTCAATGAAACATTTAACTGAAGATCTTTTTTTTCTTCCTCTCTTCTCTCTTTTGTCATCAGGTTGTGGAAAACAGCTCTCCTGTGAGTCACCTCAATATTCCACAGCTTGTTGGAACGGCAGAGGGCAAAGTTTTAGTCCAGACCTTCAACTGGCAGCAGCATCTGACTCACCACTTCCGTAGACTCCCACAGATCAAGAGTTATCAGCACTTCAGGTACTTATATTGAAACTTTCACATTGTGTACATACAATATAACATAGTAACAACATACACATGACAGTATTTTATGAGAAAATACTTTGCCATGTTTAAAATGTCTTATGTGCTTATTCTGTCACAGCTTTGATGCCAAGAGACCAGGTGTGGTGCTTGCAAAAACTCACTGCACAACCTGTCGAATATCAGCTACTGCACGACGGAGCAGATCTGCCCTCTATCGACTGTCTTTCTGTCCTGGCCCCACCTGGACTGAATATTGACAGGCAGACCTATCTGTATGAAAAAATCAGGCCATTCTGTGCTGACGAGGCAAGATACATCACATGCCCAGCGCCAAGGGTCACAACACAGAAGAGACCGCAAATGTAATATCATTGGACTGTGTCACAAAGACCTTTGTCTTATGCTGCTATTACCAAGTAAAAGTGGTACTTTTGGTACATACTTGGATTCATACTCATGCCCTGGAAAGTTTTTGAAAATAAACATACATAGATACAGATCCTTGAAAGTGCTTGAATTTATTTTGTGCAAGAAGTTTTCTGGAAGAAATTCCATATTATTCTCTCCGGTCCGATAATGTGTTATTTCGCCAACACTTCGTGGACTATGCTTGATTTACGTTAGTTACTTGCATTTACGCATTACGTTAAGTGTTTACCACGTGAGTTACTTTGTGTTGTACATTGCCATGATGTTCACGCGTGCACAAAACTACTACAGTACCTCAGCGTTTCACAGACACACTGTGAAATGACTGGTTACATGAGCCTAAGCTCTTTTCAATAAAATCAATGCAAAAGTTAATATCAGATCATTTTAGAATACAGTATAGGATGTACCGAATATTCTTCAGTTTTATGCAGAACAGAAATATGACAAATAGAATCAGACCTCTGTCATATGGCCAAAAATAAATGCAAAAAAAAAAAAAAAAAAGCTTTTTGCACAGAATCTGTGAATAACTCAAAATGCCCCAGAACTGACTTGTGTCCCTACTTTCCGTGACTGGTCACAATTGTCTTCAGATGCACCGACTCTGTCCCGGTCTGCCAAGCCCACGTCTCCACCTCAGTCATATATGCCTGCAGCTCCACTGTGGCCCTCCAGGCCTTCACTGTCACCCTGGGTCTTCATCTCCTTGGTTCAGCCTAGGTCTCCACTTTGCACATGTCCACCTCACTCAGTCGGGCTTCTGGTTCCATCTTGGCTCCTCCCTTTATTAGTTTCACCATGGACCTTCATCCCGGCTTGACTCCTGGTCATCCTCTGGCTCTGGGTCATCCTCTGGCTCCACCTGTGTCCACTCTGGCTCCTACCATCATCATCTCCACCTAGGTGTTCCCTTTGTTCAGCCCTATCTCGGTCACATCTCCCTTTGGCTCCAAGTCTTCTTCTGGAACCCATTCCCTCCTCAGTTGGACTTTGCAGCACAACGACGCAACTTCTGGGGGATGAATTTAATGTCATTTCATGTCTCATTTAGTTTCATTATTTTGTTCTGTTTAATTTCATTGTCACTGTCTTCATTTGTTTTCAGTTGTTACCATAGTTTCTAGTTAGTTATGCACCTGTTTCTTGTTCCGTTAATCATTCCCTGTATCTAAGCCCTCAGCTCTTTATTTTTCAGTGTCATTAACTTTTTGGTGAATGTGTAGATTTTCTTGCTAGTGTTTATTAAACTGTTCTTAGTTCAGTCATTCTGCTTCATGCATCTCGTCTGTGGAATTATATTACACCCATGACCCATTACAGTTGGATTGCTACCACAGAGTTGTGACCAAAAGTAAAGGTCAAAAAAGGTTTCTTACAATGATGTCATACACTCTTAAAAAAAATTATTTATTGGTATCCATGATTTCACAAGAAAGCTTATAGAAATAGAAATTTTCAATAGAAAATTTTCCATTGCAAAAAAAAAAAAAAAATGGAAAGGGGAAAACTGAAAGGTTCTTTGAGAAATCCAAAATGGTTCTTCTATAGCTATAGTACAATCCTGCTCCTGGAGGGCCACTGACCTGCAGAGTAGCTTGAACCCTAATTAAACACCCCTGAACCAGCTAATCAAGGTCTTTGGGTTCTCTCTAAACTGGTGTGTTGGAACAGGTTGGAGCTAAATTTGTCCCTCTATAGAAGCAGGAATAGGCAAACCTGTTAAAAGGGATTGCTACGAAAACCCCATTTTTGGAACCTTTATTTTTAAGTGTATAGAACAGAGGTCCATTTCAGTCTGACCACTCTAATCGGATTTCACATAGTTTATGTCACTTTTGTATGCCTCGTAAAACATGACAGACATTGTCATGATGTTGGCAAAACATGTCAAATGTCTTTATAGGAAACAGAAAGTTGCTGCAGAAACAAGGTTGTGTAGTTGTAAAGTGCTAATCAAGCAGAAAATTACAATATAATGGAGACATGTTTTGAGACTGGCAAAGATGGCAGCATGGAATAAACCCGTGCATATTAGCCACTTATGTTTCTGCCTCTGTCGCAGAAAGCCATAGAACTACACTGAATCGCAAATCCCTCCATGTTGCTGTTGTCGTTGTTTTTAGTGTATGCCTATCAAAGCAAACTCATTGCTATAGAAACCAATGTAGATATTCTGGATAACAAAATAGCACCACAGTCAATAATTTAGATCAGATTCCAATTCGATACACAAATAATTGGATTTGGACTGACAATGTGAACATAGTCATAGTTGCACTTGATCTATATACAGTGGGTACGGAAAGTATTCAGACCCCCTTAAATTTTTCACTCTTTGTTATATTGCAGCCTGTTACAGTAGACGGAGGACAGACACAGGTATAACTTTTCACAGTCTTTATTTTGACCACAGGAGAGCAAGGAGAATGAAACAGGTAAGAGAACTGGAAGTAGTTTGACTTGAACGGGTAATACTTGGAATAGTTACTGTCCTTATCTTTGCAGGGAGTTGGACGCTGGAGACTGGAGATCGCTGGAGCACTTGGAAGCAGACGGGAACACACTCACGAGGCAGACGAGGAACACAATGGGAATCGACACAATGGAGACAGGTAGGTATTCGAAGAGGAGTCCTTGAGGTAAGCATAAACTGGAATGGTATGCAAACGAGACCGGACGTGGAGTGCTGTGTGTGTGAGTGTTTTATGGTGCTGCTGATGAGGAGAGTGATGAGGTGCAGGTGGCGGTGATCAGTATTCTGGAGATGGTGCGCGCTGTGATTGGGTGACGTTGGAACCTGACGTGTCTGTGACAGTACCCCCCCCCCCTCCATGGCCCGCTCCAGAGGGCCGAGAACCCCGATGCCGTGGTGGTCGTCCTCTTCCCCGCGGTGCCGGTTTCTCAGGGTGACTGTCATGGAAGGTTTGGAGTAAACTGGGGTCTAAGATGTCGTCCCTTGGGACCCAGGAGCGTTCTTCGGGACCATATCCTTCCCAATCCACCAAGTATTCAAGCTGACCACCACGACGCCGGGAGTTCAAGATTTCTCGCACCTCGTACGCAGCTCCGTCCTCCAGGATGAGTGGAAGGGGGGGTTCGGCGGGAGCCACGTCAGGTCCTGTGGGAAGAACAGAGGGATGGTGAGCTTTGAGGAGTGACACGTGGAAAGTTGGATGTATACGGTACCCTTGTGGAAGACGGAGTTGATAGGTGACCGGGTTGACCTGCTTGACGATGGGGAATGGGCCAATGAACCTGGGACTCAGCTTTCTGCAGGGCAGACGCAGTCTGATGTCATGGGTGGATAGCCAGACCATCAAACCAGGCTGGAATACTGGGGTGTTAGAGCGTCGGAGGTCGGCTACCATTCTGCGTCTGCGCAGGGCTCGTTGCAACTGGTGGTGTGCTGAGTCCCAGACCCTCTCGCTCTCTCGGAACCAGTAATCCACTGCTGGAACGTTGGAGGGTTCCCCATCCCAGGGGAACAGTGGGGGTTGGTAACCGAGTACGCATTGAAACGGTGTAAGCCCAGTAGTTGACTGTCGGAGAGAGTTTTGGGCGTACTCAGCCCAACCCAGGAACTGGTTCCAAGAGTCCTGGTGGTCATGACAGAAGGTACGGAGGAAGCAGCCAATCTCCTGAACCTTCCTTTCCGTCTGCCCGTTCGACTGGGGGTGATATCCAGATGTGAGGCTGACGGCCACACCTAGGAGTGAGTAGAAGGACTTCCATACACGGGATATGAATTGAGGCCCACGGTCGGAGACGATATCCTCTGGAATTCCGAAGTATCTGAAGACTTGGTTGAAGAGTATTTCGGCGGTCTCCATTGCAGTATGTAATCCAGGAAGTGGAATTAAACGACATGACTTTGAGAACCGGTCCACAACAACTAGGATGGTGGTGTATCCGTCTGAGACAGGGAGATCAGATATGAAGTCCACTCCTAGGTGTGACCAGGGGCGATCTGGAACGGGCAGCGGAAGGAGTTTCCCAGCTGGCAGATGACGAGGAGACTTGGAGATGGCACACTCCCTACAGCCCTGCACGTACCTTCTGACGTCGGCTGCCATCCCTGGCCACCAGAAGCGTTCTTTCAGCAACTAGAGGGTCTCATTGGCCCCCGGGTGACCAGTGCCAAGTGACGTGTGGGCTGAGTGAATGGTGGGAGTGCGTCGTGTCCGTGGAAGATAGAGCAAGCCTGGTGGACAGCCCGGCGGAGGGTTAGTGGAGGCATTGGAGGAGGGAATGGTCTCTTCTGACCATGTTATGGGACTCACGATGAGGGAGCTAGGAATAATGGGTTCTGGTTCCTCAGTCTTTTCCTCAGGGGCATGCAGACGGGAGAGAGCATCCGCTTTCACATTTTTCGTACCAGGACGGAAGGAGATTGTGGGCGATAGAGCTGTAACCTTTGATGAATCGTCTGTAGAAATTTGAGAAACCGAGGAAGCGCTGGAGTTCTTTTATGGTGGTGGGTTCTGGCCAGTTGGTAATGGATTCCACCTTCCTCTCGTCCATCCGGATGCCACTGTGGTCGATGTTATATCCTAGGAATGAAACGGAGGGTTGATGGAATGTGCATTTTTCGGCCTTGAGGAACAGATGGTATTGGCGAAGGCGGGTGAGGACCTCCGCAACGTGTTGGCGATGTTCGGCCTGGCTCCGGGAGTAGATGAGAATGTCGTCTATGTAGACCAGGACAAACCGGTGGAGAAACTCCCGGAGCACCTCATGAATGAAGTCCTGGAATACGGAGGGGGCGTTGACTAGTCCATACGGCATGACCAAGTACTCGTAGTGGCCAGTAGGGGTGATGAAGGCGGTCTTCCACTCGTCCCCCTCACGTATCCGGATGAGGTTGTACGCGCTGCGGAGGTCCAGCTTCGTGAACACAGTGGCACCACGGAGATGTTCTAGGGCAGCTGGGACGAGAGGAAGGGGGTAACGGAACTTTACTGTTATCTTGTTGAGTGCACGGTAGTCAATGCAGGGCCGCAAGCCTCCGTCCTTTTTAGCCACAAAGAAGAAACTGGAAGCAGCAGGGGAAGTAGACGGCCTGATGTAACCTTGGGCGAGGGCTTCCTTGATGTAATCCTCCATGGCCTTCTCCTCCGGGATGGAAAGCGGGTAAATCTTTCCTTTGGGCACTGGTTCACCCGGAAGCAGGTCGATGGCACAGTCCCATGGCCGGTGTGGAGGCAGCTTGGAAGCCTGCTGAGGGCAAAATACGTCGCTGAAGGGGGCGTAACACTCGGGGATTTCCACAGAACGTTGTTCAACAGGACTTTCGATGGACGTGGCGCAGAGAGAGAGATCAGGTGAGGAGCTTGGTGGAACTGGCAGATCCGTCAAACAGTGCTTGAAGCAAGTGTTGCCCCACTTCAGGACTTCGCCCGTTTTCCAGGAGATGGTCGGATTGTGCTGCTCCAACCAGGGGCGCCCCAGAACCACGTCAGCGGTTGAGTCCTCCAGAACCAGCAGATGCTCCTCTTCTTGATGTAGAAGTCCAACTTGAATGTGAACTGGACCTGCCACGGAGCGGACGCGCTTACGGCTCAGGGGTCGGCCGGTTATGGAGCAGATCTTGTAGATGGTCGGAGTCGGAGAGGTCTTGATACGGAGTTGACGACAGAGGGCACCAGAGATGAAGTTGCCGGCGGACCCCGAGTCGATGAGCGCGACCACTGTAAGTGAAACATTGGCGGCAGTAAGATTGATGGCAGTAGTGAGTGGTTTCATTTTACGAGTAGCAGGAATAATGGCACTCACCAGGGGTCGCGGCGGTCGTGTGGGGCATGCTGCAATCACATGCCCCGGTTCACCACAGTAGAGACAGAGACGAAGGGTAAGGCGGCGGCGGCGTTCTTCATAGGATAGACGAGAGTTTTCTACATCCATGGGTTCTTGAGCTGGTTCTGGAGCGCTGACGGGTTCGGATCGGCAGAGTGGCACGGTGGAGAAGAACTGGTCCTGGTGCTCTTGGAGGCACGCCTGCATGCGAGTGGCGCAGCGGATGGAGAGCTGGATGAACTTTTCTAGGCCGATGTTGTCCTCGCATGCAGCGAGTTGCAGCCGCACCCGAGGTTCCAATCCTTGCCGGTAGTTCGTTATCAGGGCTTGTTCGTTCCATCCGCTGAGGGCTGCAAGCGTTCTAAATTGCAAAGCATAATCATAAATAGACATGGAGCCTTGTCTCAAATTATAGAGTTTCTCACCAGCTGAAGAGTCTGTGATGGGTTTCCCGAATACCTCCCGGAAGTGGGAAATAAACGACGAGTAGGATTGGGTTACAGCGCCCTGCTGGGACCAGATGGAATCGGCCCATTTCAATGCTTTGCCGCTGAGCTGAGAGATAATGAACGCTATTTTGGCGGTGTCACTTGGGTACAGGTGCGGCTGCATCTCCAGGACCAGTGTGCATTGCAGCAGGAACCCGCTGCAATCCTCTGCCGATCCTGAGTAGGGCGCCGGTTTGGCCATGGGACTGGCGTACGGCGGCAGTGAAGGAGGTGTGTTGACGTGCTCAGTGGGGCTAGCTGGTGCTGGTGCAGGTGAAGATGGAGGAACTGGAGATGGTGGCGATGGATGAATGGTTAGCGTGCGCCGAAGCGCATCCACCAAATCCTGAAAGGGGTCGGGTTGGCTCATCCTGGGTCAGCGGTGTTGGTCCGGTCTTCTGTTACAGTAGACGGAGGACAGACACAGGTATAACTTTTCCTGATAACAGTGGAAACAACTTAAAATACTCCATCATATTTGATCATACAGATAAGAGTATCATCATTTGAAACTGTAAAGCGTTACTTTTATTTTTGTGTGTAAACTAACAATAACAAGAAATCATTGTGCCTTTGTAAAATAAAGAAAACAAACAGGATGCGCTTTCTACTGTTTCACTCTCCCTGAACTGGAGTGCATCACAAAAATTAACTGAAACTCAGCGTACAGGCTACTTGCTTCACAGACATGAGAAATATATTTATAGAAAGCTTGAAATGTGTTATTTTAAATGAACCAATTAAAATTGAAAAGAAATACTCTCTCCTTATGTAATCTGTATAAAAATTGCATTTCTCTCTAGGCACTATACTACTGCAGAGATGGTGAGGCAGCATCATCAGCTTCATCTTTGCAGCTGACATTGACTCAGAAAACACTAGTCTATTAATAAATAATTAAAATGTCTCCTTGCTATTTTTTCCCGACATTCATATTCATTATATTTGTTGGCGCTTTGCGGAAAGCTTTATACATGTACTTATAGTCTATTATGCCTATATATACACAGTATATTAAAGGCTCATTATGGTTTAGTATTCTCCTCAGTTTCTCCTCATTCTCCTCATTTAACTCTCATGTTGAGTTCAGGTCATTTTTACCTGGAAAGGATTTTCCCTTACCCAAAAATGCTAGTTAATGTTATTACATTGGACTAAAATTTGAGTTTACTTAGCCAGAGTCAAACAACTTTCCAATTTTTTTTTAAATAATTTTTTTTTTTTTTTTCTCCACATTGTAACACTTCTAACTCAAAAATGACCAGCCTACAAAAAATTGCTTATAAATCTCTCATTATGCTACATTATCACTAAATATTGGATTAAATCTTTTTGTCAGCTTGTTTTCTTTATTAGGAAAGGTTTTGTATTTATTTTTGACACTGACTGATCTTAGGCCTCATTGATCTGAGCTTATATTGGTCAAAAATGACTGCCCATTGAAAATTAATGGGGGAGTCGAAAATCTGAGAAACAATTAATGTTCAGGAGCGTGTTCATTAAGTTTGTGTGCACATATGTACATGTCACAGGTCATGATGGTAGACAAAGCGCACGACAAAGGAGAATCCAATAAACAGACTTTAATGAAAATTATCAGGAGTACAGGAGAAAGCCAACCATAAACACAAACGAGAACCGACAAAGACTAAGGGAAAACACAGGGTATATATATATATACACAAGGCAAACAAAGGGAGAAACTAACAAGACACCTGAAATGAGGACACTGTCCAGATAGCAAGGTGACATTTATTCAATGTTGAAATTCCATCAGAATCATTTTGGTTGAGATTGAAAACTCAATGCTAAATACTATTGAATCAATGTTGATATTTCAATGCTTTTCAGTGTTGAAAAGTACGAACATTGAATCAAAGTTGATTTTTGCTCAATTTCCCCATGTCAATCCATCTGTCCCCTGATTCAACACTTTATTCACATTAGCATTCATGCTCCCCATGACCCTTCCTTCTAGTCTAGTCCCACAAAAATAAAAAAATAAATAAAAAATAAATAAATAAAAATCCTGCCAGCTCAAGTATAGATAAACTCCAACCAGTTGGAAGTCAGTGAGATGAAAAAGCTGGACATTATTATTGTAACCCTCCAAAAATGGGTGAATAACTGGCCACAGACTGTAGTGAAAATGTATTGCTTGTACAAGCTTTTATTCACATTCATAAATACCAAATTTTGTATAAAAACAATCAGATGTTTAAAACACTAGTACACATCATTCAGCAAGGAAAAAGAGAGACAAAACAAATTTGACAAACCACAGGGCTCCAACAGGGCACAACCATACGTGTGTAGAAAAATATAGCCACTGCTTGCAATTCACACTCCAAATACAGCACAAGATCCACGACACTCAAAAGGATAAATAAATCACCAGGAACCACAGAAGAATGCCCACCACCTCACCAATGCCAGTCACACCCTTGGAGGAGACCCTGCAGCTGCCATGGAAATAAGATTAAAAACTAAAAAGAAAAAGAAAACAGTATCAGTCAAAAATATACAATATTATAAATACACAACATCCAAAGGAAAATTGGGGTAATTCACCAAAAATAAAATAGTCGTGCTAGTCCTGCAAAATAAAAACCTTTTATTAATACCTGAAATACACATTTGCATAAATCAAAGTATTTAATCCAATCAAATACCTTTAAATTAAATGGATTTAAGAAAAGGGAAGAATAAATCAACCAGACAGTTCTTCTTTAAAAGAAACCTACAAAACAAACTTTCATGAAAACCACCTTCAAACATATAAATAAATAAAAACTAAATAGTACTTGTTACCTAATTCACTTTCAACTCATTCAACACTCTGAAGACTGCATCACCAGGCCAATCACCATCAACACACAATGCAACAACCAGATAAAACCCAATAAAACGACTTTCTGCCCACCCAAATTACCCTACTATTATCTTTGCATAAACACATTACCTCGATAAAACAAATAAATACAACTGCCTTATGCCCCCCCAGTGAAAAAAAGTATACTTTATTGTATTTTAAATATATTCTTTTTCTATAGTACATTGCAAATATACTAACAAAAAATGTACTATCTTTAAATATATAAAAAGTATATTAGTATCATATTTTCACAATACAACTTTTAACACACTTTAAAATAATTGTACTTTAGTATATTTTCTAAAAAAATATATTTTAGAAAAATATACTTGAAGTGTAAGTTTAGTTTATTTTTTAAAAGTGTATTTATTTGCACTTTATAAAAATATATTTGAGGTATATTTTAACTGTGTGCTGAAAATGATCATTGTAACAATGCACTGAAAGTATATTTAAAAAATACATTATTTAATATCCTGAAGTTGTAGTGTATCTAAAGTTAAATTTGAGTATATTTTTTAATTTTACTTATTCATCCTTGGAATTCATTATATTACTTATGCTTATTTATTTCAGTATGACTAATGCATTAAAAGCCCATTTAATAGGCTATATGCAGTGTAGCCTATAATTTCCAAATATGAGTAAATATGTTTAATAAGTTTACAGTGGCAGAATCATTTTACAATCGTACACACAAATCTGTATTGAACAACACAAGTAACGTTACATGCGAAAAAATAGACCCCTTAAAAGTTTGTAAACATTGCAACGTTTCCTGGTGGGCGGGGCTTAGCTGGAGGCAAAAAGAGACGCTGGACTCAATAGGCTTGTTTGAGATGCGCCTAGCCTCGCCTGAAGTTCAGCCGAGAGTAGGCGGCTGCAGTGAGGGGAGGAGTGAAAAAAGTGCAGGCAAGACGGACAATTCTCCATTCTCGTAGTGCATCAGACACCTGCGAGATCAAAGGCGGATATCGCGGGATTCACACTTGTGCGCTGTGTTGCTGATAAACTGGATGTAATTTACGTTCTGTTGCTTTTATATGAAAATAAACATAATGAACAATACACCCAAAGTATTTGTTATTTATTTCCATTCGAAGGATGTGTGTACCAATCATTTTTATTTTAATTACCGACATGTTTTTATATATTTTTATAAATATGATAACAATCACATAACCCATAGAGAGATCACACTGTCAGAGACATTTGGAATATTCACACATAATTTATACGCGTAAAATCATGGTGTTAGTGTTTTAAAATCAAACATTTTTAAAAGAGATCAATACATCACGGTTGTTTAAACCAATAAGCTTTAAGCTGTGTCGTCAGCAAGTCGTTTCCCATCGTGCTTTTGGTCAGCGCAGTCGGTGGAGAGCAACTGCGCTCGACTGCAGTGTGAACAACATGATTGAACAAAGCTTCATTTGGTCCAAAAGATCCATTTCCTGACAGGAAACACCTAGCCTTAACAGAAGTGATGACATGACTTCTTTTAACAAAGGACTCTGTCTAAAGGACTTCTTAGCTCATCAGCAATAAACTAATCATAACCCATCACGTGGATCTGATCACATTAAATCTATTGATTCTCTCACAAAACCCTCTTGTATTATCGGACGGAACAGGAAAACACCCATCAACGGATTTAAAGACGAATCTGTCCTATCAATACCTCCCTTGTGTGAGCAATCCATCCTGACCCGGTCACTCGTGACTCCGGTCAAAGTTTAAACTATACTTAAGGACTCAATCTTGAATCTCAAAAGGGACAATTGTCGATTACTTAAAGTATTAACTATATCCAGAATAACATTTGCTATGATGTGATTACTAACATGTTGGATTCAATGCATTATATGTTTGTATTCCTGTATGCATCTTCTTTCTCTTATAATCATTGTTTTTAATTAGGTCAGTCTAGTAATATGTGTGGAAGAAGTGTGTCATGTTTGAGCTCTAAATACAGAGTTTATAATTCTCTGTAATTCTGTGTGAATGAAACATTGAAATTCAGTATCAGGAAAATATTAAGAAACTTTATAAAGTTGTTAATAAAACAAGGAGAATGTTCTGCAGATATCACGCGATGTGATCAATAGACAATAGACGAGGCGTGTCTAATCTCCGTAGCAACGTCTCATTGGAGGATCGCTCCTTTAAAACTATGCTGTCCAAACAAGTCAGAAGCTGGAAGTCAGAAATATGTCAGAAAGCGGTCAGAAGTCGGACTGAAGCACAGTCGTTGAAGCCCGGTAGCCGAAGCACCACTACTTTGACCACGGCGGAAAAGTCGCATGGGTCATTGAGAACTTGACCGGGGCTGATTTTCCATCTAACAGTCTTCCGACTTCAACCACGAGCTGCGCCGCTGATCATTCAACAGCCGTCACATCCAGACTCCAAAACACTTCGTGAAATATCTGACCAAAGTCTCCCAAGAAGAGAGCCGCTCAAGCTAGACGCTCAGAACAGTTGCATCAGCCAGCAACATCCTTCAAAGCTTCCGCGCAACCCACAGGGCTTTCCCGAGAAGACGTCACCTGAAAGACAGCCAATCCAGAACGGGATTCCGGATTCCGCTGTACACGAGTCACGGAACAACCCAACTACCTCAGCTGTCAGAGCAAACGCAGGTACAAGCAAACTATTCTCTCTCTTGCTGGAAACTGGTGAAACTCCTTTAAACCTAAAGAATCAAGCCAAAGCTCTGCTTTTGTGATTTTCCTCAGGGTATGAGTTAAGTTAGCACTGAACTTGGGACTTTTCATAACTCATCAACTCCGTGAATGTGTGTGCATGTATGTATGTGTGTGTGTGTGTGTGTGTGTGTGTGTGTGTGTGTGTGTTTAGCCTTAGTTTCCTGTAATCATTAGAAGTAATCAATAAATCTTGTTTTGATTTTCACATATACGAGTTTCTTGTGCTGTGTGTCAAATTACTGCCTTAAACTTAAAAGATCAAGTTACCTCTTGCTTATAATATAATAATTACAATAATAACAATAATCATAATAAAATATTGTTACTGTTGGCCGCAGAATAATATTTTATCCAGAATTGGTAAAATACTGTAACCTCAATTTTCGCTGGACGAATAATTGATGAAGTGTTAAATATTAATTCTGAATCATTTACAGTGAATCATTTACAGTTGATTCAATTCTTATTCCCTGTAACAATTAAATTGAGCTAATAAATAGGCTAAGTCCTTACATAATGGTGGAGAAAATTCGTGCAGTTTAATCTAATTTGTACACAAAACAAGTAACTTGTGTGATTGTATCGTTTTCTTGATCCGGAAAATAGATTAGAAACAGAAACGAGGCTTTTGATTGTCATAACAATGATTGCACATAAGGCGCTGTGGATGAATGAAATCTGAACTCGAGTTGTTTGTCTGTACGTTTTGTTGTTGTTGTTAAAACTGCAGTAAATGAATCTAAGATTGTCTGACCAAGACAAAAGGAAAGTCACCTGAGAGCGCACCAGGACAGAGTAAGCGTGTTCCTTGCTTTTGTTCTTTAGGCCTTGTAGCTAGTGGATAATATTGCGTGTTCCAATGTTATTTCAACTAAGCTAAAATCCCTGCATGGTTACATTAGAGAGTAGCTACCTAATGTGCCGCCTATATCCGCTCATTCGTGAGATGAGATATTAATACTCTAAACACCACGTGTCTGAGTTTGATTTTAATGGGATTATTTTGAAAATTCTTGATCAAGTATTTGTTGCAGTAAATCCTGCATGTTGTTGCGTGTCCAGAAACTGACACGAATGATTCAGATCGCCGAGATCTCAGCGTTACTATTATTAATTGCAGAAAAATCTGTGGATTAATGTGCCTCACTCTAACGTGTGGGGGTCGTTCAGCTCTGAAACACGAGAAGCTGAATGGTTCATTGTGAATGAACTACGCTGTCAGTTCAATAATTATTGTGCTTTTGTTGTTTGTTATCTGTGTGCAAAGAGTATAGAACAAGTGTATTCTTTGTTGTGCGTTAGTCACCACGACAGTGACAGCTGTAACCCGGAAGCCCTAAGAAACCTTTTCCGGGACAACCTTTAAGTGTGCATGCGCAGACTGCCAGCGCCATATTCAACTGTGTGTAAACAAAGCCTAGCATAAGCTGAGCTAGCTAAAACTAGCGCGGTTGCATTACAGTCTATGTAAAGCTAGTAGCATTGCTAAAGGGCTAGTAGCTAGCATAGCATTTTGTGGTCTGAATGCAATGTTGCAATGTTGGAATGACTTCTTTCTTACTGAACTTTAATTCACTCTAGTGCTTTCACCTCTCTCTCCCTCTAACTTACACATCTTATCTTTTCTCATCTCCTCCCATTTGAGAGAACGTGACAAATGTTAAATTAATAAACCTGTTTTGTTAATCTCATTTGTTGAAGAGTTGTCTCTCTCCTAAATTTGATCTTTTGGTTTTAGCAATTAGCAATCATCCTGATTACATTTGAGGACATTTCCTGTTATTTGTAACTGCTCTTACTGATTTTAATGACATCTGGGAATATGAATTTTTGATTGGAAACTTTAATTCGATTTCAATTTTAATTGAAAATCAATTTCATATTCAATTGCAGTTTAGCTTTCATATGGTAAGGATATTTGTGGATTAATTTAATGGTAGTTGCTTACAAACATCTGGCAATTTCAATCATTAACTAATCATTATTGCTTTGAAATTTTAATTTCATTAGTCATTAATTAGGATTTGGGCTTCCCTAATTCAGATGATACTTGATTAATTAATTTGATTATAATTGCTCTCAATGTTTAAGGCTGAACCCATTACAATTTTAATTCACAACTATAATTTCCAAATTTGAATTCAAAATTTCACTTAAAATAAAGTGTATTCTCAGACTTTCACTCCCTTAGTCTTTGATTTAATTCATTTATTTAAAGGAACATTTTGGGGTCTCCCTCAATACTTGGGTCAGTTGACTTCTGCTAGCGCAGTAAGCCAACCCCCTAGGTGTAGCGACTCCCTAGCGCCACCACTCTGGCAACCCTGTAATTTTTCCAAACTTTGGGAAAGCTTCACTCTCTTCCTCTCTTGCTCCCTCTATCTCTCTCTCCCTCTCAGCTGTCCTCTTCTGGTTTGACTACTGCTGCTGGTTTCTGGATTTGTACCTGTGAAAGTCATAAAAGCAGAGTGTTTGAGGAATATTTAACAAATATTTGGGAAACGGAACACTTCTTTCAAAATAGTATGACACTGACTTTACCTTCCCTCCTCATCCTGTTATCCTACCCAGCCTAGGCTCAAGCAGGTCCACAAGGAGACTGGTAGGCGTCCATAAACCCCGATCACGCATCTAGAAACACTTTGTGGTGCATGGTTGTCAATCCTACTAGCTGAGAAACCAATACTGTCATTGTTATTGTTTTTCTTTCGCCCCGAAGGGAATTTTAATAACAATCACAGTCCTGGTACTTTGAAATCCTTTTCAAAACCCCTGTCTAGAACCATCCTTCTAAATTAAATTTTATAAAACTCATTCTGCAAACAGTGTTAAAGAAAACTTTTATTATTCTGCACTTTGCTAAATGCTATTCTGTTGTTTCATGCTCTTCTTTTCTTCTACTCTTCTCTAGCTGTGCTACCTGTGTGTGCTTACTGATTCTTTCCACAGAGACTCTGAGTTAGAAGCACATCCACGAGAGGACCACAGTCGAGAACCAGTCTTACCTGCACATTTACACACTCATTAGTCATTCCCATTAGCTCACAGTTGACATTGCACACTTACACCTTTGATTTGCCCTGCTTGTTTGTTTTGTTTTGTTGTGTTTTGTTTTGTTCTTTTCTTCAAGGTCTGTGTCAGTTTAGATCTCCCTCACAGTGCCAAAAACATGTCTCGCACAACAGACCCTGCTGGACACTGGGAGGACCTGGAGACCTGGCTAAGTGTTGTAACAGACAGCATCCTACCTAAAGCCGCTGAAACACTAAAGCATCAGACACAGGACCAGCTGGATGACAACATAGCAAGCCTCATGAAACAAGACCCAAGCCAGAGCTACAGTCACAAAGAACCAACCAAGATCACCGGCTCCTTAAGCCACACACTCATCGCCACCCTCAAACTGAGCGACAGGCAAGCTGCCCATCGCCAGCAGGAGCTGACACGCGCACAACGACGCATCGAACAGCTGGAGCTGGAGGCTCAGGAACGACAAGAAGGGCCTGATGAAGTGGAACAAGGTGCAAAAGAGGAGATCAACAGGCTAAAAGAGACCCTAGCAGCTACTACGCAAGAAATGGAACGAGGCAGAGCAGACTACGCTGACCTCTCCGACAAGCTACAGTACGCAGAACAGCTACTGGAAAAAGCAAAGGCTGACTTCAGAGACAAGAACAGCCGAATTAAAGCTCTTAAAAACTCATCTGAATGAGTCAAGAAATGAGGTCAGCCGCCTAACACGTCAGCTTGACTACATCAAAGAAGAGTCCGACAGTATTAAAGAGGAACTCAAGCATGCATATGAATTGCGCTGTGAGCCGTCAAGAACACGTCGGACACCAACTTCACCTTTGCCAAGCAGGACCGGCTCCCCTGTTCCTGGACTGGCACATGATCAGAAGGGGGCAGTGCCAAAACAGTCACCAGCTCCCTCCGAAGAATCCTACCTCCCCACTAAGCTAAAAGAACGTGCTCCAGCCAGACGCAGATCATCTCATGGCTTGGACCTTAGAGACCTTGACAAGCTTGCTAGAAACATTGGCAAATTCACTCCAAATGTGCCAGGTAGTCCAAATGTTCAGAGTTATCTGCAAGATATTGACTTCCATCTGGAAATGAGACCCAATGTCACTGACAAAGATAGACTTTATTTGCTCAGAGCCACATCCAGCTCTGAAGTGCGCAGCTTCCTGGACCGGCAGCCTGCCCACACAAAGACTGATTACCACCTGCTCCGAGAAGCTCTCATTAAAGAGTTTGCCGACCCTGAGTCAGAACAAGGACTAGTGGCTGCCCTGGAAACAAAACAAGGTCGTCATGAATCTCCTCAAGTCTTCTATAGCCGACTCAGGCTAGCGTACTTCGGGTCTCGCAACGAACAGAATATGGAGGAGGAATTGAACTTCAAAACTCTCTTCCTGAGAAACCTCCATCCTGGGGTGAGCCACCATCTTGGCGTCCTTGCCTGTCCACGCACAATGAGTGCTCAACAGTTAAGAGACTTGGCGCACAAAGCCTACTGCAAACAGAAGATGGCCTTAGAAAAGGGCACCAAAACCACCGCAGTTCTTGACTTCAACACTCAGAGTCAGGGGCTGGCCCTAGAGGGCACCCAGCGTCAAGACCTTGCCAAGCCGACACCCAAAGAGTGGAATGCATCCTCGTCCAACAGAGAGTGGGACTCCCACACTGGTACTCGACCTAAACAGAGAGACAACCGCTGGGATGGACCACGTGGATGACAACGCTCACCTGGACGTCACTGGGAAAATTCATGGAACCAATCAAGACCTCATGAGAGTCATTGGGAGAAAACTTGGAATCAGCCAAGCTCACTTGGAAACCCCAGAGGAAAAAGCTCATGGGAATCCAAGGGAAAACGACAAACACACCCTGGAGCAACCAGCCCAAGGAAACGACGAAAAAACTCACAAAGATTCCAAGCTGACAGAGCCCAAAATGAATCCATACCAGAACAAAAGACTTCACCTTGTTTTGACTCTCAAGAGCTGATGAAAATGATGATGAAAGAGTTCTTCCAACGAAAGGAGGACGACCGGAAGTGGGAAGAGAAAGAGAAACCAGATTCATCCTGACTAGCGGCCGGACGAGATGGCAGCGACCACCTGACTCAACACACCCCAGAGAACAGCACCTCATCTCTCTCCCAGAGAACCACAAGCACCATAACTTCAAACGGACAAGAAGTCCCACCTGAACATCCCACAAAACAGTCAGAAACTGATCCAACACCTGATGGGTCAGATCACAGCAGCATCCAACAAACACCTGCTGTGGAAACCACTCCAGTTCCTGAAAGTGCTGTCTTGGTCGTCTGCCACTCCTCCGAAGAAAACGAAATAAATGCTGACATCCTACCTCTCTCATCCCAAACTCCAGTCCCACAACTCCTGGGTGATCTCATTGAGAAAGGTATAGCAAGAAAGTTTTACCTCTCCGTTATCATCGAACAACACATCAAGGTCGAAGCCCTCCTCGACACTGGAGCTGACATCACCCTAATGTCAACAGAACTCCTTGAAGAAGTCCAAAGCAGAACAAAGAGGTCTCATGGAACCTTTAAACTTCAAAGGTGTGAGCTGAATCTCCAAGCATATTCCCACACAGGCCTACAACTAAAACATGTGGCTCCAATTCAGCTAACAGTGGGACCAATGAACCTTGTTCACCCAGTATACGTCTCACCACTCAACACATATCCTCTCCTCATTGGGAAAGACCTGCTTAACCGCTTTGAACCCTTAATAGACTTCAAGCACCTGAAGATATGGATGCAAGTCCGTGAGCCTCTGCCTCTCCAGTCAGTAAACTCCAACGAATCGCAGTGTCAAGTCACAGACACTGCCCCCCATCTACTGACTGACGATGCAAGTTCAAAACCAAGAGCAAGTTCCACTTCAAGCAACAGGAACCAAGACCCATTCCTCTGCTCATTGCAAGCGTCTGACTCAGACTCAGGTTCCCTCTGAATCATGACTGCCATAAATGTCCAAAACAAAGATCTCAATGACCAAACCGATGCCCTTGCCAAAGCAGGTGCATCACATGGAGAGCCTTGGAAATTCCCATCCCTCCCACCCAACCCTTCAGTTGCAGCCATAACCCGCCACCAGCACGCCATTGGCGCGCAAACCCCCGCCTCCTCCCATGTTGACCTCTCACCTCAGTTCACTGCTGATGATCTCCTCACCCTCCAAGCATCGGATCCCATGCTGCAAACCATTGCCGCTCACATTTCCGACCCGATAACTCATCCCATTTCCACCTCCGACCTATCCAAGTCCTCTGATCTCCGCCACCTTCACTCAATCAAGCACATGCTGCATCTCAAGGACGGCGTTCTCACATATGTCCCTGAGCCCCTAACTGCGCCAAAGCTTGTAGTTCCTCAGAGCCAAAGGGGGATGATGCTGACACACGCCCACGATGCACCATGCGCTGGACACCATGGCGCCAAGGCCACCTATGAAACGCTCAAACAAGTAGAATATTGGCCTGGCATGCAGCAAGATGTGAAGGAATACGTAAAAGGATGCCTGGTGTGTTGCCAGTTCCAACCGGCAAACCCAAACCACAGAGCACCACTACAATGGAAAGGAATGACCTTCCCATGGTCAGACCTCCAAATAGATTGGGTAGGACCCCTGCCACGGTCAACACGGGGTAACAAATACTTCCTCACCATGGTTTGCGAATTCACAAAGTGGGTAGAGTGTCTCCCAGCTCCCAATGATGCAGCAGAAACAACAGCCTGCCTGTTAATGAACCACATCTTCTCAAGATTCGGACTGCCTCTAAGAGTCAACTCTGACCGAGGAACCCACTTCACCGCTGAGGTTATGCAGGATGTATGGAAACTCCTGGGCATACAGGCCAAGCTTCACATAAGCCATCATCCAATTTCCTCAGGGCAGGTCGAACGGGCCAACAAGACAGTGGCAAGCATGTTGAAGAAGTATGTGTCCGCCAACCAAAAGGATTGGGATATCAAGCTCCCTCTGGTACTGATGGCCATCAGGGCCACCCCTCACAGGTCTACCGGAGTAGCCCCATTCGAAATGATGACAGGACGACAAATGACACTACCGCTACACCTGCTGTACCAACCTGGTGACATGAACCTTGTCACCGCCTACACCACTCACCAGTATCTGGAAGAGTTGCATCAGCACCTGAGAGCGACTTTTGCCTTCGCACAACAAAACCTCCAGAGAAGCGCGGAAGGTCGTAAAGCCTACTACGACAAAAAGGCCTCTTACCAAGAACTCAATGTCGGAGACAAAGTGTGGTACTACAGCTTTGCCCAGCCAAGGCAGAAAGCTCCCCATCACCTGTCAAAGAAGTTCCTACCTCACTGGACAGGACCACATGAGATTGTGGACAAGCTCTCACCTGTCGCCTACCGAATCAAGATCAGACAAGGCCGCAACGAGCCTGTCCTCCGATGGGTCCATCGAAACCAGTTAAAGAGGCACCAAGGTTCCAACCGACAGGAAAAGGGGGAGGTTCAAACCCACTGACACAGACCGACAATCCCTACTCTACACCACACTAATGACTTTGTCATTTTAGGGAAAGTTTTTTCTTTTATTTTTCTGGTTTTGTTTTACACAACACTTACACATGCTCCTCCACAGCACTGCTAGGAACAACCTCTAGTAGAAAGGAGTTGCTTCACACATGTGACACTCACTTTGCTCTAGTAAACTCAGTGTCCTTGTGCCTCTTAGTGTTTTATTTTCTCTCTCTCCTTATGCTTTCCCCTTTTACCTCTTTCACTATCATTAGTCTTCCTCCTCAGCTTGCCCATTATCAATTTGAATAATACTTACCAGCTCAAAGACGTTGTGAATGTTTGATTTTGGCAAGGGAACACCTATGTCAAAATACACACTCCTGAGGTCGTGGCGTACCACGACAACAACAAACAGTTGTACCTGGCCCCAAACCTAAAAATGTGTACACTCGTTGAAGACATTCATTACCTTTGCCTGAGTAAACCATTTGTATTTGATAATACCGAGGGCTTCTGCGGCCTAGAATCAATTAGACCCGACACTAGCTGCCACACGCATTATCCTGCCTAACCAAACTCTCTGGATCAATGTCCCTAAGGGCTCGATCCTCCACATCGACGATCTTGCATTGTATCACCTTGGCGACGATGAGCACCAGGCTGAACTCGAAATCTCACCGTACTTCAAACAGCATTCCTTCGTCCTCGATCCAGAATCGGAAGAAAGGATCAGGGAGGAAGGAACGCAACTTATTGATCTGACTCCTGTCGACACAGCCTTAGAAGCTATAGCTCGCCTTCCGCCCGCTGGCGTGCCATTCATTCGGTCTGGGTCTGCTGCTGACACAGCACTTTGCATCTCTACTATCGTAGGATATATTGTGACCTTGACACTGGCCTTCATCCTGCACAAGCGAGTGAACGCCGTGCAAGAATCTTTCGATAGATGCACGTCAGGCGTCCCGCGCATTTTCCGACGTTATAGAACTGACCAAGAACCTGAACGCGAGAACTCAACCAACCTGATTGAAATTACGCCTCTACCTCCTCGTCGAACCACTGACAATTAGATTAGTCGAAACCACCAATTACAACTGATCTTAAACAGTACGACCCTATGTTAGTTGAAGTGTTCCGAACCCGTTTATTCCAAGATACCCAAGTCCTTCACCAGAATTCAGTCAGTGATGGAGATGTTGTTTGTGTCTTGTGTGTGTCTGTTCTCTCTCTGCCTCTTGTTCCAGTGCCTGCCGACGTTCGCACCAGGAACCTCGCCACTGTAACGTCTGGATGGATCCATTCAGAGTCAATAAACTTTGGAGTTTTCAGAACGCTTTTAACCTGATGAACTGTGTTCTTAATCACTAAATCGGCTCCGAACAGTCTGCTAAAGATGAGCCCACTTGACACTTTTGTGGACCTGCGAGGGTAAACAGAAAACTCCCAACTTCCTCACTTCGGTGACTTCAAAAGGAGCACCCCCCCCAGAGACTGACCAGATCCACATTCCAACACCCCACACACACAGGGACACACAATCATACATTTTTAACTGTATATGTAAACTACCACTATGCTGAAATATATATTTCATATATTTTAGGGCCTATGCATGTTTCCTAGTGTTTAAATGAGTGTATTTGTGCTAGTGTGCATTTTAATAGTGGAATTCTGTCTGTAAACCATAACTTCTTGTCTATGCCTTTCTGATCTGTCGAGTTTGGTCTCTTCGTAAAGCTCCGGACACGAGCTATTCACTGAGATATGTCACATGGCTGACAAATGCATTTTTCTATGTGTTTAATGATACTGTGAAGAACGCACTCCATTTCAAAATCTGATCTGATAGTCATAAATCTGTCATAAAAGCAAAGACGCACAATTCTGTGTGTTCTCCCCCGATTGTCTCACGAGCATCTCGTGCACGTTTTTCCCGGACATCTCCGGTGACCACACGCTGCCATCGCGCTCAGCTTCGGGACCGCCATCTTCCAGCGAAACTCACTCTCAAGTCCTCAGTTTAAACCTTCCCGCAGAACGGAGGAAGCCAACGAACTGCACCAGCGCTAACCTGAAATTCGACACACACAACCAATGCAAGTATACTGCCGTTTCTCAATCTTAGATGATGAAACTGATTTCCGTGCTGGCTTAGGACTGGTTGTGAGTTTGCTACTTGCCTTCTCTCTTTCCTTCTCTACTTCCACTCTTGTACATAGGTGTGTATTTCCTTGTATATATATTTAGATGTATAACCTCTGTATTCGTAGTTTGCATATATTAAAACGTTATTCACGCTCGATTGTTCTGTTTGTTCTTTCAGCTGAAAACCAAGTCACTTTAACGTTTTTCGATCGCTGTATGCTTTGATGCTATAAGTTATTTTCATGGCCAGAGAATAACTCTGTTTATAATATTCTGTGAGGGACTTAGTTTGCTGGACAAACGAACAGTTTCTCTAAATAATTATTAAACCAGAACTAATCATATATGTAATTGATTATAATCCGTTGTAATTGATTCACAATATATGTTTAATTCCCTGTTGGGTCGATATATGAATCATAATTTATTCATAACCTTATGAATTATTATATTCATATTTCATCCATAAATTGATTAATAACCGCTACATTCGTTACATATTATTTGGTGGAGGATTCGCAAGCAACGTTTTAAACTTGGTTTTTGGTAAAAGAGCAATGTAGAATAATTTGTGTGTGATTTAATGTACATGCGCGCTTTATTCAGTGAGAAGACGCACGGGTCCTCACTCTACGCACCGTTAACAAGCTGCTGTTTGTGTCTAAAAACACTGCAGGCCTAGTCTTAGTTAACCGTGAAATGACTGCAGTTCATTAATATTCAGACCCGTATGCAAGAGGGCGACAGTCTTTTGCAAATACAGTTTAATATTAATTTCCGGTTGAATTAACGAATTGAATCGTATTCAACGCGTTTTGAAACGAGTTTAGTGGCGAGATTCCCACTAAATCTCTTGAAAGGCCTAAATTTTACCGCTATCTGAATTATTTGTGTCGTCCAAAAAAATTCACCATAGCCGGTTTGCTCCTGGGTGACGTCATTTGGCCTAGCTACCCAAACCACGTGATCCCCCTTTCAAATCTAATCGGGAAAGCAGTCCGTCTGATTTATCGATTGATGTGTAAAATTTGGAGCTATATCAACATCCTGATCCAATGTTGATTTGTAACCCGCGGCGAAGGAATCCCGCAAAAGTTACATATTCGCGTGCATTAAAGTTGCACCAAAGGGACTGATTCCCAGAGTTGTGTACCCGTGAGTAAAACGGTACATATATATTTATGAAAGAATCCGCTGAGGTTCTATAGTTGCAATTGTGATCGCGCAGTTAAAACAGCGTAAGGGTCAGAACCCCACAAATCGCTCATTTTATGTCACGAATTAAAGATAGGGGATGCAGTAACTCTGACCAGACGCCAGAGGGCAGTCTGCTCAGGTGTGGCACCCCTCCCTACTTATTGGTTGTGTGGACTCATTGACGCCACCGTGTGGACGTTCTGAGTTAAAGCCGCTCCATACTTTGAACTGAGTTGTAAAAGTAATTTGCTTTTGGTGGTTATGCTTTCCAATCGTTGTTGGAATGGGTTTTACTGATTTAAATTTAATTTAAACACGTTTAAATTTTTAATTTAAATTAAGTTTCCCTTCCAACAAGAGAATTCACTTTCTGAGAGTGCGCCCCCTGGTGGACACTGCCAGATAAGTCAATTCTCTTTTCCCTTGTATTCTTTTCCTGTATTCACAGATCTACTCTATTTTATTTTAGTTTAGTTTATTTATTTTATTTTTATTCTATTTTGTTTTATTTCATCTATTCCCTTTTTGTCTTTTCTCTCTCTTTCTCTCAAGTTATTTCTTTAGTTTTACTTTGGAAATTTATTCCCTTTTATTACTTAATGTTTTATTTATTCACTCTTAGTTCTGGGTCCTGTTTGTTATTGGCTGGCAATAACATTCACGCACCCCCAAGCCTCCCTTATTTCATACACTTATTTTGAATTTAATTAAATTACATTTAATTGAATTTTAAAATTAAGTAGTGTCAATCAGTTGGCATTTTGCTCATCAACAAGAAATTCTCTTTAGGGAATCTGCAAATAGGGAAGGCTTTCTCCTTTCTTTCTCCCATTCTGTTATTCTATGCACTCATTTAAATTTAATTGAACAAGTTTAATTCAAATTTGAATCAAGTGCCTCTGAATTATCCTCTTTTCTCTTTTTCCCATTCTGTTATTCTATGCACTCATTTAAATTTAATTGAACAGAGTTTAATTCAAATTTGAATCAAGTGCATCTGATTTGTTTTGTTTTATTTTATTTTTACTTTTGTTCTGCTTCTAGCTAGTTCATTTTAGACCCCTACTCTTTTATCATACACACTTGATTATTTAAATTTGGTTTAAACAAGATTTAAACTGAGATTTAAATTTACAATTAAGCTGTGTTTGTGTGACCACTTGTGTATCTGCAGATAAGGCCCTTCACCGCCTGGTGGTGAGTTGACAGTCGCCCCAGTGAGTTCCAGTGAGTGGAGCTGCCTGGCCTGGCGGTTCTTGCACTAACTGTGTGTGAATCGGGGACATTCTGACCTCGTATCACGGGCAACACGCAAGGACATCAGCGAGTTGTGTATCAGGTACAGGGAGGCAACGAGCCAGATTGACAACAAACGGCAATTTTGTTTAATTTCCCTGCTCAGGCTTCTGCATGACAGAACCACCCGTTTGGAGTAACTGCCCGTAAAGGGGACAGACTCTGAGTTTAGGGAAAACTCAATTTTGACTGGTCACTCGGGCCGTTGGCGCAAATACCTTGCCAAAGTGCGCAATTGTGCTGATGTTCCCTGTTTGAGAGGTTGCACCGTGTTACAAAGGGGACAGGTGGCCACGGACACCGCAGTAGAGTGTTTGAACGTTGAGGAAAGGTTGCCTGCCATTGAGTTCTTATCTGAGCACCCACGATTCACCCAGGCCTAAATTAGTGACATACAGTCACTTCACCTAATTGAAAGCCACAGAATATTACATATTCTTCAATTATTCAGGTGCGGGCCAACCCTTAGGCTCTCGATCCAGACCATCCCTCTAGGTTTTATGACGCAACAGTGCACTCGCCTGACACCATCATAAACCCAGCTGGAATAGGAAGTTTAAGTTTCACTTCTCTCCTCTAGCCCTTCTGTTTTAGTTTATTGCTATTCTATTTTTATTCCTTTCTATTTGTTTACTGCTCTATTTCTCATTTAATTGCATCCACCCTGTTCTGTTTTGCTTCTCTACTGTGTTTGTTTCTTTCAGTTCATGTAAAAGCAGAGCCTGTGAGAGCCATCACGGAAAACTGAGTAATAGATAGACGACCGAGCAGCGAGAGTCATCAAAGGACTCTTAGGGCTACCGCCTGTCGAAATCTTTATTCAAATCCGGCACTCACCCACACAGATTGACCCACGTGGTCCTTTTGGCTATCGACAATTAAGTGTCTAGCCTACATTCCACTAACTGTCTGCACCAGTTAACTGGAACCAAACCAAAGAATTATATAATCATGCATTATTATAAGTCGTTAGCCCTGCACGTGCTTGCATTGGTTCTGTTTGTGCTGTCTTTCTCTCACCAACAGCAAGCTAACGTGTTCAGAGCAGCCAGCCCCAGCACCCATGGGGACGGACTCAAGACCGGGTTGGGCTCCCTGACCAGCACGATCCTGCCCAACGACGCTGTGGATCCCCAGCACCTAAGCAACGAGCAGCTGGACGACAACCTGAATCGACTTATGGCCCACGATCCAACGCCGAGCTACAAAGAATGGGCGAAAGTCATCCGAGCCATCGCCCACAACCTCAAGCTCCAGGTGGAGGATGCCCGGAGGAATCAGGCCCAGATTCATCGTCACCACGATCAGCGACTCGTCGAGACCCAGGACCAGCATTGGACAGCGGACGAATCCAAACCCGAGCTGCAGGAGGAGCTGCAAAGACTTCAAAAAGCCCTTGCAGAGCTTCACCTGGAGGTGGAGCGTAGAAAACTGACTGGAATACTCCAACACAGCGAAGCTCCCCTAGCCAAAGCAGAGACTAAGCTGAAAGACAGACACACTAAAGCCCTGACCTGTGAAAATCATCTCAAACAGGCCCAGAAAGGAGTTATGGCTCCGAAACAACAAAGAGACTATGTGAATGAACTTGACACTGGTTACAGAGTACTGAAAAGTGGCATGGGAGGGGAAACACACATCACCGAGTTTCCCCTAACCAGTCAAGAAGCCCTAATTCCAAATGGGGTTAAAAGTCCACTGCCCAAAATGGCCAGCGGCCAAGAACCTTCGCCAGCAGCTGTCACATCCAACTGCCAGCACCTGCGACAGGCTCTGATCCAAAAGCTTTCTGACCCTGCATCAGATCAAGGGCTTCCTGCTGCCATGGACCTAAAACGGGGCAGACTGAAAAACCCATACACTTGCTACAGCCGACTGCAAATGGCCTACTTCAGAGCACGTGGTCAGCCAGCAATGGAGGAAGATTTCATCTTCAACACTCTGCTTCTCCGAGAGCTGCACCCCGCGGTGAGTGATCACCTGGCAGCCTTGGCCTGCTCACGCAGTATGTCTACTCAGCAGCTGCAAAACTTGGTTGACGAAGCTCACTCCAAGCAGAACACTGCTCCTGAAAAGACTGTAGAAAATCAAACCAGTTACACAGTCTCCGACCACTGCCCAGAAACCTGTCCTTACCTTTTTGAAAGACTGAGAAATGAAGCTGAAAGACAAAGCGAGACTCTCAAGTCACAAAGATGTGAGCTGAATGTGCAGTCGCACAGTCCAAATGAGGTCCACCTTGAACACACAGCTCCCATGCACCACACCATTGGTCGAGTGAGCCTGGTACCTCCTGTGGGCGTAGCGCAAATGGACACGTTTCCCTGGTTCACTCACAAAGACCTGCTAGACTGTTTTGAGCCCTTATTAAACGCCAGACCGCTGAAAGTCTGGGCTCAAGCGTGTGAACTTCTGCCTTCCCAGTCACCCAGACCACCTGAGCCAGACGGTCAGGTCACAGAGGTCGCGGGAAATCTCCCAGCTAACCGCGAGAACCCCGGCTCAGAGCACAGTTCAAGGTCGCCACCCGGCGTACTTCAACTCACCATAGACTGTAACTCTCTCTGCTCCAAGGTCACGACAGACTCACAGCTGAATGATGTAACTACAACAGACATTATTCTCACACTGTGGGCAGACAACTCAGCCTTCAGCCACACGCTGTTAAGTGCTCTCAGTGAAGGAACACCGGACCTCCCATTTGTCAACAAGCAAACACACTTTCCACTAGACTTTCGTCTGCCAACCATGATGACTGTCAAGGACATCTGCGTTTTGAACTTCAAATGGAACAACCGGCATTTAACCCCTCACTTCCTGGTCCTTCCAGACCTCCTGATGCACTCTAATGCTCATACGGACAGTGCAAATGAGTTGTTGTGGGCCCCAATGACTGTACAGCTTCCTGTTGTTCCTGTCAACACTGCCAACTTCCTGTCAGGCCAGACTATCCAACAGGTCTGCATCCTGATCAACATACAGGAACCTGTAGTACCACCTTACACCAAAGGGGGTGCTGTTTGGATCAACATACAGGAAGTTGTAGTACCACCTTACACCAAAGGGGGTGCTGTTTGGCTCCACACACAGGAAATTGTAGTACCACCTTACACCAAAGGGGGTGCTGTTTGGCTCCACACACATGAAACGGTAGTACCACCTTACACCAAAGGGGGTGCTGTTTGGCTCAACAGGCAATGTGGTCAAACCCTAAGCCACATGCTGGGCTCCTTCACACTTTCACCTGAAGGCGTGGAACTTGGACTTGCTCTAAAAGCCACACCGCTAACTGAAGTGTCACCCTACGTAGTTCACAGCTGGCTCAACGAATGCATGGTCACAGACATCAGCATTCCCAAAGCCTACCATCTAGAATGGATAGTGGACCACGGCCCCTATGACTTTAAACTCAGGTTAACAGTCATTAACTTAATACCAGCTGCCATGGTCCCAGAAGGAAGCTTAAGCAACACAAGTTTCACGGCATCCTTCAAGAGCATCTCCATCACTCCCATCAAACTGGTACCCACCAAACAGGTGCGCAGAATGGAGCTGATGGAGGACCAACACCTCGCTGTACCCACAGTCGCTAACCAGCCTGCCTGTGAAACTCAGGAAAGCGCTGCACCTCTGACAGCCAACCTGACAGCTAACACCACAACAGAGGAGCCGTTCCCAAGGTTTGAGCCTAAAGGCCAACAGATCCAGAAAGATGCAAGTGCCCTAAAGAATGACGCAGACTGTCAAAGACTCAGAAACGCCTTTAACAAATTCAAAGTGACGTTTGACAAAGACTTTGTAGGCTGTGGTCTCACTAAACTTCACACAGTGAATAGTGCAACACACCCAAATGCTCCTCCCACCTTCATCAAACAGTACAATGGTCCTATTGCCTCACATGAACCAGTGCAGGAAACTATTCGTTTCATGGAAGAAAAAGGTGTTAGCTGCCCATGCAACAGCACCTATTCAGTCTCCATCTGGTCCGTTGTCAAACCAGACAGCAAGTGGCGACTCACCATCGACTTCAGGAAGTCAAACCAGCAAGTGCCACTGCCACGACATGCCAGAAAGCACAAGTCTGCACAGAGCGGAGATTCAGCTGCCTGCCAAAACGGCTATAACAGCACACCAGCATTGACACTTGAGATAATGGTACCCCAACAACAGCGACCAACCTGTCACAGGTACCTCAAAGAGAATGCGTGCCATGGAATGCCCATGGCCTACGTCGAGGGACGTTCCTACATCCATGAGGGCATCCTACAGGCAAGGGCAGGGGTACGCTGGTTAAGCGACCAACCCTGCCAATCACAGAATAGCAGGTGGGGTCCCCAATCATGTCAGTATGGTGAAGCAGCAGCTACCCTCATAACTCTTCAAGTCTCCTCTGTCCATAACATCAGAGAACTCAGGTGCACAGACTCACACTATGCCAGACCTTGTTTCACATGCCATCTTCTGGGCTGGAAACAAACTGGTTTCAAGACTGAATGCAACAAGCAGGTGAAACATCAACACCTGTTCCAGACACGTGATCACCTCACCCAAGCACACGACACGATCACTTACGGGGAAAAGGTGAAAAGACGCTTAAAGCAACCAGGGCGTGACAAAGGCGTGAACGACCAAACTAATGCCCTTGCCAAGACTGGCACCCGGCATAACAAGCTATGGTCACACCCACCCCATTCACACACCCTTAGTGTGGCAACAACAACCTGCAGCCAGCGGACTGTTCCTGCAACATTCCCCGCCTTACTGCCACTGCCACTGACAACCAAACTTGCCAACACTTCCATGCGAAATGTTTTGCACCACCACTCATACCTCTCCAACCTCCCGTTCACGGCATCTGGTCCCATGACGGCACCTGGCCACAAACGACTACATGAGACCAACCACATGCTGCGTGTGGGAGTGAACTTTCTAAAATATGTCCCTGATGTCTTCACAGCGCCAAAGCTTGTACTGCCACAGGGCCAAAATGGGGGTGAACGGATATACACCCACGACACACCATGCGCCAAACACCATGGCACCAGAACTATTTATGAGACTTTGGAACAAGTGGCGTACTGGCCCAGCATGCAGAAAGATGTGGCAGAGTATGTCAGAGAATGTCAGGTTTGCTGTCAAGTCCAAACTGTAAACCCAAATCACAGAGCTCCACTGCAACGCAGAGGAGTCACGTTTCCACGGTCAGTCGACCAGAAAGACGGGACGGTAAAACCTCCTCTGATGCTCATGGCCATCACAGACACCATACAGGAGTCAACTCAGGTGTTCCCCACGGAACTACTGATGGCACGGCAGGTGCCACTGCCACTGCCGTTGCACCTGTACCAACCAGGAGACTTGAGCCTCATCACAGCCTGCTCTCCTCATCAGCATCGCAACAAGCTCTGCCTACAACTGAGAAAACAACGCGCAACACAGAGCTAAACCCTGCAAACCACCTGCAAATCCCGGAAAGGTATTGTGGCGGTTCTCCGCACTCACAGTTTCCTGCTGATCCAAACGGCGAACTCAAGGAAGCAACTGTTTACAGCCCTCCAGAATGACTTTGCCCAAAATCAGCTGGTTATAGCTCTGTTGACAGACCTGCTACGAGAAATTAGCTTCTCTTTGGACAGAGTGGCTATGAATAGGATTTCTCAGTATCCTACACAAACTGTGCTGGACTTTGCTACTGGCAGACCCAAAGACATGGTCAATGTCAGGTGGCGGCAACGTAACACCCATGCCAAGAAACACACCTCAGTTGCGGTAGCCTACCACAACAGCAACCCACGGCTGTGCCCGGCTCCCCACTTTCGCAGGTGTAATTTCACCAAAGACTTTCAGTATTTCTGCCCAAACCAGCTCTTCCTCAGAAGCCACACTGAAGGAATGGGCTGGCCGCAGCCCATGACTAGCGACACACGCTGCCCTGCCGAGGCCAAGCCTCGCACCCCAGTCATCGGAACACAAGCCGAGATTGTGGGTGATCGACTGCTCATCCACACCCCCACTCATGCTGCCATCCTAATCTACAATCAGCACAACACCGCCACTCGTGTCAGCCTGCCCAATCCAAGTAAGAGGATCCAGGTACCCCTGAGTTCCATCCTTCATCGCAGCCATCTGGCAGTGCACTGTCTCTCAAGCAAAGAGGACCAGTCAGAACTGGAAATCCCATCCTCCTCCAGGAATCACCATTACGCCTTAGATCCAGGACTGGAACTGAGGATTGACAAAAGGGGGTCCCAGCTAAGTGACAGTACCCCCATCGATGCAGCCCTCCAAGCATTCTCACGACTGCCTGTCCTGACCAGCTCACCTAGAGCCCGAGCTTGGACTGCTGCCAACACAATCCGTTGCCTCTCCATGGCAATCAAGTACGCACTCGCCCTGGGCCTGGCCTTCATCCTATCCAAAGGGACCAAAGGGATGCAAGAATCCACGGACAAGTGCCTATCTGCCCTTCCTCAAGGACCAGTAGGAACCACCTGCTGCGTGACCATCCGGATCCATGTGCCATCAAACTTGGTTAACGTCCAACGAAGTCCGCACAGGAACTTCGTTGGCCGAAAGGGGGACTGTAACGTCTGGATGGATCCATTCAGAGTCAATAAACTTTGGAGTTTTCAGAACGCTTTTAACCTGATGAACTGTGTTCTTAATCACTAAATCGGCTCCGAACAGTCTGCTAAAGATGAGCCCACTTGACACTTTTGTGGACCTGCGAGGGTAAACAGAAAACTCCCAACTTCCTCACTTCGGTGACTTCAAAAGGAGCACCCCCCCCAGAGACTGACCAGATCCACATTCCAACACCCCACACACACAGGGACACACAATCATACATTTTTAACTGTATATGTAAACTACCACTATGCTGAAATATATATTTCATATATTTTAGGGCCTATGCATGTTTCCTAGTGTTTAAATGAGTGTATTTGTGCTAGTGTGCATTTTAATAGTGGAATTCTGTCTGTAAACCATAACTTCTTGTCTATGCCTTTCTGATCTGTCGAGTTTGGTCTCTCTGTAAAGCTCCGGACACGAGCTATTCACTGAGATATGTCACACAGCTGACAAATTCATTTTTCTATGTGTTTAATGATACTGTGAAGAACGCACTCCATTTCAAAATCTGATCTGATAGTCATAAATCATGCAGATTAAGTCGTGAGGCCAAACAAAGGGAAAGCTTTCCCGCCAACTTTGCACCCATGTTATTGGCTACCCCACCTCAAGGAGGTGTGTCGGCTTATCTGTCATAAAAGCAAAGACGCACAATTCTGTGTGTTCTCCCCCGATTGTCTCACGAGCATCTCGTGCACGTTTTTCCCAGACATCTCCGGTGACCACGCGCTGCCATCGCGCTCAGCTTCGGGACCGCCATCTTCCAGCGAAACTCACTCTCAAGTCCTCAGTTTAAACCTTCCTGCGGAACGGAGGAAGCCAACGAACTGCACCAGCGCTAACCTGAAATTCGACACACACAACCAATGCAAGTATACTGCCATTTCTCAATCTTAGATGATGAAACTGATTTCCGTGCTGGCTTAGGACTGGTTGTGAGTTTGCTACTTGCCTTCTCTCTTTCCTTCTCTACTTCCACTCTTGTACATAGGTGTGTATTTCCTTGTATATATATTTAGATGTATAACCTCTGTATTCGTAGTTTGCATATATTAAAACGTTATTCACGCTCGATTGTTCTGTTTGTTCTTTCAGCTGAAAACCAAGTCACTTTAACGTTTTTCGATCGCTGTATGCTTTGATGCTATAAGTTATTTTCATGGCCAGAGAATAACTCTGTTTATAATATTCTGTGAGGGACTTAGTTTGCTGGACAAACGAACAGTTTCTCTAAATAATTATTAAACCAGAACTAATCATATATGTAATTGATTATAATTCGTTGTAATTGATTCACAATATATGTTTAATTCCCCGTTGGGTCGATATATGAATCATAATTTATTCATAACCTTATGAATTATTATATTCATATTTCATCCATAAATTGATTAATAACCGCTACATTCGTTACACCAAGCAAAAGGGGGACTCTGTGGGGCAATGCTCGACAGAACTTACCAATGACTTTATCAATGAACAACATGATTGAACAAAGCTTCATTTGGTCCAAAAGATCCATTTCCTGACAGGAAACACCTAGCCTTAACAGAAGTGATGACGTGACTTCTTTTAACAAAGGACTCTGTCTAAAGGACTTCTTAGCTCATCAGCAATAAACTAATCAGAACCCATCACGTGGATCTGATCACATTAAATCTATTGATTCTCTCACAAAACCCTCTTGTATTATCGGACGGAACAGTTCCTTGAGTGACAGGTAGATTGCGGTGCTGTCTGTGAGCTGTCACTTTACCTCAGCTGCCGCTGAATTTGGCATCTCAGCCGTTTTTTTTTCTCGATTATTTTATACAATTATAAAATATGGCTTGCTGCATAATATTCGAGACTGATATGTGTCTGTGTAGATGTGCATGCATGCGGAAGAAACAGAACACACGTTGTTGGATCGTGGCATTGGATGAAAGTTTTGGTTGTGAGATTTACTACAATGACAATGGCGGGAGGATATCAAAATCCGACAGCACTGCTTGGATATTATAACTAAAACTGCTGCACTATTTTGAAAAAAATATACTTTGGACACAGGCTCATTTGTTTGTTAGATACGATCGCATACAGTTTTACAACATAAAGGCTGTTCAGATTGCATCCTTTCTTGAAGAATGATGACAGAGAGTAGATCATTCAGAAGAAATGTGACATGTTTTTTTGTTTTGCAATGGACACTCATATTTTACCCAAGTGCCACAGATTGGATTCATCTCGCGATCTCTATTTCATTATGTAGGGCATCGCTCGACAGAACTTACCAATGACTTTATCAATGAACACCTAGCCTTAACAGAAGTGATGACGTGACTTCTTTTAACAAAGGACTCTGTCTAAAGGACTTCTTAGCTCATCAGCAATAAACTAATCAGAACCCATCACGTGGATCTGATCACATTAAATCTATTGATTCTCTCACAAAACCCTCTTGTATTATCGGACGGAACAGGAAAACACCCTTCAACGGATTTAAAGACGAATCTGTCCTATCAATACCTCCCTTGTGTGAGCAATCCATCCTGACCCGGTCACTCGTGACTCCGGTCAAAGTTTAAACTATGCTTAAGGACTTAATCTTGAATCTCAAAAGGGACAATTGTCGATTACTTAAAGTATTAACTATATCCAGAATAACATTTGCTATGATGTGATTACTAACATGTTGGATTCAATGCATTATATGTTTATATTCCTGTATGCATCTTCTTTCTCTTATAATCATTGTTTTAATTAGGTCAGTCTAGTAATATGTGTGTAAGAAGTGTGTCATGTTTGAGCTCTAAATACAGAGTTTATAATTCTCTGTAATTCTGTGTGAATGAAACATTAAAATTCAGTATCAGGAAAATATTAAGAAACTTTATAAAGTTGTTAATCAAACAGGAGAATGTTCTGCAGATATCACGCGATGTGATCAATAGACAATAGACGAGGCGTGTCTAATCTCCGTAGCAACGTCTCATTGGAGGATCGCATCTGAAGGATGGAGCCAAAATTGCTCCCTTAAAACTATGCTGTCCGAACAAGCTAATGTCAGAAGCTGGAAGTCAGAAATAGGTCAGAAATCGGTCAGAAGTCAGACTGAAGCACAGTCGTTGAAACCCAGTAGCCGAAGCACCGCTACTTTGACCATGGCTGAAAAGTCGCTTGGGTCATGCTGAAAAGAAGAAGTTGAGAAGATCCTTTATCGGGGCTGATTTTCCATCTAACAGTCGCCGACTTCAAACACGAGCTGCGCCGCTGATCATTCAACAGCCGTCACATCCAGACTCCAAAACCCTCTGTGAAATATCTGACCAAAGTCTCCCAAGAAGAGAGCCGCTCAAGCCAGACGCCCAGATCAGTGCGCTGCATCAGCCAGCAACATCCTTCAAAGCTTCCGCGCAACCCACAGGGCTTTCCCGAGAATCAAGCCAAAGCTCTGCTTTTGTGATTTTCCTCAGGGTATGAGTTAAGTTAGCACTGAACTTGGGACTTTTCATAACTCATCAACTCCGCGAATGTGTGTGCATGTATATATGTGTGTGTGTGTGTGTGTGTTTAGCCTTAGTTTCCTGTAATCATTAGAAGTAGTCAATAAATCTTGTTTTGATTTTCACATATACGAGTTTCTTGTGCTGTGTGTCAAATTACTGCCTTAAACTTAAAAGATCAAGTTACCTCTTGCTTATAATAATATAATAATTATAATAATAATAATCATAATAATAAAATATTGTTACTGTTGGCCACAGAATAATATTTTATCCAGAATTGGTAAAATACTCTAACCTCAATTTTCGCTGGACGAATAATTGATGAAGTGTTAAATATTAATTCTGAATCATTTACAGTGAATCATTTACAGTTGATTAAATTCTTATTCCCTGTAACAATTAAATTGAGCTAATAAATAGGCTAAGTCCTTACATAATGGTGGAGAAAATTCGTGCAGTTTAATCTAATTTGTACACAAAACAAGTAACTTGTGTGATTGTATCTTTTCTATTTGATCCGGAAAATAGATTAGAAACAGAAACGAGGCTTTTGATTGTCATAACAATGATTGCACATAAGGCGCGGTGGATGAATGAAATCTGAACTCGAGTTGTTTGTCTGTACGTTTTGTTGTTGTTGTTGTTGTTAAAACTGCAGTAAATGAATCTAAGATTGTCTGCCAAGACAAAAAGGAAAGTCGCCTGAGAGCGCACCAGGACAGAGTAAGCGTGTTCCTTGCTTTTGTTCTTTAAGGCCTTGTAGCTATAGTGGATAATATTGCGTGTTCCAATGTTATTTTTAACTAAGCTAAAATCCCTGCATGGTTACATTAGAGAGTAGCTACCTAATGTGCCGCCTATATCCGCTCATTCGTGAGATGAGATATTAATACTCCAAACACTATGCGTGTCTGAGTTTGATTTGAATGGGATTATTTTAAAAAAAAAAATTCTTGATCAAGTATTTGTTGCAGTAAATCCTGCATGTTGTTGCGTGTCCAGAAACTGACACGAATGATTCAGATCGCCGAGATCTCAGTGTTACTATTATTAATTGCAGAAAAATCTGTGGATTAATGTGCCTCACTCTAACATGTGGGGGTCGTTCAGCTCTGAAACGCGAGAAGCTGAATGGTTCATTGTGAATGAACTGCGCTGTCAGTTCAATAATTATTGTACTTGTGTTGTTTGTTATCTGTGTGCAAAGAGTATAGAACAAGTGTATTCTTTGTTGTGCGTAACGGTCACCACGACAGTGACAGCTGTAACCCGGAAACAAAGCCTAGCATAAGCTGAGCTAGCTAAAACTAACGCGGTTGCATTACAGTCTATGTAAAGCTAGTAACATTGCTAAAGGGCTAGTGGCTAGCATAGCATTTTGTGGTCTGAATGCAATGTTGCAATGTTGGAATGACTTCTTTCTTACTGAACTTTAATTCACTCTAGTGCTTTCACCTCTCTCTCTCTCTAACTTACACATCTTATCTTTTCTCATCTCCTCCCATTTGAGAGAATGTGACAAATGTTAAATTAATAAACCTGTTTTGTTAATCTCATTTGTTGAGGAGTTGTCTCTCTCCTAAATTTGATCTTTTGGTTTTAGCAATTAGCAATCATCCTGATTACATTTGAGGACATTGCTTGTTATTTGTAACTGCTCTTACTGATTTTAATGACATCTGGGAATATGAATTTTTGATTGGAAACTTTAATTCGATTTCAATTTTAATTGAAAATCAAGTTCATAATCAATTTCAGTTTAGCTTTCATATGGTATGGATATTTGTGGATTAATTTAATGGTAGTTGCTTACAAACATCTGTCAATTTTAATCATTAACTAATCATTATTGCTTTGAAATTTTAATTTCATTAGTCATTAATTAGGATTTGGGCTTCCCTAATTCAGATGATACTTGATTGATTAATTTGATTATAATTGCTCTCAAGGTTTAATGCTGAACCCATTACAATTTTAATTCACAACTATAATTTCCAAATTTGAATTCAAATTTTATTTAAAATAAAGCTTAGTCTCAGACTTTCACTCCCTTAGTCTTTGATTTAATTCATTTATTTAAGGAAAATGTTGGGGTCTCCCTCAATACTTGGGTCAGTTGACTTCTGCTAGCGCAGTAAGCCAACCCCCTAGTTGTAAGCGACTCCCCAGCGCCACCACTCTGGCAACCCTGTAATTTTTCCAAACTTTGGGAAAGCTTCACTCTCTTCCTCTCTTTCTCTCTCTCTATCTCTCTCTCTCAGCTGTCCTCTTCTGGTTTGACTACTGCTGCTGGTTTTTGGATTTGTACCTGTGAAAGTCATAAAAGCAGAGTGTTTGAGAAATATTTGACAAATATTTGGGAAACGGAACACTTCTTTCAAAATTGTATGACACTCACTTTACCTTCCCTCCTCATCCTGTTATCCTACTCAGCCTAGGCTCAAGCAGGTCGACAAGGAGACTGGTAGGCGTCCATAAACCCCGAGCACGTGTCTAGAAACGCTTTAAGTGGTGCATGGTTGTCAATCCTACTAGCTGAGAAACCAATACTGTCATTGTTATTGTTTTCTTTCACCCCGAAGGGAATTTTAATAACAATCACAGTCCTGGTACTTTGAAATCCTTCGCAAAACTAAACTAAAAAACTTAAAATTTCGCAAAACTCATTCTGCAAACAGTGTTAAAGACAGAAACTTCATTTTATGGGGAAACTGGAAGCACCCCAATTATTATTCTGCACTTTGCTAAATGCTATTCTGTTGTTTCGTGCTCTTCTTTTCTTCTACTCTTCTCTAGCTGTGCTACCTGTGTGTGCTTACTGATTCTTTTCGCAGAGACTCCGAGTTAGAAGCACATCCACGAGAGGACCACAGTCGAGAACCAGTCTTACCTGCACATTTACACACTCATTACTCATTCCCATTAGCCCACACTTGACATTGCACACTTACACCTTTGATTTGCCCTGCTTGTTTGTTTTGTTGTGTTTTGTTTTGTTGTTTTCTTCAAGGTCTGTGTCAGTTTCGGGTTTAGATCTCCCTCGCGGTGCAAAACATGTCTCGCACAACAGACCCTGCTGGACACTGGGAGGACCTGGAGACCTGGCTAAGTGTTGTAACAGACAGCATCCTACCTAAAGCCGCTGAAACACTAAAGCATCAGACACAGGACCAGCTGGATGACAACATAACAAGCCTCATGAAACAAGGCCCAAGCCAGAGCTACAGTCACAAAGAACTAGCCAAGATCACCGGCTCCTTAAGCCACACACTCATCGCCACCCTCAAACTGAGCGACAGGCAAGCTGCCCATCGCCAGCAGGAGCTGACACGCGCACAACGACGCATCGAACAGCTGGAGCTGGAGGCTCAGGAACGACAAGAAGGGCCTGATGAAGTGGAACAAGGCGCAAAAGAGGAGATCAACAGGCTAAAAGAGACCCTAGCAACTACTACGCAAGAAATGGAATGAGGCAGAGCAGACTACGCTGATCTCTCCGACAAGCTACAGTACGCAGAACAGCTACTGGAAAAAGCAAAGGCTGACTTCAGAGACAAGAACAGCCGAATTAAAGCTCTCGAAACTCACCTGAATGAGTCAAGAAATGAGGTCAGCCGTCTAACACGTCAGCTTGACTACATCAAAGAAGAGTCTGACAGTATTAAAGAGGAACTCAAGCATGCATATGAATTGCGCTGTGAGCCGCCAAGAACACATCGGACACCGACTTCACCTTTGCCAAGCAGGACCGGCTCCCCTGTTCCTGGACTGGCACATGATCAGAAGGGGGCAGTGCCAAAACAGTCACCAGCTCCCTCCGAAGAATCCTATCTCCCCACTAAGCTAAAAGAACTTGCTCCAGCCAGACACAGATCATCTCATGGCTTGGACCTCAGAGACCTTGACAAGCTTGCTAGAAACATTGGCAAATTCACTCCAAATGTACCAGGTAGTCCAAACGTTCAGAGTTATCTGCAAGATATTGACTTCCATCTGGAGATGAGACCCAATGTCACTGACAAAGATAGACTTTATTTGCTCAGAGCCACATCCAGCTCTGAAGTGCGCAGCTTCCTGGACCGGCAGCCTGCCCACACAAAGACTGATTACCACCTGCTCCGAGAAGCTCTCATTAAAGAGTTCGCCGACCCTGAGTCAGAACAAGGACTAGTGGCTGCCCTGGAAACAAAACAAGGTCGTCATGAATCTCCTCAAGTTTTCTATAGCCGACTCAGGCTAACGTACTTCGGGTCTCGCAACGAACAGAATATGGAGGAGGAATTGAACTTCAAAACTCTCTTCCTGAGAAACCTCCATCCTGGGGTGAGCCACCATCTTGGCGTCCTTGCCTGTCCACGCACAATGAGTGCTCAACAGTTAAGAGACTTGGCGCACAAAGCTTACTGCAAACAGAAGATGGCCTTAGAAAAGGGCACCAAAACCACCGCAGTTCTTGACTTCAACACTCAGAGTCAGGGGCTGGCCCTAGAGGGCACCCAGCGTCAAGACCTTGCCAAGCCGACACCCAAAGAGTGGAATGCATCCTCGTCCAACAGAGAGTGGGACTCCCACACTGGTACTTGACCTAAACAGAGAGACAACCGCTGGGATGGACCACGTGGACGACAACGCTCACCTGGATGTCACTGGGAAAATTCATGGAACCAATCAAGACCTCATGAGAGTCATTGGGAGAAAACTTGGAGTCAGCCAAGCTCATTTGGAAACCCCAGAGGAAAAAGCTCATGGGAATCCAAGGGAAAACGACAAACACACCCTGGAGCAACCAGCCCAAGGAATCGACGAAAAAACTCACAAAGATTCCAAGCTGACCAAGCTCAAAATGAATCCATACCAGAACAAAAGACTTCAACTTGCTTCGACTCTCAAGAGCTGATGAAAATGATGATGAAAGAGTTCTTCCAACGAAAGGTGGACGACCGGAAGTGGGAAGAGAAAGCGAAACCAGATTCATCCTGACTAGCGGCCGGACGAGATGGCAGCGACCACCTGACTCAACACACCCCAGAGAACAGCACCTCATCTCTCTCCCAGAGAACCACAAGCACCATAACTTCAAACGGACAAGAAGTCCCACCTGAACATCCCACAAAACAGTCAGAAACTGACCCAACACCTGATGGGTCAGATCACAGCAGCATCCAACAAACACCTGCTGTGGAAACCACTCCAGTTCCTGAAAGTGCTGTCTTGGTCGTCTGCCACTCCTCCGAAGAAAACAAAATAAATACTGACATCCTACCTCTCTCATCCCAAACTCCAGTCCCACAACTCCTGGGTGATCTCATTGAGAAAGGTATAGCAAGAAAGTTTTACCTCTCTGTTATCATCGAACAACACATCAAGGTCGAAGCCCTCCTTCGACACTGGAGCTGACATCACCCTAATGTCAACAGAACTCCTTGAAGAAGTCCAAAGCAGAACAAAGAGGTCTCATGGAACCTTTAAACTTCAAAGGTGTGAGCTGAATCTCCAAGCATATTCCCACACAGGCCTACAACTAAAACATGTGGCCCCAATTCACCTAACAGTGGGACCAATGAACCTTGTTCACCCAGTATACGCGTCACCACTCAACACATATCCTCTCCTCATTGGGAAGGACCTGCTTAACCGCTTTGAACCCTTAATAGACTTCAAGCACTTGAAGATATGGACGCAAGTCCGTGAGCTTCTGCCTCTCCAGTCAGTAAACTCCAACAAATCGCAGTGTCAAGTCACAGACACCGCCCCCCATCTACTGACTGACGATGCAAGTTCAAAACCAAGAGCAAGTTCCACTTCAAGCAACAGGAACCAAGACCCATTCCTCTGCTCATTGCAAGCGTCTGACTCAGACTCAGGTTCCCTCCGAATCATGACTGCCATAAATGTCCAAAACAAAGATCTCAATGACCAAACCGATGCCCTTGCCAAAGCAGGCGCATCACATGGAGAGCCTTGGAAATTCCCATCCCTCCCACCCAACCCTTCAGTTGCAGCCATAACCCGCCACCAGCACGCCATTGGCGCGCAAACCCCCGCCTCCTCCCATGTTGACCTCTCACCTCAGTTCACTGCTGATGATCTCCTCACCCTCCAAGCATCAGATCCCATGCTGCAAACCATTGCCGCTCACATTTCCGACCCGATAACTCATCCCATTTCCACCTCCGACCTATCCAAGTCCTCTGATCTCCGCCACCTTCACTCAATCAAGCACATGCTGCATCTCAAGGACGGCGTTCTCACATATGTCCCTGAGCCCCTAACTGCGCCAAAGCTTGTAGTTCCTCAGAGCCAAAGGGGGATGATGCTGACACACGCCCACGATGCACCATGCGCTGGACACCATGGCGCCAAGGCCACCTATGAAACGCTCAAACAAGTAGCATATTGGCCTGGCATGAAGCAAGATGTGACAGAATACGTAAAAGGATGCCTGGTGTGTTGCCAGTTCCAACCGGCAAACCCAAACCACAGAGCACCACTACAACAGAAAGGAATGACCTTCCCATGGTCGGACCTCCAAATAGATTGGGTAGGACCCCTGCCACGGTCAACACGGGGTAACAAATACTTCCTCACCGTGGTTTGCGAATTCACAAAGTGGATAGAGTGTCTCCCAGCTCCCAACGATACAGCAGAAACAACAGCCTGCCTGTTAATGAACCACATCTTCTCAGAGCCTGCCTCTAAGAGTCAACTCTGACCGAGGAACCCACTTCACCGCTGAGGTTATGCAGGATGTATGGAAACTCCTGGGCATACAGGCCAAGCTTCACATAAGCCATCATCCAATTTCCTCAGGGCAGGTCGAACGGGCCAACAAGACAGTGGCAAGCATGTTGAAGAAGTATGTGTCCGCCAACCAAAAGGATTGGGATATCAAGCTCCCTCTGGTACTGATGGCCATCAGGGCCACCCCTCACCGGTCTACTGGAGTAGCCCCATTCGAAATGATGACAGGGCGACAAATGACACTACCACTACACCTGCTGTACCAACCTGGTGACATGAACCTCGTCACCGCCTACACCACTCATCAGTATCTGGAAGAGTTGCATCAGCACCTGAGAGCGACTTTCGCCTTCGCACAACAAAACCTCCAAAGAAGCGCGGAAGGTCGTAAAGCCTACTACGACAAAAAGGCCTCTTACCAAGAACTCAATGTCGGAGACAAAGTGTGGTACGACAGCTTTGCCCAGCCAAGGCAGAAAGCTCCCCATCACCTGTCAAAGAAGTTCCTACCTCACTGGACAGGACCACATGAGATTGTGGACAAGCTCTCACCTGTCGCCTACCGAATCAAGATCAGACAAGGCCGCAACGAGCCTGTCCTCTGATGGGTCCATCGAAACCAGATAAAGAGGCACCAAGGTTCCAACCGACAGGAAAAGGGGCAGGTTCAAACCCACTGACACAGACCGACAATCCCCTACTCTACACCACACTAATGACTTTGTCATTTTAGGGAAAGTTTTTACTTTTATTTTTCTGGTTTTGTTTTACACAACACTTACACATGCTCCTCCACAGCACTGCTAGGAACAACCTCTAGTAGAAAGGAGTTGCTTCACACATGTGACACTCACTTTGCTCTAGTAAACTCAGTGTCCTTGTGCCTCTTTGTGTTTTCTTTTCTCTCTCTCCTTATGCTTTCCCTTCTCCTCTTTTGCTATCATCAGTCTTCCTCCTCAGCTTGCCCATTATCGATTCGAATAATATTTCCCGGCTCAAAGACGTTGTGAATGTTTGATTTTGGCAAGGGAACACCTATGTCAAAGTACACACTCCTGAGGTCGTGGCGTACCACGACAACAACAAACAGTTGTACCTGGCCCCAAACCTAAAATGTGTACACTCATTAAAGACATTCATTACCTTTGCCCGAGTAAACCATTCGTATTTGATAATACTGAGGGCTTCTGCGGCCTAGAATCAATTAGACCCGACACTAGCTGCCACACGCATTATCCTGCCTAACCAAACTCTCTGGATCAATGGCCCTAAGGGCTCGATCCTCCACATCGACGATCTTGCAGTGTATCACGACGATGAGCACTAGGCTGAACTCGAAATCTCACCGTACTTCAAACAGCATTCCTTCGTCCTCGATCCGGAATCGGAAGAGAGGATCAGGGAGGAAGGAACGCAACTTATTGATCTGACTCCTGTCGACACAGCCTTAGAAGCTATAGCTCGCCTTCCGCCCGCTGGCGTGCCATTCATTCGGTCTTGGTCTGCTGCTGACACAGCACTTTGCTTCTCTACTATTGTAGGATATATTGTGATCTTGACACTGGCCTTCCTCCTGCACAAGCGAGTGAACGCCGTGCAAGAGTCTTTTGATAGATGTACGTCGGGCGTCCCGCGTATCTTCCGACGTGATAAAACTGACCAAGAACCTGAACCTGAATTTGAGAACTCAACCAACCTGATTGAGATCATGCCTCTACCTCCTCGTCGAACCACTGACAATTAGATCAATCGAAACCACCCAATTACAACTGGTCTTAAACAACACACCCCTATGTTAGTTGAAGTGTTCCTAACCCGTTTATTCCAAGATACCCAAGTCCTTCACCAGAATTCAGTCAGTGATGGAGATGTTGTTTGTGTCTTGTGTGTGTCTGTTCTCTCTCTGCCTCTTGTTCCAGTGCCTGCCGACGTTCGCACCAGGAACCTCGCCAAGCAAAAGGGGGACTGTAGGGCATCGCTCGACAGAACTTACCAATGACTTTATCAATGAACAACATGATTGAACAAAGCTTCATTTGGTCCAAAAGATCCATTTCCTGACAGGAAACACCTAGCCTTAACAGAAGTGATGACGTGACTTCTTTTAACAAAGGACTCTGTCTAAAGGACTTCTTAGCTCATCAGCAATAAACTAATCAGAACCCATCACGTGGATCTGATCACATTAAATCTATTGATTCTCTCACAAAACCCTCTTGTATTATCGGACGGAACAGGAAAACACCCTTCAACGGATTTAAAGACGAATCTGTCCTATCAATACCTCCCTTGTGTGAGCAATCCATCCTGACCCGGTCACTCGTGACTCCGGTCAAAGTTTAAACTATGCTTAAGGACTCAATCTTGAATCTCAAAAGGGACAATTGTCGATTACTTAAAGTATTAACTATATCCAGAATAACATTTGCTATGATGTGATTACTAACATGTTGGATTCAATGCATTATATGTTTATATTCCTGTATGCATCTTCTTTCTCTTATAATCATTGTTTTAATTAGGTCAGTCTAGTAATATGTGTGTAAGAAGTGTGTCATGTTTGAGCTCTAAATACAGAGTTTATAATTCTCTGTAATTCTGTGTGAATGAAACATTGAAATTCAGTATCAGGAAAATATTAAGAAACTTTATAAAGTTGTTAATCAAACAGGAGAATGTTCTGCAGATATCACGCGATGTGATCAATAGACAATAGACGAGGCGTGTCTAATCTCCGTAGCAACGTCTCATTGGAGGATCGCATCTGAAGGATGGAGCCAAAATTGCTCCCTTAAAACTATGCTGTCCGAACAAGCTAATGTCAGAAGCTGGAAGTCAGAAATAGGTCAGAAATCGGTCAGAAGTCGGACTGAAGCACAGTCATTGAAACCCAGTAGCCGAAGCACCGCTACTTTGACCACGGCTGAAAAGTCGCTTGGGTCATGCTGAAAAGAAGAAGTTGAGAAGATCCTTTATCGGGGCTGATTTTCCATCTAACAGTCGCCGACTTCAAACACGAGCTGCGCCGCTGATCATTCAACAGCCGTCACATCCAGACTCCAAAACCCTCTGTGAAATATCTGACCAAAGTCTCCCAAGAAGAGAGCCGCTCAAGCCAGACGCCCAGATCAGTGCACTGCATCAGCCAGCAACATCCTTCAAAGCTTCCGCGCAACCCACAGGGCTTTCCCGAGAAGACGTCACCTGAAAGACAGCCAATCCAGAACGGGATTCCGCTGTACACGAGTCACGGAACAACCCGACTACCTCAGCTGTCAGAGCAAACGCAGGTACAAGCAAACTTCTCTCTCTTGCTGGAAACTGGTGAAACTCCTTTAAACCTAAAGAATCAAGCCAAAGCTCTGCTTTTGTGATTTTCCTCAGGGTATGAGTTAAGTTAGCACTGAACTTGGGACTTTTCATAACTCATCAACTCCGCGAATGTGTATGCATGTATATATGTGTGTGTGTGTGTGTGTGTGTGTTTAGCCTTAGTTTCCTGTAATCATTAGAAGTAGTCAATAAATCTTGTTTTGATTTTCACATATACGAGTTTCTTGTGCTGTGTGTCAAATTACTGCCTTAAACTTAAAAGATCAAGTTACCTCTTGCTTATAATAATATAATAATTATAATAATAAATATAGCTGCAAGCAGCAATTCGGGGCCAAGCCCCAGAAGGGGCAGTAGCGCAATACGGAGCAGGAAGAGCAAAAACAGCAGAAATTGAATGTACATGCTAAACAGCTCGTTCAGAAGGACAGGTGGAAATGAAATGAAAATTAATAGAAGTTCAGAGAATGAACACGGAATGAACTAAAAACACTTGTATCTCATTCAAGAGGAATAAAGATTAGTACAATGCTTATTTGGATAAAAAAGGTATCAAAATGACTCATTACACACAATTGTATAAAGGCACCCCACACGGGATTCGAACCCACAACCTCCGGGTCCAATGTCCATTTCTCAACTCATTGCGCCACTGTGCAGGTGAATGTTGGCACACCTGCCGAAGTTCATTAGTTCATGTGAAAATGAACTCAAAATGAAGAATTTTTATAAAACTGCACTGAATGTTATATTTAATAACTACTTTAGATCATTCTGCAGCTCATCATGCTGTAGCGCAATACAGAGCAGGAAGAGGAAAAACAGCAGAAAATGAACAAACATGAAACAGCTGGTTCAGAATTACGGGCGAAAATGAACTCAGAACTTATGTACATAAGCTTAGATGAAAATGAACACAGCATGAAACAAAAAGCATTTATTTCTAATCCAAGAGGCAGTAAAGGAATCAAAACACACTATTTCATAAAACCGCTCCACCTGGGATTCGAACCCACTATCTTGGGGTGCAGAGCTCATCAGGTAACTGGCTTTACACATTGAGCTACTTGAGGATGCACATTCAACAATCTGTGGAAGAGAACTTTTAGTGTAAGAAAGAATTTACAAAAAAGCATTACTTAGCATGCTAACCATATTAGCATGCTAAGCTAACTTAATGCTAATGAAGCTCATGGTTAACTTGATAGCTGAAGAGCCACATTAAAGAGAATGACAACTGGTTAGCATGCTAAGCAATTAGCATGCTAAGCTAACTAGCATAAGTCAACAAACACAAGCAAGGTCACATTCAGAGATGAATATCTTGGGAATGGTAGCGAATATCAAAAATCCATTCAGTCATTTCTGTGCGGCTCGGTCCAAAGATCACCTGAGCTGATTTTGGACAAAATTGGACAAAAATTGTAGGAGGAGTAGTGAAAAAATGGAATACTGTACTTTTCAAAATGGCCACTACTGTACTGGGTGGAGTCTTAATGTAAGATATTGAATGTGATCAGTATGAAGAGAGGAATCAGTTGTATTGACATTCATTTTTCTGGAACAAAGGGTTCAAAAGTTATAACCTTTACAAAAGTGAATATTTGAACTGGTGGTGGCGCTATAGACTTAGTCCTAGATACTCCAAAGTTGGTCAAATTACTTTTAATTACTATCACTACAAGCATGCCAAATTTGATAATTTTCCTTCTTATGGTTCATTGATTACCATACAGGGGGAAGAAGAATAACTACGAATTTGGACATAAAGGAATTGCATGTGATAGCTTCAGATTAGACCAGTTTTAGGCAGAATGCCTAGAACAGACACAAGTTCTGCATCTTTTCCTGCCACAGTACCTCATGCGGTCTGGGCATGTGTCACACTGAGTTTTGAACCCACGATGCAGAGCATTCGGGATCCGTGGCGTAACACATTGAGCTAATCAGCCATGCAAGTTCATCAGTATGCTAAGCAGAGGTTTCAGTGTGAGAAAGAGTTCACAAAAAAAAAAGCTTCATAGCATGTTAACCATATTAGTATGCAAAGTTATTTAATGCCAACTAAGTTTTGGTTAACCTGTTGACTGAAGACCACATTAGAAAGAATAGCAATAGTTTAGCATGCTAAGCAATTACTGTGCTAAGCTAACTAGTATAAGACAACAAACACAAGCAAGGTCACATTCAGAGATGAATATCTTGGGAATGGTAGCGAATATCAAAAATCCGTTCAGTCATTTCTGTGCGGCTCGGTCCAAAGATCATCTGAGCTGATTTTGGACAAAATTGACCAAAATTTGTGGGAGGAGTAGCGAAAAAACTGTTTTTGATTTAATTCAATATGGCAGACAGGTACATTTAAGGAAAATGACAAATGACACATTGTCGGAATCGGCATAAGCCAGGGAATAAAATGACATAAAGCAGACAAATTTTGGATAATGTTTTCAAAAGTTATAAGCAATTTTGCAAAAATCATTATATCTGTGGAACACTAGGTGGCGCTGTGCTGAAACTTCTCATGTACCTTCAGGACACTCTGATGGTCATATGTACCACATTTTGTGATGATATGTCAAATTGTTTAAAAGTTATTGCAATTTATGACAAAATTCAAAATGGCGGACACGTGGTTCATCCGATGTTGACGAATTCGATATCCTCGGATTCGGCATGGCACAGGGAATCCATAGACACCAAGATCTTGATTTTCTAATAAAGTGTTCAAAAGTTATTGGCCAAAATAGCCATTTTTCAGATCTCATGACCTGTAGGTGGCGCTGTTCCCAAATTTGGCATGGAACCTCAGATCATGGTCTTGATCAAGTGTACCAATTTTAGTTTTGATTGCTCAAAGTTTGGCCGAGATACAGCCTCTATAGCAATTTTGGGTCAACCTCGTTAACTTCGTGACATCATAACTTTTGAACAAAGATGAATAAAAAAAATCTGTTCAATCATTTCTGTGCGGCTCAGACCAAAGATCACTTGATCAAAGTTTGGACAAAATTGGACAAATTTTGAAGGAGGAGTAGCGAAAAAACGGAATACTGTACTTTTCAAAATGGCCACTACTGTACTGGGTGGAGACTTAATGTAAGATATTGAATGTGATCAGTATGAAGAGAGGAATCAGTTGTATTGACATTCATTTTTCTGGAACAAAGGGTTCAAAAGTTATAACCTTTACAAAAGTGAATATTTGAACTGGTGGTGGCGCTATAGACTTAGTCCTAGATACTCCAAAGTTGGTCAAATTACTTTTAATTACTATCACTACAAGCATGCCAAATTTGATAATTTTCCTTCTTATGGTTCATTGATTACCATACAGGGGGAAGAAGAATAACTACGAATTTGGACATAAAGGAATTGCATGTGATAGCTTCAGATTAGACCAGTTTTAGGCAGAATGCCTAGAACAGACACAAGTTCTGCATCTTTTCCTGCCACAGTACCTCATGCGGTCTGGGCATGTGTCACACTGAGTTTCGAACCCACGATGCAGAGCATTCGGGATCCGTGGCGTAACACATTGAGCTAATCAGCCATGCAAGTTCATCAGTATGCTAAGCAGAGGTTTCAGTGTGAGAAAGAGTTCACAAAAAAAAAATCTTCATAGCATGTTAACCATATTAGTATGCAAAGTTATTTAATGCCAACTAAGTTTTGGTTAACCTGTTGACTGAAGACCACATTAGAAAGAATAGCAATAGTTTAGCATGCTAAGCAATTACTGTGCTAAGCTAACTAGCATAAGACAACAAACACAAGCAAGGTCGCATTCAGAGATGAATATCTCGGAAATGGTAGTGAATATCAAAAATCTGTTCAGTCATTTCTGTGCGGCTCGGTCCAAAGATCATCTGAGCTGATTTTGGACAAAATTGACCAAAATTTGTAGGAGAAGTAGCGAAAAAACTGTTTTTTATTTACTTCAATATGGCAGACAGGTACATTTAAGGAAAATGGCAAATGATACATTGTCGGAATCGGCATAAGCCAGGGAATAAAATGACATGAAGCATACACATTTTGGAAAGTGTTTTCAAAAGTTATAAGCGTTTTTGAAATAATCATTACATCTGTGGAACAGTAGGTGGCGCTGTTCTGAAACTTCTCAGGTACCTTCACGACCTTCTAAAGGTCATACATACCAATTTTTGTGAAGATATGTCAAATTGTTTAAAAGATATCGCAATTTATGACAAAATTCAAAATGGCAAACTGTTCAAAAGTTATTGGCCAAAATAGCCATTTTTCATATCTCATGACCTGTAGGTGGCGCTGTTCCCAAGTTTGGCATAGACCCTCAGACCATGGTTCTGATGAAGCGTACCAATTTTTGTTTCGATTGCTCAAAGTTTGGCCGAGATACAGCCTCTATACTAATTTCGGGTCGACCTTGTTAACTTCGTGACATCATAACCTTTGAACAAAGATGAATAAAAAAAATCTGTTCAGTCATTTCTGTGCGGCTCAGTCCAAAGATAATCTGATCAAAGATTGGACAAAATTGGACAAATTTTGAAGGAGGAGAAGCGAAAAAAACAAATACTGTACTTTTCAAAATGGCCGCTACTGTAATGGGTGGAGACTTAATGTAAGAAGTTGAATAGCATCAGCATGAAGAGACGAATCAGATGAACTAAATTTAATTTTTCTATGACAAACAGTTCAAATGTTAAAACCGTTAGAATGTTGAAATTTTGAACTGGTGGTGGCGCTATAGAGTTGGTTCTAGAGACTCCAAATTTGGTCCAATCACTATTCATGAGCATCTCTACAACTGTGCCAAATTTCATCATTTTCTCATGTTCCGTTGATAGGGCTGCCATAGACTCCCATTCGGGAGGAAGAATAATAATAATAAAAGGGAAAACGTACAATTACAATAGGGGCTACAGCCCCTTCGGGGCTTGGCCCCTAATAATCATAATAAAATATTGTTACTGTTGGCCACAGAATAATATTTTATCCAGAATTGGTAACATACTCTAACCTCAATTTTCGCTGGACGAATAATTGATGAAGTGTTAAATATTAATTCTGAATCATTTACAGTGAATCATTTACAGTTGATTCAATTCTTATTCCCTGTAACAATTAAATTGAGCTAATAAATAGGCTAAGTCCTTACAATTATAAAGGTATGAAGTCCCATTTGATTTTCCAAGTTGTTATTTGCACACCCAACACTACTGGTGTTGAAGGATCTATATCTTAAAAAACACTGTAGCTTGACAGTAAACCTTTAGAACGTTCTGATGATAAAACTTATCTTCATTAATATTTTATTTAAGATAGATAGCTCCTTTGCCTGCTAACATGGTCACGTCAAGCTAGACGGGCGTGGTTTCAGCAACCAGTCATATCAGCTCAAACCACCTCCCCGCCTCTTTGCCCATTTTCAGTTATCCGGGAGTGACGTGCGGTGACGCGCAGCTAAGATGGCCGCTGCCTCATTTACGCGTCAAAACTGCTGTTTAGAAATCTATGGGTGACGTCACGGACGCTACGTCCATATTTTTTTTACAGTCTATGGTCAAAACTAATGTTCAGAACTCTATGGGTGACGTCACGGACACTACACAGCAAAAACTGCAGTGTTAAATTAACTCTCCAGGGAGTACATGTGAGACCATACTCAAGAGTGTTAAAGTGTTAAAATAAGAGTGTTAAATGAACACTGAAAAGTGTTAAAGTTAATAAGATAATTAAGTGATTAATTGAGTGATGATTGACCATTATTGAAGACACCTGATGATAACAAGCAGAATCACCAAAGGAGAAAATCACAATTTTTAAGCCACCATCACAGAGGTCAGGGTTTGCTTTAGTTGGACTCTTGACCCTTGACATTTTAAAATAAAATTTTGTTTGGGCAGTTTTAACTGAGTTATAACATCCAGACAAACAAGTGGAAAAAATGGTCAGGTGGTGTTGGTTATGTTTTTACATAATCATTATTTGGTCTGAATATCTGAACTCATTTAGAGTCCAATCTCTGAGTTAGATTTACATTATTGATTACAGCAGCACTGTGATTCTACAGCACAAGATCAGCTTTATCAATATAATCTGAAGGATTTCACAAACAGTTGTTCTGAGCAAAAAAAAAAAAAACTTTCTTTTAGGCACACACAGACATCAAGTATCAGCCTGTGAATCTCAAGGACGGTGACAAGCAACATATTCTGATCAACAGATCAACTCTGAATATTAGAAAACAAGCTACTAAAAAGTCGCATAAATGGAACAAAATAAAATATGAGAATAAAGAAAATTACTAAGACAATTCAGCTCATAATTTATTCATGCAGCAATGCATGATGGGAGCCATGGATGAATTTTGATTGGTGGCACCCAGAATGCACTGCAACATGGTTTATTATTCTCACCACTGTTGAGATTCACAGGCTGATACTTGATGTCTGTGTGTGCCTAAGAGAAAGTTTTTTTTTTTTTTTTTTTTGCTCAGAACAACTGTTTGTGAAATCCTTTCAGATTATATTGATAAAGCTGATCTTGTGCTGTAGAATCACAGTGCTGCTGTAATCAATAATGTAAATCTAACTCAGAGATTGGGCTCTAAATGAGTTCAGTGATTCAGATCAAATAATGATTATGTGAAAACATAACCAACACCACCTGATCATTTTTTCCATTTGTTTGTCTGGATGTTATAACTCAGTTAAAACTGCCCAAACAAAATTTTATTTTAAAAAGTCAAGGGACAAGAGCCCAACTAAAACAAACCCTCATCTCCACGATGGTGGCTTAAAAATTGTGATTTTCTCCTTTGGTGATTCTGCTTGTTATCATCAGGTGTCTTCAATAATGGTCAATCATCACTGTTAATCATTTAATTAACTCATTAACTTTAACACTGCTTCAGTGTTCATTTAACACTCTTATTTTAACACTTTAACACTCTGGAGTATGGTCTCACATGTACTCCCAGGAGAGTTAATTTAACACTGCAGTTTTTGCTGTGTACGTTCATATTTTTTTACAGTCTATGTTTTGAACCAAAAGTCCTGTTCCTTCTATTCTGGCAGCCAAAAACACAACAAGACGATATTTTAAAGTCAAAACCTCAAACTTTTAGCGCGCCTGCTATTAGTTCTTATTTATGTTTTGCCTCCAGCTAGAGCAGTGACGTCACAGTGACGTAGGCGATTAAGGGGTCTATATGTCGAGTGGTTAAACTTGAGGCTTCGGAATACAAATAGGCTTGTTTGAGATGAGCAAAATCTGCGCAGAACCGATCACCGGTGATCACCGCGAGATGCATGCCGGTTAGAAATGTGTCCGAGGGTGGTCCGCCTTGCTCTGATGTCATGCTGACATGTGTCAAAAACCTCTCGCGAGGGCGAGGCGGACGTGTCGGATTCTGCAGTCGAGCGCAGTTCCTCTCCACCGACTGCGCTGACCAAAAGCATGATGGGAAACGACTTGCTGACGACATAGCTTAAAGCTTATTGGTTTAAACAACCGTGATGTATTGATCTCTTTTAAAAATGTTTGATTTTAAAACACTAACACCATGATTTTACGCGTATAAATTATGTGTGAAAAAAGTCTCTGACAGTGCAATCTCTCTATGGGTTATGTGATTGTTATCATATTTATAAAAATATATAAAAACATGTCTGTAATTAAAATAAAAATGATTGATACACACATCCTTCGAATGGAAATAAATAACAAGTACTTGGGTGTATTGTTCATTATGTTTATTTTCATATAAAAGCAACAGAACGTAAATTACATCCAGTTACACAGCGCACGAGTGTGAATCCCGCGATATACGCCTTTGATCTCGCAGGTGTCTGATGCACTACGAGAACGGAGAATTGTCCGTCTTGCCTGCACTTTTTTCACTCCTCCCCTCACTGCAGCCGCCTACTCTCGGCTGAACTTCAGGCGAGGCTAGGCACATCTCAAACAAGCCTATTGTCTCTTCAACTTGGTCTGTGACCAATCAGAATTTGCTGCTCACTGCCTTCAGCCAATCAGAGCTGCTGACGTCACGGTCCTCGTCTGAATCCCCTCGCTCATTGGCTGCGTCCGAAACCGCCTACTCAATGAGTAAGTACTTAATTTCAATAAGTACTTACTTAACGAGGGCTAAAAGAGTAGGTACTTAATAGCCAAATCTCGTTGAGTATGAATGAGATCCGAGAATAATCCGCCATGTTGACGTTATCATGTGACCTACGACGTTATCACAAGCGCAACAACTGAAAAGATATGAGTGACAGGTTTAATTCTTCTGTAATATCTGTAAATATCTTGATATTGATCAAACTTTTTTATTTTGTGGTCTTGTTGAAGAAACAGCTGCCAGTAATTTTGTAATTGTAGTACAACTAATATTTATTTGGGTTAATTTAAAGTTCTTTTTTGTTACGAAAACCCAACTTCGCGTGAATATATTGTTAATTTCTTTATTTTATATGCAAAAATGTCCATCCACAAGCAAAAGTGGCATAAATCTCATTTGTTTTCCTTTTTTTCTGTTGAATTAGCTTTAGTTTCATCCCTCATGCTTATAAATTATAAACAAATAAATAACTTTTATGCATTATGATGTATTCAAAATATTTAATCTTATCATCATGCTTTATGTCTGTGTATATAATCTCAAACTATGATGTATACAAACAGATTTTTGTTTGTTTTTTGTCATTATTATTGTTAATTGTTAAAGATACAACTATGGTATTTTCCCTGTTCTTATATGTAATTGTGGTCCTGCAATAAAAATAAATATTTGAGTGACAGGTACAACCACACCTCACAGCACCAGTAACTCAACCCTACCTAGTGCGGTTTTCCTCAGTGTTAACAATGTCTGCACAAAGAAAAGACATCAGGCAGCTGCTCAAAGATCCCGCCTTTGGAGAAGACTGATTTTATACTCAAAAAATTTCAGTATAACTACTTAAAATTAAGATTACACCAGAATTAATTGCTTTGCTAGCACACCCCAACACTTACACACAATAATAATGATAAATGCTGACCAAAACTTAATTATATAACTTTTCATTTTACTTCTTTAGTAAAACAAGCAAAATGTAATGTTTTGTCATATGACACAGCTTTGCATGAATACACACTAGACAAATACAGCTGATGTGAGTATCTCAATTTACAGTCAATTCATGCATTAATTCATTGCATAATAAAATATATTTACTGATTTACTGATAATAATAGCATAATTAATAAAAAAAAAAAGTATAAGAATTAATAAAAGTAATAATGACAATAAATAAATATATATACAAGTCAACAACACACGAAACAAAGCTTTATTCAAATGTATTGATCTAACAATCAGGTATTTACAGTCCTGCTGCCATCTCAACACAGCTGTGCCGATTCTGCAGCTTTATTCTGATGAAGCAGCTGATGAACACCTTCATCCATCAGGTCCCTCACTGCTGGGGACATCGTTGATCCAGAGGATGAGGAAGACCATAATGATGGACCCCTAAACCCCTCATCCTTGAAGCAAGAGTGGGAGAAGATGTGCGGGACAATCTGGCTGCAGCTGTGTCTGCTCCAAACATTCATGTGTTCTCCTTCAGCAGATTAAATCATTTTACACTTAATTCATGTCAGCAGACAGTTTCTTGCATATGGCATTTCATATTTTTACAATTACTTGCTAATTTTTGTTGTAGCTTCATTACTTTTGTGGTGTTGTGGTCTATAAACCACTGAGTTGGTCAGCAGAAGGTTGCTGGTTCGATCTCTGCAGCGTCTCCTCATGTGTCCTTGATCAAGTCACTTGGAAGGAGGAGTGATGGAGGGTCTCGTCCAAGACACTGAACCATTCCCAGGATCTGCTGTGGCTCTCCACCCTCAGTGCTCAAACCAGTCTGAGGACATTTCACATCCTACAATAATGCACAAATATAATACAAAAGCAGTCATTTTAACAGCACAATGTCATCTGATTTCTGTATTAGAAGTAACAAAATGATCTTAGTTTATATTTTGTTTTAGGCTTTCCTCTTTATTTCTAACAAATGCCGCTGTCACCTTTCCTTGCAGATCCTGCTCCACATAAGCTCTGCAGCAAACATACAGACATCAAGAACCAGAAAAGTGCTGTAATAAGTCTGTTTAAATTCCAATAATTAAAATAAACTAGACTTTAGATTTAAATAGACTTTGTATTCATTTCTGTAGTATCGTCACTCAAAGCTTTTGATGGCATCATTCCTCTACCTGATAAACACATGTGTGCTCATCTGTCCCTGTCATCTGTCCCTGTAACATCAGACAAGATTCATGTTTCCTCTGAGATTTATGTGCTCAAATCTACATTCACATGTTGATGATGTGTTAACTCACTTTTTATCCAACACAAATGTTCCTTCATTTACCAACAGTACTAATGGACAAATAATATAGATTAAACTTGTGTAGTTACTGTAGATTTATTTATTTACATTATTTTCATTCATGTAATGTAAGCAGTGTTGACAACAGTGAATAATAGCACAAACACATCACTCATAATACATAATCCATCACTCATAAGTCATAAAACTTAAAGATGTTCCTGTCAGAGGTTAAATAAACATTTAGTAAGCATCTTTAAGATGTATATGGTTTAGAATATGTAATTCCACTTCGGAGAATTAAGTTATGTGTGTTTACTAGAGACCCGTTATCTACATAATACATAATAAATCGTGTTTTACAGTAAAATCACTAGTGTCTAGCATCTTTACACATTCAGCAGTTTACTCTACAGTAGTTCAACAAATGTGTTTTTGGTTTTCAATACTCACATTTGACAGCATCCGCGTCGCTTTTCTCCTCCGGTTTTGATGACGTATCCTCTCCCGTGGCCTCCTGGGATAGAAAAGTATCTATCGAGGAACACTTCAGAATCTGGGCGGAAGCAGTAGGCCATCCGGGAACTCCTCGACTACTCATTAATAGGCTTGTTTGAGATGAGCAAATTCTGCGCAGAACCGATCACCGGTGATCACCGCGAGATGCATGCCGGTTAGAAATGTGTCCAAGGGTGGGCCGCCTTGCTCTGATGTCATGCCGACGTGTGTCAAAAACCTCTCGCGAGTGCGAAGCGGACGTGTCGGATTCAAGCAGTGCCCAAGGAAGTCGACCGGAAGTTGAAGTCGGCCAGAACTTCACTTGCGTTAGCATCCCATTGACTCCCATTCATTTTGGCGTCACTTTGACAGTGAATAACTTTACATCTGAGGCATTTAAAGACTCCATTTGTCCATTATTTATTTCCAAAGATACACGACAATGTATAAAGGGCTCCATTACCTTCTATGTTACATTATGGCCCCGTAGAAACAGTTTTTGTAAAAATAAGCTAACGATTGCGTCATAACCATTCGACTCTCTGTCGCACAGTAGAGAAATTACCGTACAGACAGGAGGAGAAGCTCGCAGGCAATCGGGGAGATTATCTTAATATGGCGTACTGGCGTTACATTTTAAAATACTATACAAAATAATTAATCAGAATACTTACTCCTGCTCACTCACGCCAAAGAACTCCCCGCTCAAGCTCGCCGTCTCTGCAAGATTAACGATGGCAGTTTGCACGCACAGCTACTAGAAGATTTACATCTGTCAGACAGGTTGCGGACGTCATCAAGCTTAGTGTGAGTCTGCGCGTTAAAAATCGCTAAAAATGGGCTTCACTTGACTCAATTGAGTTCCAATGGGGTCGCTGTGTCCATTTCTTTTACTGTCTATGGATTCAAGCGGAAACCTCCCCCTTTCTCTCGTGAAGCCAATACGGAAGTAACTTAAACTGCGATTCATCGACTGGCCGCTAGGGACAGGCTCCAAAAGAGAGCAGAATCTCATAGAGTCCCATTTTAAATTGGCCATGTTTATAGCAGAAAAAAACATGTTTACAAGTTGGTTCAAATTGTGGTTTTGGTCTATACTGCTATTTTTGCCCTTCATGACAACTCTGAGGGGGGTGAATTTTTTTATAACTCATCCGTTTAAATTATATTAAGCCTTAAAGTTCTGCATAATTAAGGGCGTGGTCACTTGAGTGACAGGTAGATTGCGGTGCTGTCTGTGAGCCGTCATGTTACTTCAGCTGCCGCTGAATTTGGCATCTCAGCCGTTTTTGTGCTTTTTTTCTCGATTATTTTATACAATTATAAAATATGGCTTGCTGCATAATATTCAAGACTGATGTGTGTCTGTGTAGATGTGCATGCATGCGGAAGAAACAGAACACACGTTGTTGGATCGTGGCATTGGCTGAAAGTTTTGGTTGTGAGATTTACTACAATGACAATGGCGGGAGGATATCAAATCCGACAGCACTGCTTGGATATTATAACTAAAACTGCTGCACTATTTAGAAAAAAATATATACTTTGGACACGGGCTCATTTGTTTGTTAGATACGATCCTATACAGTTTTACAGCATAAAGGCTGTTCAGATTGCATCCTTTCTTGAAGAACGATAACAGAGAGCAGATCATTCAAAAGAAATGTGACATGTTTTTTTGTTTTGCAATGGACACTCATATTTTACCCAAGTGCCACAGATTGGATTCATCTCGCGATCTCTATTTCATTATAAAGGTATGAAGTCCCATTTGATTTTCCATGTTGTTATTTGCACACCCAACACTACTGGTGTTGGAGGATCTATATCTTAAAAAACACCGTAGATTGACAATAAACCTTTAGAACGTTCTGATGATAAAACTCATCTTCATTAATATTTTAGATCGTATCTAAGATAGATAGATAGCTCTTTTGCTGCTAACATGGTCATGTCGAGCTAGGCGGGCGTGGTTTCAGCAACCAGTCATATCAGCTAAAACCACCTCCCCGCCTCTTTGCCCATTTTCAGTTATCCGGGAGTGACGTGCGGTGACGCGCAGCTAAGATGGCCGCGGCCTCATTTACGCGTCAAAACTGCTGTTCAGAAATCTATGGGTGACGTCACGGACGCTACGTCCATATTTTTTTACAGTCTATGGTCGGATTCTGCAGTCGAGCGCAGTTGCTCTCCACCGACTGCGCTGACCAAAAGCATGATGGGAAACGACTTGCTGACGACACAGCTTAAAGCTTATTGGTTTAAACAACCGTGATGTATTGATCTGATTTAAAATGTTTGATTTTAAAACTCTAATATCATGTTTTTATGTGTAAAAATAATGTGTGAATATTCCCAAACTCTCTGACACAGTGATCTCTCTATGGGTTATGTGATTGTTATCATATTTATAAAAATAAATAAAAACATGTCTGTAATTAAAATAAAAATGATTAATACACACATCCTTCGAATGGAAATAAATAACAAGTACTTTGGGTGTCTTGTTCATTATGTTTATTTTCATATAAAAGCAACAGAATGTAAATTACATCCAGTTTATCAGCAACAAGTGTGAATCCCGCGATATCCGCCTTAATCTCGCAGGTGTCTGATGCACTACGAGAACGGAGAATTGTCCGTCTTGCCTGCACTTTTTTCACTCCTCCCCTCACTGCAGCCGCCTACTCTCGGCTGAACTTCAGGCGAGGCTAGGCGCATCTCAAACAAGCCTAAAGTAGAGCAGTAGGCGGTTTCGGACGCACTTTAAGTAGGCGCACGTCCGAATCTCGCGAGAATTATTACGTCACCTAGGTAATTTTCGCCTACTCTTTTTGCTTCGGACATCATTTAATCTGTTTGATACTGCAATTGGGAAACTTTGTTTTGCCCCTGGAGTCTTAAATGTTAATAAAACTATTCGTTCTCTTTTGCAAAAAGATATTGTCACTAGGCCCAACTGTATTGTTTATTGGAATAGACTGGTGGAAGGTTTGTTATGGAAAGCCATCTGGACCTTACCAAACAAATATTTATTGTTAAATAAAATAAAGGAAGTAACTTTTAAGATCTTACATAGATACTACCCAGTTAATAACTTTCTTGTGAAATTTAAAAAGGATATTGATTTGAACTGTTCTTTTTGCAATACACTGCCTGAAACTTTGTTTCATTTGTTTTGGCATTGCGCTCATGTAAAAAAATTTTGGAAAGATTTGTCTAGATTTATTATTGACAATATTGACACCACCTTTTCTTTGTGTTTAGAAAATGTTATATTTGGTTTTACTAATATCCCCCCAAATAAAAGAAAAGAATACTATATTATAAATTTAATTTTAATTTTTTCTAAATTTCACATACATAAATGTAAGTACAGTAAAACTCATCCTTTGTTTTTGGTTCTTGAAAAAGAAATGCAAATATATATAAAGACTATTCTTCATTCAAATAATAAGAAAGCAATTAAAACTGTTTCTGTCTGTGAGTCCTTTAATATATTTATATAATTTTATAGCCTCCCCCCTGGCTGTCTATTTTCTCTATACATGTAATATATTTTTGACTGTACATTGACTTTGTTCTGTTTTTGACGTTCTAATAAAAAATAAAAATAAAAAAAAAATTTGCTTCGGACATACCTTTTTTTTATTGCAATATTAACAAACAGAACAAGTTGGTACATGCAAAAAAAATAAACAATATTTCAATATTTCAAAAATTAGAGAAGAGAAAAAGATTAAAAAAAAAGAGGGCAAATAGATAAATATATTAAGGAAGAATATTAAACATAGCACAAATTCTGGATGTTTTCATTGCTTTCTTGTTAACAGAGGTTGAAATTGTATTTAAATACATCTTCAATTCTTGTTTGAAAAAGTTAAAGTGGGGTTTACTTTTCATGCATTTACACTTATGGATATAAAACTTTCCAATAAGTAAAAGAAGGTTTATACAAAAACTTGCATTAAGTAGATTCTTGTCTTTAACATAAAACCCAAAAAGAATGTGTCTATGATAAAGAAAAGTTACAAAAACATTTTGGACAATCAGAGCATCAATATTATTCCAGAAAGACAAAGTAAAGGGACATTCCCAAAACAAATGATCAACAGTTTCAGTGGAGGCTTCACAAAAAGAGCAGGATGTATCAATGTCACTTCTAAATTTCTGTAAAAAGTACTTAACTGGATAAAATCTTTGAATAATTTTATAGGATATTTCTTTAACTTTATTTGTTAGAAAGAATTTCTGAGGGAGTGACCAAACATACGACCACTTAATATCATCAAAAGGTTATTCCAATAAGAAATGGAGGAAGGAATAGAAGTGACAATGTCCAAAAATAACAACCTGATTTTGTAATTAGATTTATGCCCTGAAAAACAAATAGAACCAACCACAGTGGATTCAGGATAGGGGGACAAACAGAAATCACTGTGGCACTATTATTGTTTCTAAACAGCATACAGATTTCTAAAGAGATGGCTTTGAAAACTATATTAAATTCTTTACTAGATACTGGGAATTGATATCTTGAAATAAAATCGGAATAACTAAATAAATTATCATCACTATCAAACAGCTGGTTTACTAATATCACTCCATTAGTGAACCAATTTTCAAGAAACAAAGATTTCCTCTTATGTAGAATATTACAGTTGTTACAAATAAAAAAATTGTGTGGCGAGAAGTTATGCTTGTAAATAAGTCTCCAAGCCAGAAGCATTTGCTGATGATAATTGGAAAGTTTGATAGGAAGTTTACTAACAGAATAATTGCACATTAAAAGGAAATGTATACCTCCTAATTGAGAAAAGACATATTTTGGGATTATACTCCAAATAGAAGACTGATTGTGAAGGAAACGTTTAAGCCAATTAATCTTTAAGGTATTGTTAAGAGAATCAAAATCAATGAAATTTAAGCCGCCTTTATTATAAGAGTTCAAAATGACTGATTTTCTAATATAATGAGTTTTATTTTTCCAAAGAAATTTTAGTAACATTACATCAATCAACTTGCAAGTAGATTTATCCACAAATAAAGACTGAGCAGCGTAGGCTAACCGGGAGATCCCTTCTGCTTTAGTAAGCAGAGTTCTGCCTTTCAAAGATAGATCTCTTAACAACCAAATGTTAATTTTTTTTGCTTTTTCTCCACAACTGGACTAAAATTCATCTGACATCTTAGTTTAGTATCTTTTATTATTTTGATTCCTAAATATGTGACACTATCTTTGATGGGAATGTTACAGATAGAGGATGCAGCACATTTTTTAATCGGGAGTAACTCACATTTATTAATATTAAACAAAAGGCCAGATGCATTAGAAAAAGACTGAAGAGAGGTTAAAGCAATGGGGATCTGAGAGTTATCTCTTAGAAACAATGCTGTATCATCTGCCAGTTGGCTAATAATCAATTCCGTACCAGCAATAGAAATTCCCTTCACAGGACTCTCTTTAATATGTACATTTAAAAATTGTGTAGCTATTAGAAAAATATATGGGGAGATGGGGCAACCTTGCCTTACACCACGCTTTAAAGAAAATCTAGGAGAAGTGCCATTATTGAGTCGGATAGAGCTATTCCCATTACAGTAGAGCATTTTAATACATTTGCAAAAAAAATTTACCGAAACCCATTCTGTGTAGGGATTGCAACATAAATTCATGTTCTAAACAATCAAATGCTTTGTAATAGTCAAGAAAAAGTATGAAGCTATCAGTGGAAATAAGATCTGAATAATCCAATAAGTCAAAAATCAAGCGTATATTATTAGAAATATGTCTCTGATGTATAAAACCTGATTGGCACTCATCTATTATATTATTAAGAATAAATTTTAGTCTTTTTGACTAAGGCAATAATTTTATAATCAGTATTCAATAAGGAAATTGGGCACCAATTTTCTATTAAAAGGGGATCTCTATTGGGTTTGGGAATCAATGTTATTAGCCCCTGACATAAAGAGGGAGGAAGCGTTGTTTTCTCAATACTCTCTAAAAACATTTTATGTAAAAATGGTGCTAATTTTTTACTAAATGCTTTATACAGTTCTGCAGATAGCCCATCAGTACCTGGGGATTTATTATTTTTTAAATTATTTATTGAATCAAGAATTTCTGAAAGACTAATGGGTGCATCACACAGACTACAATCTTCAGTATTAATTTGTTTTATGTGAGATAAGGAATCAAAAAAATCTGTGGCAGACTGCTGGCAAAATTTAGAATAATATAAGTCATTATAAAATTTAGCACAAAAGTCTGCAATTACCTTAAAATCATCAGTTACATTCCCATCAATACATAGTTGCTGAATAGAATTTTTTACTTGCTGCCTTTCTAATCTAAAAAAATAGGCAGAATTCTGCTCACCCTCCTCTAGCCAATTCCGTCGAGATCTGATGAAGGCACCTTTGGCCTTCCGTTTATATATATCCTCTAAATTATGTTTCTGATCAACAAGCTCAATTTTTTCTGACTCTGTAAGATCATCTACATTTTTACATAATGTAGCGAATTAACTCAAAGGGGAAATATTAATAATTATTCATAACTCATTATGATTATTAATTATGATTAATTATGAATATGCAAATCCATTAATCAGATTAACTGGACATAGCTACATTAAAATTAATATTACAATCAGTTAACCTGTTCATCCAGTGAACGCTCAGTGTTGATTGTTTATTAATTCTAAGAAATGTTAATTTCCAAGTTATGGAAAAATAATATTTCTTATTGTACTGTACTACTCAGAGCACGTAGTCCGGATCTATCACTTAAGAGGCAATTCATTAGCAGACGGAGTCAGAACAAAACATGTCCTGTGCACAATCTTTATTAACTAACTCACAAACACATAACTAAACTAACAAACACGTAACATAACATACACAAAGGGTCACACACACATACACAAGTCAGAATGAGTAATGATAGAGTTGAACCGGAAGAGATGCTGTTACTAGAGCTACATGAAATGTCAAAGGCAATCTGGAAAGGACTCATCAGTTTCTTTTAGCAATAGCAAAGGTAAGTCTTTACAAATCAATACTAAATTGCTGTTTAGCATTAAAATGTACGATACTTGCAAGATGCCTTTAGGCTGCAGAGCGTCGGCTCTGCAGGTTGAGGATAACTCTTGAAGTTATCATCTGAAGTTGTTGCCAGTCTGTTGGGTGATGAGCACATGGCTGGGTGTTGTAGGCCAGGGGCCTATCAGCCTTGCGGCCGGGCCTAGAGAGGCCGGCCGCAAGGAGATTTGTTCGGTCGTCCAGAAGCAAGGAAGAAGAGAGGGAGTGGCACTGTTCGCTGGTTTTTAACCTCTGGTCAAAGTCACACCTCTCAGTTGTTGACCGGACCAATGAAGATGTTGTAATTCTGGATGGCAACACCCCTCCTGTCAGGGCTTTTACGACCCAGAAAGATTAACAAGCTGAGTTCTTGAATCAGAACTATTAAATATTCTTTTAATACTGATGTGTTGCACAGGTATGGATGTACCGCATACACAAGCATTTAAATCTTCCTGCTACGAACGTATAGACACTAAACATGGCATGATTGAAGTTACCGTGCAGGTCATAACATTTAACAATCATCAAACATGTAAATACAATGAGTACAATACAACATCAGTAATAATGGATACCATTTCCTGAGAAGGATTCATTTATAGCACAGTCTGTCTATACATTAATGCCATAGAGTCTGTGAGTCTGTGAGTTCTGTGTGGAAAATGCAGGGAAGATGCAGATTTTCTGTGTCTCTACTCTGTTCTCCATGCGGCAACCACATTCCTCAGCGCAATAAACTTGTAACTGAAAACTTCCCAGGGGATGGGGACAGACTCCAGAGTGAGTTTAAAACTATTGGTTAACTAACCAATAATTGTGTCTGATTTGCCTCAGTCATTACATAATAATGCCGAATTTCTGGCCATAATCTGGTTTTCATTATTTTTTCTTAATTTTGCTAACAAACTACTATATTTCCGACAATACTTCCCAATTTCATATTTAAGAAGTTCCCAATTATTGCAAAAAATATTCTCTTTATTAGCTTTATGCCAATAAAAGGAAATTAAGTTATCAATTTTTGTGAGAACCTCATTGTGTTGAAGAATTGAGGAGTTAAGTTTCCAATATGAGGATCTTTTACTCAGTGAGGCAGAGGATACAAATGGAAAACAGATAGAAATGGCCTTATGATCAGAAAAAGGTGAGGGAAGTATATCAGTCTTTATATTTGATAACTCTGCTGAGGTCAACCAAAAATCAAGTCGGGATTGTCTAGAAAGGGAATTATTGCTCCATGTGAATACTTTTTGCAAGGGATGGGTTTCTCGCCACACATCAACAACAGAAAAAGTTTGCATAAAGGATAATAAATAATCAGAATTAGTGTTAGTAAATTGGGGGGGCCATCTGTCCAAGGTACAATTCAAAACAACATTAAAATCACCACTGAATATTAAGGAAGAATTTGGAAATTTAGATAACATATGACGTATACGTGTTTCTAATTTATTAAAAAGAACCTTATTATCCTTTGGTGAATTATACCCATAGACATTATCAATAATACAAGTCATATTTGCAAACTAAAAAACAAGTATAACGTAGTGACCATTGATGTCAGAATCTTTCCACTAAAATTATTAAAATACAAACTCCGGCAGAATATTCATTTCCATGAGACATCCACATTTCTAACCCCCATTGTGACCTCCATAAATTGACATCTTGTAAAGTTGAATGAGATTCTTGTAAAAAGCAAAGATCTGTGTTGAAACTTTTAAGATACAGAAAGACTGCTTTACGCTTAAGAATATTTCATAGCCCTCTACAATTTAAAGAAATAATAGACAAGGACATAGAAGAATAAAGAGAGAGAGAAAGAGAGAAAACAGAACAAAAATAGAAGAACTAGTTCTAAGAACAAGTATAAAGGATTAAGACACCATGACAGAGAACCTAACCGGTCAGAACAAGCTTAATAGTGAGAGATGAGGTCAACAATCCCTTCATATATCGATCTAAAACATAAAGATGTTGAGGAACAACTATAATTCCCCCTTTAAAGGGGTTGAAAAAACTCACATTGTTTACTTAAATCATTGAAAGTCTGAAATAATCATTTATTTTAAAATGATATAAATAAAAAAGCTCGGAAGATGTAAATAAGGTGAATTGTTTTAACAACTGGATACAAACACACCTTCGCTTAAATTCAGACTCACGCAATGTGCAAAATAGCACTGTCAGTGAGCGAGACCAGTGTAACAGTGCAGAATTTAACTATCGCTAACTGGCTGGCTAGCTGGCTTGATTTCATTCATTGACGGTGGATTGCGATCGACGAACATACGTTACTCAATTCAAATCAAGTTTGCTAGCCCAGGGAACAAAGTGATACAAATTAATTTATGGCTAGCAATATTTCCAAATCTAATTATGCATGCTTCATACTTTATCCCAGCTTGAACATCACGCTCATCAAAGTCACTGCTGCACACTAGCTTAGCTAGTTCTGTGACATTCCCGCCATTTTATAACATCGCAAACCCAACATATCTCGATTTTTTGTTAAAATGATGGATCTGTGTCTCTGATGTGAAGTCTTGTGTATTTTTTTAATTTTTTTATGTGTTATGGGGAGCATCAAAGTTGGGACTCTGTATAAAATTGAACCTTGTAATCAAAAGCATCTGTTTTCATACGTTAATGTTATTCAAATAAAATGTACATCTTTTTCACAGTTTGATGACGTCATTTAACATCATTGTGACTACCTCCTAGTGATAGTAAGTCATATTTGCTCAAATAATCTGATTTTTACATGTAATTTGTTAAATATGGTGTGTAATAATACTTTTATTCTTATTTTTAGGATTGTGAATGTGGCAGATACACCCCTCCACACAAAGGTATGTTTTTTTTCTATTACTAGACTGATTTTATATATATATATATATATATATATATATATATATATATATATATATATATATATATATATATACATACATACATATATTGTGTTGTCAGTCGGAAATATCAGTTCATTCATTTTTCCTTTAATTGTAATAATCCAGTGGAATTTTTGTATGCACAAGGAGTCTGACAACAGCCGGTATGATCTGATCGCACCATCATCGAGTCTGTCTGTGATTACATGAAGAAACATAAAGATCTGAGACAGACTAAATCCAGAGGAACCGCAGCGAGTTTTCTTCCAGTGTCTTGGAGATGTTGCTGTGGTTCTTCTGGATTTAGTCTGTCTCAGTTCTTTTAGTTTGTTAGACTCCTTGTGCATATAAAAATCTCAATGGATTATTACAATTAATGGCAAAATTAATATTTGAAAATGTAAATTTCCTCCTGACACACAACAGCAAAAGATTGTGAAGGTTGTGAAAATACTAAGACTTTTTCACAGTACTGTATGTATGTGTGTGTATATTATATATATATATATAATTTTTTTTTTTTTCTGTCTTTCCACAGACTGGCACAACTGGATTGACACCGTTAGCCATCCAATACTTTTGTCCACGCTCTCATCGCAGGGCATCACAGGAACTATACATTGCTGGTGTGAATCTCACAGGTAGGTCTTTCAATCAAGCACTAGTCACGGGGGTACCCGAAGGGTTAGTACTGGGACCCCTCCCTTCTCCGTATATTAATTTACAATACTGGTCAAAAGTTTGGACATATTACTATTTTTAATATTTTTGAAAGAAGAATCTTATGCTGATCAAGGCTACCATTATTTATTATTATAAAAATACAGAAAAAAAATTAAAATTGTGAAATATTACAATTTAAAATAATAGTTTTCTATTTTAATATATTTTAAAATATAATTTATTCCTGTGATCAAAGCTGAATATCCAGCATCATTACTCCAGTTTTCATTGTCACATGATCCTTCAGAAATCATTCTAATATGAAGATTTATTATCAATGTTTGAAGCAGTTGTGCTGCTTAATGTCTTTATAACCTGTGATAATTTTTGATGAAGAAAAAAAAAAAAACAGCTTTTATTCAAAATAGAAATATTTTTCTAACAATATAAATCTTTTATCAATTTAACACATCCTTGCTGAATAAAAGTATTAATTTCTTTAAAAAAAATTACAGACCCCAAACTTTATAAAATATTTATTTTAAATAAATGCTGTTATTTAACTTTTATTCATCAAAGAATCCTGAAAAAAGTATAACAGGTTATAAAAAAAATATTAAGCAGCACAACTGTTTCAAACATTGATAATAAATCATCATATTAGAATGATTTCTGAAGGATCATGTGACACTGAAGACTGGAGTAATGATGCTGAAGATTCAGCTTTGCAGTCACTGGAATAAATTATATTTTAAAGCATATTCAAATTAAAATGTTTAATTGTTATACATTTAATCATTAAATTGTAATAATATTTCACAATATTACTGTTTTTTTTTTTTGTATTTTTGAACAAATAAATGCAGGCTTGATGAGCATAAGAGACTTCTTTCAAAAACATTAAAAATAGTAACATGTCCAAACCTTTGACCTGTACTGTATACTATTATAATGGTACATGGATTCTCCTACCATTGCTATGCTGATGACACACAGCTTTACTTTTCATTTCAGGCTAATGATCTGACAGTAGCTGCACAGATCTTGGACTGCCTGGTGGAAATCTCAGCATGGATACAAGAACATCACCTGCAACTCAATCTGGCAAAGACAAAACTTTTCGTCTTCCCAGCCACTCTGATGATTCAGCATGATCTCACCATCCAGCTAGGCTCATCAACTGTAATTCCTTGTGGTAATCTTTGATGACCAGCTGACGTTCAGAGACCACATTACAAAGACAACTTGGTCATTTAAGTTTGCACTGCACTATAAGATCAGGCCCTTCCTAATGGAGCGTCCAACACAGCTTCTCATCCAGGCACTTGTCATTTCTAGACTGGACTATTGCAATGCTCTTCGAACATCTGCAATCTCTCTAACCCTAACTGGACAGCTGAATCCCTGACAATATTCAAGAAACAACTGAAAACTCATCTCTTCATAGTGATATCATCACTATGCTTTCACTATTAAATCCCTCTCTGTTCTAGTTTGTACTATTCTGAATAATGTTTGAATCTTTGTATTTTTTAGCACTTCTTGTGTTTATTGCCTCCTTAAGATTAATTTTTCCTTATTTCTAAGTTGCTATGGATAAAAACATTGGCTAAATGAATGTTTAAATGGTTAATTAATATTTCAAAGTTATGAATGCAATAAACAGCAAATGTTTTTCATATTGACCACTGACAGCTAGTGCATATTTCCATTGTTTTTAATATTGTGGTTGTTTTACAGTAAATAACTGTTTTATACCTGCTTTTATGACTTTTAAATAAAAACATCTCAACCAAGTTTTGTGTCCAACTAAATGATTTATTTTGAGTTGGACAAGCATAAATAAAATTCTTTTTATAAATGAATCAATTTCATTTAAACTGTATTTAATAAAATTAAGTTGGACCAACTCAATTACATTTCATTGCATGAATTTGTCTTTTTTGAGTTGGGGTCATATTGGATGGAAAACCTGCCCTCAATTAAATTGAGTTTATCCAATGAGTTATTTTTTTGAGTGTACTTAAATCACAAATAAAGTGTACATATAACACAAATAAAGTATACTTATAACACAAAGTATATTTATAACACAAATAAACTATACTTATAACACAAATTAAGTACACTTTAATATCACTAATCAAGCATGTAATTAGTCCCTACACAGGCATATACTTAAAGTGTACTAAGTATACTTGAAGTTGTTCCAATTTAGCACACAAAAGTACACTAAATATACTTAAAGTTGTATTTTAATTGTACTTAATTTCAACTAAAATATACTTAGTACAAAATTAGTTGTTTCAAAATAGTACACTTTAAGTTATCTAATCATTAACACACTTGAAATATACTAATAATTAGTCTTGCTGCAAGTATACTTAGTATTTTCACTAGGGTACCTGCAGAGTTCAGCTAAGTTATTCAGCTCATTATTTTGTACAAAATCTTTTTATAATTCTGTGACACTTAAAAGTTACTAAGGCACTCGGTTTACTACAGGCAGTTTGTAATCTCAATTTCCCGGAGGCGAAGGGCAGATGAGCAGCGGAATGCGAGGTTAGCCCAGCTTGTTTAGTTCAGAAAAGTTTTTGTAAGTAGCCAAATTATCTAAACATATCCCGTCCTCTGCAAAATAAACGGATCAAGTCATTAAACTGGTAATGTTAGATGTTTAAAATGCTGCGTGACTTTGACTTTGAACGTTCAAACACTGGAGAAGTTACCATGGTAACGGTGAACCGCAGTAACGGACAAGCTGCAAAATCTCCGTCTCTCGCTGTTGCTTTCTCTGCTTTCGGGTGAGTTTAGTCCCTAAAATCACATAAATAATATAAAACTGTTCTGGATACGTTTCTTACCTGTAATTGACACGCTTCTGTCGAATATTTACTTTATTGAAATAGTTTATTTTCTTCGGAAAAAGTCCGTTAGCATAACTCAGAACTGTTTGGCTAATATACTGAGCTCTTATGAAAGTTTGCGTTTTTAATCACATCTTTATGTTCAGAAGAGAGGCTTTGATAGTTTTGCTAAGGTTTTGTTGGTAATCTGTCAATGGGTAATTGAAAGTGAGCTAATTTATATAAACTGCTATATGACATCACTTACAGGAAGCGCGAAAATCAAATGAAACTAAATGAAATGATCTCTCATGGTAAACAAAATACCTCGATTACATTTAATGTTTAATCATTTAATACCAATCACATTGAAGAAAATATGTTCTGTGATTTCAGGAGTGAACAAATCTACAACACCGGAGGGGGAAGAGCTGCTGACAGGAGTAACTTTAGGAAACTCAGGTGAACTGAGAAAGCTCATTAAATAACTTCATACGCATTTTTTCCACAAAGGGTAACACTTTAGTATGGGGAACAATTCTCACTTTAAACTAGTTGCTTATTAGCTTTCATATTGGCTGTTATTACAGATATCAATGCCTTATTCTGCATGACCTTATTCTACAACATCCCTAAATCCCACCTGATATCCACCCTTAAATGCTGTAACTACCTTACGGTCTATTAATAAGCAGTATATTAAGAGTTTGAGGCAAGAATTAATAGTAAATATGTTTCCCATTCCAAAGTGTTGCCCCACAAAATATTTTGCCTATATCACCATGCATGTTATTTTCTTTTGCAAAATTATTTTTTAATATTACAGTTTGTAAGGTTCTGACATCCAAACGTAAGTAACACAATATATATATAAAATATATAAAATGAAGTAAGCCTAAAACAAATTTTGTTAATAAATTTTTGTTTATATATTCTGTTTATTCTACTTTCTCTTACCTGCATTTCACCTTTGCTGTAGCTGGTTTGATTCTAATGAACCTGACATTATATAGGCTCTGTGATAAACTGTTTATGTTTCTAGATTCTTCCATGCTGATGGCCTGCACTCCTGTCCAAGAAAATCTCAGGCTAAAAACCATATAACCAGTAAGCAAATCCTCAAACATACACTACTGTTCAAAAGTTTGGGGTCTGTAAGATTTTTGTTTGTTTTTGGAAAAAAATAAAATAAAAAATCACATTTTAAAATCATTAAAGAGTTAGTAGTTCACTCAAAAATGAAAATAACGTAATTAATTACTCACCCTCATGTCGTTCCACACCCGCAAGATCTTCATTAATCTTCAGAACACAAATTAAGATATTTTTGTTGAAATCCAATGGCTCAGTGAGGAATGCATAGACAGCAATGACATTTCCTCTTTCAAGATCCATTAATGTACTAAAAACATATTTAAAACAGTTCATGTGAGTACAGTGGTTCAATATTAATATTATAAAGCGACGAGAATATTTTTGGTGTGCCAAAAAACAAAATAACGACTTATATAGTGATGGCCGATTTCAAAACACTGCTTCAGGAAGCTTCGGAGCGTTATGAATCAGCGCATCGAATCATGTTTCGGATCGTGTCAAACTGCTGAAATCACGTGACTTTGTCGCTTCGAACGTTGATTTGATACGCTGATTCATAATACTCCGATGCTTCCTGAAGCAGTGTTTTGAAATCAGCCATCACTATATAAGTCGTTATTTTGTTTTTTTTGTCGCACCAAAAATATTCTCGTCACTTTATAATATTAATATTGAACCACTGTACTCACATGAACTGTTTTAAATATGTTTTTAGTACATTAATGGATCTTGAAAGAGGAAATGTCATTGCTGGCTATGCAGGCCTCCCTGAGCCATCAGATTTCAACAAAAATATCTTAATTTGTGTTCAGAAGATGAATGAAGGTCTTACGGGTGTGGAACGACATGAGGGTGAGTAATAAATGACAGAATTTTTATTTTTGGATGAACTAACCCTTTAACCCCTGGTTGTTTCAGTGAGAGTGTCTGTGAAAAAAGCCCTTAGCATAAAATAATCAGCGAAATGAGATGAGGTGACAAATAATGTTTTAGTGGTTGTAGTTATGATAAACTATTATGATAACAGGATGTTATGGTCATTAATATATTTTCTCTAGGTCTTTTTTGAGTTATTTATTTATATGTATTTTTTACTGATACATTCTTAAATACATTTTACTAAATATTTGGTAACTCTTTACAAGAAGTTTCATTTGTTAAACATTAGTTAATGTATTAACTAACATGAACTAACTATGAGCAATACATTTGTTGCTGTATTTACTAATCTTTGTTAATGTTAGTTAATGAAAATACAGTTGTTAATTGTTTGTTCATGTTAGTTCACAGTGCTTTAACTAATGTTAACAAGATTTTAATAATGTATTAGTATCTAATGTTAACTAATGGACCTTATTGTAAAGTGTTACCAAATACTTAAATACTTTAAATGCTGACTGGTTCAGGGGGTCGACAACTTTAGGCATTCAAGTTATTTTTCACATAAATCTGGTCAGCTTACACACTGCTCATACTCAGCCTCTACAATGTTTGAATTAAATCACCAATACAATATCAGGGAGTAAAGATGTCATTAGAGTTCTTACAATTATGGCTGTGCTCTTGTTACCAGATGAGATATAATCGCCAGCGTTTGGCGCTGAGATTCTTTAGGACGTGGTCTTGATGCCATGAAGATGGTGAGTTTCCCCAATAGCTGCCACTACTGAGATCAAGAGACTGGTCACAACTTCAATCTGTATTAGTCTATTTTGATAGGTATATATGTAATGTGTCTTTTCTTTTTCATTACAGCCCATCACTGACAGGCTTTCCTCTGTAAACCATCATATTTTTCCAAATGAGGTTTGTAAATGCATGAATTCTTTATATTTTACATTAATCATTAATTTTGAATAAAAATTACTTATAGAAGAAAATGTGACAAGGCCTCTCACAAAATGCCATATTAAAGGAATATTCAGAGTGCAAGTCAAAACTGCTTCTTTTGGGCAATATTATGCTACAAATATCGTCTATTGAGCTAAAGTTAAATTGAACCTGGAATGGTGATTTATGTTACCAGATGCGATACTTTGTAATGGGCATGTACAATGGATTTTGAACTCTACTATTTTTATTGCAGGGTCTCTGGGATCCCCAGCTGAAGGCATGAAGACATCAGATCTTGGCCTGGACAGATGTACCAACAGTACACCACACCGACCTCTGCTTTTGCATGGATGGCTGATTACTACCATGTTCTGAGAGGGCATTACTATAGCAAAACTGAGCACCTGTGACACTGGGATTTCTAGTTGTAAAGAATAATCACACAATGTTTTTTAGACATTGCAAACCTTTTTCTCTCTTTCTCTCTTACAAACAACACAACAGTTAAACCTTTTCAAATTCTTTTCTGGTGGTGCACAAGTCCTATTCTACGAAACAGAAATTAAGATATTCATATGCTCACATTTAGGCTGCGGACACATTACTTTGAGCATGTGAATTTTCTTCGGACACTGTAACTGGTGTGATATGACGTCTGCAGAGTCTTTTTATAAACATGAATTCAACATTTAACAAATAGTATTCAAAATATAAAAATATACAGACTACTCGACTTTACTACTTTTTTTTTTTTTATTTAGCCATTAGGTCACACCTTCTTGTAGCGATTTTGTACTCTTTACACATAGTCGTGTGATGTGAATTTGCAGGTCAGAGTTCCAAACCAAACTTTTTGCAGTGACTTTACTGAAATATTCTCTACAGATTCCACTGTCACAGGTGCTCAGTTTTGCTACAGTAATACTATATATTATACAGCACATGCATAATTTGAGACAATATCCTGATTAAATTTCCAGTCTCATTTTACCAATGACAAACCACGTCTATCTTATTAACTACTGTTCCTTTTGTGTATAATCAATATATAAACAAGTGATATTTAATTGTTAACGAGGGATTGGCTGGACCCTGCTGACCTAATCAGTATTTCTCGTCCAATGGTCATACTTTAATTTTCCGGTTTCTCTAATATTGCATCCTTCTCATGGGCATTTAATGACTTTTCAGTGTGGGTTAAACCTCTTTTTTGACCCATAATATGTATTTTTTTTTTTTAAAGAAATTAAAAATAGTTTTGTCTATGCTATTGAAATTGTGGGTTACATCTTTGTCACCTTTTTCACCCAAGGAGTTTACATTCCTGGCAATACAAGAGCGAGGAACTTACATTTTAATTACAAAGGAAAACCAATTCATCTGCTATATTCTTCTGTCCTCCGTTTTCAAGGGTAAGATTTCTTTATAAACCATCTACTCACCCATATGTCTTATTTTTGTGGAACACAAAAGGAGAGAGTCACAGTCTCAGTCACCATTAGAAAAGAAACGGATAGTGAATTATGACTGAGACTGTCAGTCTCTTGATGTTCTGCCTTACATTTCCTTTTGTGCTCCAATAAAAATAACATGTACAAAAGAACATGACCAGTTTTGTTAATGAGTAAATATTGTTTTTAATTTTTTAACTTGAGACTGTTAAGCCTGTAATTTTCATGTAATCCTCTGTATTTGAATGTAAATGCCTTCTCTATTAGTCATATTGACGGTTTGTATAGGAGGATGTATGCTCTAAACATGCAGGCTATATGTAACTGTATTTTGTAAATATTAAAACAATGTTAACTGAATGTGATGTGTGATTATTACATAAGCATGCTCATTTATCTATTAGTATTAAGTATTTGAGATTTTTAAAAACGAAAATGTGTTAACTGTGTAAAACTTTAGCCCAACTGAAAACAGCATCGTTTCAGCATAAGGTAAGCAAACGATCCGCGTCGATTTTCTCGTCGTTGGCCTTTGATGTCGTGAGAAACATCGATTCTAGGTTGATTCTGTGTCAATGTGCTATCTCGGTGTAGCCTGAAAGGTTCAGCCTAAATAAATAAAGGCCATATAAAGCCCCTGCACAGCGGCCAGTATTTACAGCTTTGCATCGTCCACGCATCGGCCAGAGAGCATTCGCGATCAGAGGCCGACGTCTCTGCGACATTTTCCCGATGAGCAAACGCTCCGTGAGCTACGTCCCGGCGATAGAACTTTGTCCATCGAGACAACATCGGCCCGACGTATGTGTGTTATCTGGGATACTAATAATTAGTCTTGCTGCAAGCAGGGGCGCAACTATCCAGTGTTAGAGGGGTATGCAGCAAAAAATTTTGGTGCCGCCCCCTGGCTGCAAGTATACTTAGCATACTTTTTTTTCACTAGGGCCATGTTCAAATCACATAAAAGGTGACCTAGAGACACAAACAATTGTAAGCATGAGCAGCATGAAGCAATATAAGTGTCTCGTTGCTCAAAACAGGAACAACCCTCAATTAAAACATTAAGATAACTATTAAGAACAAATTACCTGACGCAAGCTCACGCTTATTTCCAGATTCAATGAATTAATGAAACGAGGGTGCACTACATTTCCGTGCGTCTCTTTATAAACACAGACCACAAATTACTTGATGCTAGCTTACGCTTGTTTCCAGAGTCAATGAATGAATGAAATAAGGACACGCTATACTTCCGTGCCTCTATTTATAGCGCGCCAACTACATAATGATGCAAGTCTTATAATTGTCCCAAAGACTTATGGGAGTTGTAGTACCAATACGTCACCCGGTTACATTATTACAACAACGTTACACTCAACTTAAACACTAAATTCACAACTACTTAAAACATCTCACCTGCACCTTAAGGATCCCGCGTCAGATGTTTTTCTGACGTCACGAGTGTCTTGAACTTTCTGCTCGAATCGATTTTCTCGGACTAAAAGGTAGGCTGAACTTAGAAATTTGTTTTACTTTATATATTAGATAATGCAACGTTTGAATGTGTGTTTTATACATAGGTTTTATAGTTAATTAACGTTGTTTGTGAACATGAATACTAACAGAATCGTAATTAATCGAATTTAAAATGAATTCCTCCTTTATCGTGTATGCAGCGCGAGATATTTTAAATGCTGTGGGCGGGAAGTGCGCGTGGTGCGGGAGAAAACGCCCGAGGCTGTAAGGATTCATGCATTATAGGGTGACCACCATCAAACAAACAAAATGTGGGACAATTACTAAGTTTGTGTGGGACAATGTGCGACATGTTACCAACACTAAAACACAACCTGAAGCTGTTATATAATGTCTATCTAACTTAATAACAACATTTGTATTCTGCCTTTCAGCTGATCAAATTACTTTGTTCTTTAGTCGCTTCCAGAAAACACCATTACATCATAATGTAACATAACATGTCTTTATTTTACATGTAATTTAAATTAAACATCACTGACCCTAAAGGCAGCAGGCATCATGCAGATAACTATTTTTGAATTTGGTGAATAGAAACTGGGGACATTTCCTATTCGAGTGGTCAAAATATCACAAAAAATCTAATTTGTTATTATATATTTAAAAAACAGGGACAATACATTTTTGAATGTTTTTGTTTTTAATTGTTGTTGGTTCCTTATAGGCTATTATTACATTAATAATTATGATTTAGTTTTATTATTAGGATTTTTGTTTTGGTTTTAATACACTTATTTAAAGTGTTTTTACACAATTAATAGTAAACACTGTAAAAGCAGTTCAAAACAATATGCCTGTTTATAGGAAACAGAATTATGACTTTACAAGAGCACATTACATTAAAAAAATAAAACAACATAAATAGGCCTATAAGAAAAATATTTACCAGCATTTAACAAATATTTTTTAACATTATTGAATTTAATATTTTAATTTTCATAAGCTGTTTTTAGCTACTGTATACAGAAATTACACCTGTTTTAACTTTTAACTATTTTTATCTATTATTTTAAAATAGACTAATTTTAAGCACAAAGTACGTGTATTATTTTATTTTATTTTTTATTTATACATAGGCTATCTGAGTGTAGACGTGTGGAAATTGCTGTGTTGTGACTGAGGAACTTTTGTGGACGTTTAAAATTGTGCAAAACAATCTCGAACCCTGTTGAGGCTCTGTTATAAAACATACAAACAGTATGAATAGTTAGTATAGTTAGCGATAACGCCGTTTATTTTGATATTTGACTATAATGGCGCTTATATTTGCTCTGGTCCAGATCCAGATTACGTTCGTCTTGGCGCGCGACCAAGTAGCTGCACGGCGCCCTCTGTTGGTGAACATGATCACTACACAATTTCTCCAGCAGGCTGCTGTATGCTCGTCGGGCTTTTTGCAATGTCGTTTTGAACGAGCTGTAAAACGGGGACATTTCCAGGGACAGCTCCAGTCGGGGGACAGATGGTCTGCAGATGGTCACCACCAACCATGGTCACCCTATTTTTTAAACAGTTCTGACCAAGTCCAGCTCCGCTCCACATTTGGATTGACAGCCGTCACAACCAACTAATGACCGTGTTTACTCCTTTCTTTTCAACCATTGGATAGGATTTAAAAAACGGCTGTTGTATTTGTGTAAGGCGGGATGTTACCATAGACAGTAAAAGAAATGGACACAGCGACCCCATTGGAACTCAATTGAGTCAAGTGAAGCCCATTTTTAGCGATTTTTAGCACTTCCGTTTCTGACGCGCAGACTCACACTAAGCTTGATGACGTCCGCAACCTGTCTGACAGATGTAAATCTTCTAGTAGCTGTGCGTGCAAACTGCCATCGTTAATCTTGCAGAGACGGCGAGCTTGAGCGGGGAGTTCTTTGGCGTGAGTGAGCAGGAGTAAGTATTCTGATTAATTAGTTTGTATAGTATTTTAAAATGTAACGCCAGTAGACTTCTCTCTTGACGTCTCCCCGATTGCCTGCGAGCTTCTCCTCCTGTCTGTACGGTAACTTCTCTTCTGTGCGACAGAGAGTCGCGTGGTTATGACGCAATCGTTAACTTATTTTTTACAAAAACTGTTTCTACGGGGCCATAATGTAACATAGAAGGTAATGGAGCCCTTTATACATTGTCGTGTATCTTTGGAAATAAATAATGGACAAATGGAGTCTTTAAACGCCTCAGATGTAAAGTTATTCACTGTCAAAGTGACGCCAAAATGAATGGGAGTCAATGGGGATGCTAACGCAAGTGAAGTTCTGCTACAAGATGGCGGCACCCAGCCGACTTCAACTTCCGGTCGACTTCCTTGGGCACTGGATGTTACATTGGTCGAAGCGCTGTTAAATAGGTGAAAAACTACGCCGCAAAAAGAATAAATAAAATGCTTTCTTAAAAAGGCAAAATAACGCATGCATAACGCATGTTTTATATATTATAATTAAAAACCACCAGACTAATGAAAATGCCGGACATTTTCTCAATATGCGACGTCAGGAGTCAAAATGCTCTGCGGTACAACGCAAAGCGGAACGGGTGGTCACCCTACTGCATTATAATATTGAGTTAAGATTTTTTTTTAATTAATATTTGTCTGTTCTTTTATTTGTCTTTGACATGTTAGCTCTGATTTCATGTATGTTTGCCCAAAATGATGATCCAAATCTGTAAGTAAAGACATTGTGAGCTAACGTTACATTTGCCTAACGTGGTGTTTTGCTTCGTCCAGGGAAAAATGTTAGGATTTTTTTAGTATAAATCATGATCATGATTTTAGTAGAAATAGTAGATTATAACAGTAGTATTTGCGCAATTAATTAATTGACCTAGCAAACAACTTTCGACCACTAATAAGTGCTGTAAAAATGTTTCTCCCCTTATCTAAAGCTTTTCAATGATGTTTGATGACCAAGGACACTTTTTAAATACATGGTAAGTAATTTCTATAAACAAACTGATATAGTTGTTAATGAATTACTAATGTTGGATGTGAGTAAAATCCATGTTGTTTATTGACTTGCATGTTATCCTCTTTAGAAAAATTTATTTATTTTCAGAAAAAGTCTTTTGTAATAATTGTGTTGTAATAATTGTGTTCCCATTGTTTTGTCTCAAAATAAACACTTTTCTAAGGCATATAAAAGCTACTTAAACAATTGAACTTAAGGTGCTTTATGCAACCGGGCACTGGTCCTGGCTTAGCCTAAGCCAAGCCTGAAACCAGGGTCCCGTTTCAATCAGGAGGTTCAACCAACTCTGAGTTAAAACATGAACTCTGAGTTGACTTACCCTGAAATGGGAAACTCTGAGTTTTCTGTTTCAGAACAGCTGAATTCAGTTAGTTCAATCAACTCTGAGTTCGTTGACTCAGAGTTAAGCGCGTGTACCACGACTATGAAAAGCCATCATCAATGGAGCTCCGATATTATGATTCACCATGGCAACAACACATGACAAAATGACATCCGGATATTTCTGAGTCAATGCAAGTTTAATTTTTATCAATGTTATAATATCAAAGGTGAAAACTGGTAGAATGGTAAGTTATTGAACTAATATTAATTTTCATGGTATCCCACATGCAAAAAAAGAAAAAAAAAAAATTAAGTGCATTTTTTTATTTTGCAAATTATGTTCTATTTATCATGTAGGCTAAAAGTAGCAGTTCTTTGCAATAAGTGTAAATAGTAATTAGATGCTATTTATATTTTATACTGGCAGATGCATACTATTTGCACCTCAGTATTAACAGGATGCAATGATAACAGAGTGTAAATTATTTTATCATTATTAAACACTCGTTAGGCAATTTACTTCCACTTTCAGAACATTTTCTTCATTTTTATTGAAAATAAATTCCTTTCTGATGTGATAGGAAAATGGAAAAGAGCTAGCTCGGCAGAAGGCGGATTCAAACCCAGTCAATTGCATCACAGGGTAATTGTCCGCCCCCAACACGACACTGCTTACACCACTGAAGCCATTTATCACATGCATTATTTTTAACCTTGTGTGACATTGGTGGGCAGGGCTACTGTAAATTTGCATTTATAATAGACACTCCAAATAATCTTGCTTTCCATTTGCATTAAGATTATTTTTATTACCACACTGGTACATACTGATAATTTTACTTAAGTAAAATGCACTTAATTTAGATCCCCTTAGGAAACACAACTAAATATCTTATATAATTTTCTTTTATAGAAAATCCATCTTAATTTAAGAATTTTTAGATATTTTTACTTGAAACAGGACAAAAAAATACTCGGTAAGAAAATCATTTTTGCAGCATGAACAAATGAATGAACTATTTAAACATCACTTGCACTTTAAAAAGTGGGAGGAGACCGAAATAAATTCTGGGTTTACCTAAGAAAACCTGCTCCTGACCAGATTAGGTTCACAGAGTAAGTTACCATGGTAACTGACTCTGAGTATAAGTTACCTCTCTTTCAGAAACAGGCTTGACTTAACCTGCTTTCTCGGGTTTGACATACCTCCCATTCTGAAACGGAAAACCCAGATTTTCCCTCATTTCAGGGTTAACATACTCAGAGTTTTCACTTAACCTCCTTTCTGAAACGGGCCCCAGATCTATTTGTTTGTCATCATGAAATGCCATTTTTACAGCCACTTGTTTTTCCTGAATGGGATGTTAATTCCTGTTCCAACAGTGTGTGGTTATAAATGAATACATTTGTATGTAAATTGAAGGAAGTTGTGAATTGTTCATTAAAACCATATTAACTGCAGCCCTTACATTGTCTCTGATTGAAATCAGTAGAAATAGAAATTTAACTGGCTTAGAATCTTGCTGTACATAAAGCAAGATTGATTTGATATTTTTCCACGTTAATTCAATGTTAAATAGGTGATTTAATTAAGGTTGAAAAAAAATTGATTTTACAACCATGTTGATCTATTTTTCATCATTGAAATAACATTATTTCAGGGTGCAAACCTGATGAAAAATCAACTTAAATTCCAACATTGATTCAATGATAATTTGGTTAATGCATTGATTCAACGTTGATTCAAGGTTGGTCTGAAAATATGACACCTAAATAATTGCGGGAAAACTAAACAAATTAGGACATGTGAACAGAACATAGTGCAAAACAGACAGACATGTGACATTACTCCCCCCTCTGGGAAGGCGTGACCTCGTGCCAGAAAGAGTCCAACCAGGGAGGGGGGCGGGCACCCTGGAGGTTGTGGGCAGGTGCAGACAGGTAGGATGCCTCCAGGGTGGTACCAGCCATGCAGGTGACCAGGGAGGAGCTGGCTGTTCAGGGTGCCATGGCGGATAAGGCGGTTCAGGGCACCATGGCGGATCAGGCAGTTCAGGGCGCCATGGCGGTGCGGCCTTCGTGGCCTTGGCCCGGACCCCAGGCTCGGCCACTACGGCCACGGTTATATGGCCCCCCCCAAAAAAAATTTCATGGGAGGAGCTATGGGTTTCTGGACTGGAGTGGAATCTTGAGTGGGCTTATGGGCTGGAGCGGGCTCTGGAGCGGACTCGGGGACTGGAGCGGACTCTGGAGCAGACTCGGGGACTGGAGTGGACTCTGGAGTGGACTCGGGGACTGGAGCGGACTCTGGAGCAGACTCAGGGACTGGAGCAATCACTGGACACTGGTCAGGGGCTGGAGCCATCACTGGACTCTGGTCAGGGGCTGGAGCCATCACTGGACTCTGGTCAGGGGCTGAAGTCATCACTGGACTCTGGTCAGGAGCTGAAGTCATCACTGGACTCTGGTCAGGGGCTGAAGTCATCACTGGACTGGAGCAGACGCTGGAGCAGATTCAGGGGCTGAAGAAGACACTGGAGCAGATTCAGGGGCTGGAGAAGACTTTGGAGTGGACCAAGGGGCTGCAACCATCTCTGGCCTCCAGGACATTCCCTCATACTCCACCAAAATGCCTAAGTGTAGTGGCCATAATGGCAGAGGGCTCAGGAGTGGCGACGGCCATCTTAACTGCAGGGCTCAGGCATGGGGGCGGCCGTCTTGACCGAAGGCTCAGGCGTGGTGGTGGCCATCTTGACCGAGGGCTCAGGTGTGGCGGCGGACATCTTAACCGAGGGCTCAGGCATGGCAGCTGCCATCTTGGGATGAGAACACCTGTCTTGGGACACCTGAAATGAGGACACTAATCAAATTAGAAACCATGACAACTAAATAATGGCAGGAAAACTAAACAAAGGAGGACATGTAACTAACAGAACATAGCGCAAAACAGACAGACATGTGACAGTACATGTGGGCTTGCAAAAATAAAGGCACCAGACCTGTGCATGTGTGGATACATGTATATTTGTGCATCCACGCACATACACACGTTCATGTACACAAAGAAACCGTTTTGAGTATTATAGACTGTCTTTTGCACAGAGATGAACTTCATCCTCAAAACAGTGAGGCTCAGATCAATGAGGCCTATGATCAATCAGTTTCAAAAATATTTAAAATTTAAAGAAAACAAGTTGACAAAAAAATTTAATCCAATATTTGGTGATAAGGTAACATAACAAGAGATTTATAAGCAATCATTTGCAGGCCGGTCATTTTTGACCAGGAACACCACAAGTGTGATCACACAGTCAACACAGCACAAGGGTTAAGTAATTAAATATAAATGTGCGATTAGTCAACTAATGGCTTAATAATCAACTAGAATTTTTTTTAGTCGGGGCAGCCCTAGTTAACATACTATCAATTGTCCAGAACCTGCAATACTGCCATACTCAACCTGATAGTCTTTCCTGCATCTCTGTTAATAAATACACTGCTGTGGTTTGAAACAAATATCTGTGTCTGAGTCTGGTGTTCCCGACAGCAGGAAGCACAAAGAAGAGGAGCAGAGGGGTAAGATTCAGATAGTAATAACTTTGTTGATGTTTTGTGTACTATTCTGAAATAGCTTTTTTAGAACCTCTTTACTGGCAACACTAACAATGTGGGCTGTTTTTGCTTGTTTTAAACAGCAAGTTAAGTGGTGTATTTCTTTAAAATACACCACTTTTTTTTGCTTCTGTAATGTTTTTTAAGGCTGTCAATAGATTAAAATGTTTAATTGCAATTAATCACACCCTTTTGTTAATTTCACACACTTATCGTGAATTTAAGCATACATCATTGATCTTGATGAACATTTTGTCATTATTTGCTATATCCAGCAAAGTAAACCATCAGATTGAAGGGTGATTCTCACAAAACTGTATTTTCTACAAGTTTTTTTCAAGGTAAATTTAGATGTCTAAGTTGCGATACTGAACAGAACCACATGGAGATTCCATTAAAAACCTAAACCAACAGCCTTGACCTGACTACATTATATGCCAACTACAGTAGACAGATCAATTTAGAATTACTAAACACAGCAACATTACACATCAAAACATTATCCTGAATGTATGTGAAAACAATGTGAATGTAGTGAAAAGTGTAATTTCACATAATACAATGTAAAATGAATGTGTCGAGATTGCACACGATTGTGCATCAATATAATGTTAAGACTGTTCATTCTATGTTTTTATGTACTTGACTTAAAAAAGTTATGAACAGTCTTAAAGAAAAAAATGTGATGACTAACTTACAAGACTAGTCTTAGCAGTTTATGCAACTGGCCCCTGTACGTCACAACATTCGTCTTTACTTAGATTGCAATCTTCATCCATCAAAACTTTACTAGTGAATGGTGTGATGTTTTGACATTCCATTCAGTCTTTATTTCAAGAAGCATTGCGTGAGGGATCGCACTCTTCAGAAATCACAGAATATGACAGAGCTAGTGTTTTAATGCTAAACACACACTGGAATGAATAATTCACTGAAACGCAACATAAGTCTCTATTCTCTCTGCAATCTCTTATGTAATCAGCCTGGTTCCCTTTCATGGGAACATCGACGCTGCATAGTCGCTTTGGGAACGCCTCTGCGTGATTACGTCTTGAAGCACTTGTGTAATCGAACCAATAGTGTAACGGGACGTCAGAGCGGGTGACGTCACGGACCAGGAAACTATAAAGCACCCCTGAGAACAAAGAACGCTAGCTTCTGCGTCTTCAGCAAGCACTCTGTGTATTGTGTGTCTTATTTGGTGTTGTTTGTCTGTTATACAGCTCGAAAATATCTCTTAGTCCGAGGGCAAGAGTATTTTCATTCCACCAAGCACTTATATATATATATATATATATATATATAAGCGAAGCGCGTCACAAAAGCAAACTGGATGAGCACTTTCTCCCTGCCTGGTCACAGCCTCAGCGTCGGGGATTACCATTCTTTTCCGACCTCCACACCGAGGTGTCGAGGTCGTGGAAAAAGCCAGCACAATATCGTGTGTATAACCCTCAAACATCAATATATTCCAACATACTGGGGCTTAAACAACATGGCTATGGGACGATGCCTCGGGTCGAAGAGACGCTCGCGAGCTATCTCTCGCCCGAGTCCGCGTCGTCCCTAAAATCCCAGACGCTGCCCACCAGACCATTAAGAACAACATTAGCTCTGGTGGGCAAAGCATACGCCTCAGCAGGTCAGGCCGCAGCGTGTTTACACACAATGTCTGTCCTTCAAGCATATCAGGCTGACCTGCTGGGGGAGATTGATGAGAGCGGTGAGGCGAGTTTTGATGTAATACTGGAACTTCGAAAAGCCACTGATCTATCTCTCCGTGCCACCAATGAGACGGCAAAAACAATCGGCCGCTCTATGGCAGCCCTGGTGGCAACGGAGAGGCATTTATGGCTAAACTTATCTGATATAAGAGAAAGAGATAAGAGCGTCTTATTGGATGTGCCGCTGTCTCCCCTGGGCCTCTTCGGCGACTCTGTCACTTCGGTCGTCGAGAGGTTCCAGGAGGCAAAAAAGCAGTCAGCGGCCTTCCAGAAGTTCCTCCCTCGCCGCTCTCTCCCGTCCGAGGCTGCTGAGCGGGAGCAGCCTCGGCCGTCTAGCAGCTCCTCATCCGTGCATAGAGCGCAACAGAAACAGAGTGTTGCTGCCCGTGCTCCCCCGCAAAGAGCTTGGCGACCGGGACGGGCAACACAGTCGAAGCCTTCCCGGGGTAAAATAGATCTGAGGACTGTTATTATCGCCAGGAAGGCTTCGAAGAAGTCCTGACGCCAGTGGCCCAGGACTTCCGAGGGCAGCCCCCTCCGGAGGGGGTTCTGTATTAAAATCTATAAAGTTAACTCCCCTCCGCCGCCCTCAAGGGGCCGTTCTGCCAACCCTGCCACCTTGTGTGCTTCAGGGCGCAGTGGTCCCCACCGACCCTCTGAGGAGGGTCGGCCAGCGCTTGATTCGGCTGCTCCCTGCGGTACGCTGCTTCAGGGCGCCGAGCCAAGTGCTCAAAAAACACCAGAGGCCAGTCTCGAGAAACTGGTTCCCTTAGTAGAATTTCTAGAGGAATGGAAACGTCTTCCCAACATTTCTCAATGGGTACTGCGTATGATAGAAAAGGGTTACAAAATACAATTCGGGTTTCGCCCGCTCCATTTCAATTGGTCCTCCTTACAGTGGTGGGCCCCCAGCAGTCTCTGGTTATGGAACAAGAAGTTATGACACTTTTGCAAAAAGGAGCTATAGAAAGGGTTCCTCCTCCCAGCAAACAGTCAGGGTTTTACAGCCGTTACTTCATCGTTCCGAAGAAGGATGGAGGGTTGCGTCCCATAATAGATTTACGTATGCTAAATCGTTCAGTATAAAAGCTCAAGTTCAAGATGCTTACACTCAAACAGATCACCACTCAGATCAGGTCCGAGGACTGGTTTGTGACAATAGATCTGAAAGACGTTTACTTTCATGTGTCAATCTATCCTTCGCATTGGAAGTACCTTAGGTTTGCTTTTGGGGGCGAAGCTTACCAATACAAGGTTCTTCCCTTTGGCCTATCCCTTTCACCCCGCACCTTCACGAAGTGCGTGGATGCAGCTCTGGCTCCTCTGAGATTCCAGGGCATCCGCATACTGAATTATATCGACGATTGGTTGATTCTAGCTCAATCAGAGCAACAGGCAGTTCTACATCGAGATGTAGTTCTGTCACACATGAAAAGGTTAGGGTTGAGACTCAATGCCAAGAAGAGTGTGCTTCTACCAGCTCAGACTACCAACTATCTAGGGGTAGTTTGGGATTCCACTACGATGCAGGCACGTCTGTCTCCTGCTCGGGTGAATTCCATTCTCTCAGCCGTGAAAGGGGTGAAATTAGGCCAGTCACTCACTGTAAAACAGTTTCAAAGACTGTTGGGTCTGATGGCAGCGGCGTCCAATGTGATACCTTTTGGCCTGCTGCACATGAGACCCTTACAGTGGTGGCTCAGGACCAGGGGGTTTTCCTTGCGGGGAAATCCTCTCCACATGATCAAACTCATGCGGCGATGCCTTCGTGCTTTATCCATGTGGAAGAAGCCCTGGTTCCTGTCCCAGGGTCCTGTGTTGGGAGCTCCTTGTCGTCGCGTAATGCTAACGACGGACGCATCTCTCACAGGCTGGGGGGGCGATCATGAGTGGTCGCTCGGCTCAAGGTCTTTGGGAGGACCATCATCGTTCCTGGCACATAAATCGGCTGGAAATGATGGCAGTATTTCGAGCACTCAAGTACTTCCTCCCAGACCTGAGGGGCCACCACGTGTTGGTCCGTACAGACAACATGTCGGTGGTCTCATATATCAACCATCAGGGGGGTCTGAGGTCTCGTCAGTTGTACAAATTAGTCCATCGGATCCTCCTGTGGTCCCAGGGAAAGCTCCTCTCCCTGAGAGCAGCTTACATACCGGGGCATCAAAATGTGGGGGCAGACATCCTGTCGAGGCAGGGGCCGAGGCCCGGGGAATGGAGACTCCACCCCGAGGCGGTGGAGTTGATATGGAAAGCATTCGGTCGCGCAGAAGTCGACTTATTTGCCTCGAAAGAGGCATTGCACGTACTGCAATTTCTCCAAGAAAAATTCTCGGATGGCCTAACTCCTTCTACATTGAAGGTTTATATAGCAGCAATCTCCGCTTATCATGCTCCTTTGGAGGTTGTTTCTGTGGGAAGAAACCCACTAGTCATACGTTTTCTCCGTGGTACCCAGAGGCTGAGGCCGGTTGTGCGTACAAAGACTCCGTTCAGCCATTGTTCTAGAAGGGCTGTCTGCGGCTCCCTTTGAACCTTTGGAGGAAGTACATGAGAAGTTCCTCACGCTAAAAACGATATTTTTGCTGGCTATTACATCTCTTAAAAGAATTGGAGATCTTCAGGCACTTTCAGTTGCTCCTTCATGTTTAGACTTTGAGGATCAGGAAAAAACTAAATCTGCTCTGCCCAGTGAGGGCTTTAGACACCTATGTCCACAGAGCTGCCCTGTGGTGAAAAACAGAACAATTGTTTGTATGTTACGGGTCCCCTAACAAGGGAGATCCCGCGTTTAAGCAGAGAATGAGCAAGTGGGTGGTCGAGGCCATCTCTCTTGCTTATAAGTCATCCGGACAGCCCTCGCCTTTGGCTGTCCGGGCACATTCTACCAGGGGCATGGCTGCCTCAAAGGCTCTGATTTTGGGGGTTCCCCTCAATGATATCTGTGATGCTGCTGGGTGGTCATCTCATCATACCTTCGTTAGGTTCTACAACCTTGACTTGGGCTCCACTCCAGGGTCCTCAGTACTGTTGTCCTGAAAGATGATACAGACAGGCATTTGGTCTTATGGCCTAGTTGGGATAGCGTTCCCAAAGTAGCTTAGCCATACTCCCTGCACGCCTGTGAGCGCTTGCTTCATCCATATCAGAAGCTAGCGTTCTTTGTTCTCAGGGGTGCTTTATAGTTTCCTGGTCCGTGACGTCACCCACTCTGACGTCCCATTACACTATTGGTTCGATTACACAAGTGCTTCAAGACGTAATCACGCAGAGGCGTTCCGACTACGCAGCGTCTCGTTCCCTTATTCAGGGAACCAGGGTTACAGACGTAACCCGAGACGTTTTCTTTACATTACTGATGTTTTGGACTGATTGGTTGAATGAATTTGCTTACTGGATCATTGGACTGAAAACTTTCCCGGAGTTTAGCGGCTTAAATGATCTGCAATGCAAAAACAAAAGCCTTTATCTTCCGAACTTTTACCATGGTGGAACGAGTTAATGAGCGCAGACAAATAATATTTGAAAATACGGCGCCGGACAACATAAAAAAATATAAATACTAAATTAATAATTGATTACTTATTTATCAATAACCATGCAGGGTTTTTTTAGTTTTTAAATGTATCAAGTGTTTCTGATAAAGTTAAAAAAAAAAAAAGTGTTGAATTCTCACACTAATCTGATTGGAATACATCACATTCGGTCGGCGTGTCGCATACAGTGTAGTCGCTCAAGTTGCTCTAATTTTTTAATACTTCCAAAGCTCAAATCGGATCCGAAAATCCCTCATCCGCAGATGGTCAGCACCCAACGCAGCCCCCAGGCGACTCTCCACAGCAAATTAATGACTTTCGGTCCATCGGCTGTCATTTGTCATGTGCAGTGGAAAGGCGGCTTAACTGTGTGATATTACGTTAAAGGTGCGGTATGCAATCTCCAAGAATTGATGTTGAACACTGTTGATATTTGAAATCAACCCCTGAAAATTTGAAATCAACAAACACACCCCTCTCTTTATTGCTCCGCTTCCAAATTTCACAAACTTATGTTACCATTCAGTCCTAACCGCCCCATTCTCGAACCCCGAACGCCAGCATGCAAGGCTTGCGCACTAACAAGGACACTATACACCACTTTCTCTAGAGTCAGTCGACAGTGTACCTCTTGAGATCAGGGGAGTGAGGTTTACCTGCACAGCTCTCACATCTGTCCTCCATTACACATGCAATGCAAAAGTGATAATGACAAAGAAGGACAAAAAATGATCATGCAGTACACAAGAGTAAATACGAACAAGAGTTGGTTGTTAGTTGCCAGCAGCATACCAGAGGCTATTTGGCCAAGATAAATTTTTCCCTAACACAGTACGTCACATCACGGCTGCTACGCCACAGTCTCGTCACGTCATGGCCGCCACCCAGAGTCTCGTCACGTCATGGCCGCCACGCCAAAGTCTCATCACGTCATGGCCACCATGCCAGAGTCTAGTCACATCATGGCCGCCGCGCTAGACTTTCATCACATCATGGCTGCTATGCCACAGTCTTGTCACTTCATGGCCGCCACAGCAGAGTCCGTCACGTCATGGCCGCCACGCTAAAGTCTCGTGACATCATGGCCATTATGCCAGAGTCTTGTCACGTCATGGCTGCCATGCCAGAATCTTGTCATGTCACATGCCATGTCATGTCAGATTCTGATTGGTTCCCTTGTTTCATGTGTTTGTTTCTATTGGTTTATTTTGTCATGTGGTACTCAGTTATTTTTTGTCATTGGTTCATTGTCTTGATCATGCTCAGGTGTATTTTGTTAGTCATTAGTCTTTGTGTGTATATATAGCCCTCATATTTCTATTGACTCTTGTCAAGTTACAATTTAAGTCTTTTATTTTGTGTTTGTTCAGTGGATTATGTTATGTAAATAAAACTGTGCATAGGTTCAACTTCACCTCACCCTCAGTGGATAATTGTTACACAAAAAAATAAATAAATAAAAATTAATGACTAGCATTGTAGTCTTAAGCATACATGAATTGCGAATCACTTAATTTTAAGTAAATAATTTTCCAGTGCACATGAAAAGCAACTGCAAGAAATCTACCCAAACCTGTGGCTGGCATTATCAGTGACTATTCCAGTGACACTGGCAACTGTAGAGAGGAGCTTTTCAAGCTGATAAAAACATACATGAGGTACCATACCATGGCCCAAGAGTGTCTAAGTGGGCTTGCAGTGATTAGCATCAATCATTATATGTCTGACTGCATTTTTTGATGCAGTCATTGATAACTTTGGCTGCATTTACACTTGGCTTTAACATGCAATCACCTTCATCTGATCAAGCAGATTGGATCATTAGCCAATAAGGACACAGTGTGTTTATATTTGTTCACATTAATTTGCCTCTGTATCTGGACAATCAGTCTGATTTATGTTTCAAGGCAGAAGCTTCAAATGGCTTCATAGTGTAAAACTTTAGCGTTTATCCATGGCAGTGCACGCAGCACGGAATTTTTGTGATTTATTCAACAAAAGTACAATCGATGACAAAAAGAATATTTAAAGGGATAGTTCACCCAAAAATGAAAATTTGATATCCTAAGACACGAAACTATCTATGTCCAGCTGCCAAAATGCGTAAAGTGATCTCTCGCCCTTATACTTCAATGAGTGCAAGACATCACTTCCATTGTCAGAGTGTGTTCAGACCTCACTATAAATCATATTTATAAAAGATACATACGCTGTACCGAGTATTTCTGAAAACAGCCGAGCGCCTGGAGGCGTGACGTGTGAGCAGAGATAGAGTGACGAGCTATCACGAGCACACGCAGCTTTTGTGTAGAGATCGGCTGCAAGCTATCAATAGTCACCTAAACGTTTGTATTTAAACACACACAATACACCATTGCATTATCCCTGGATAACTTTTGAATCACTATAATGAATATAGTGTATAGTGAATGATGAATAACGAATTTATGAATTCACTACGTTCGTGTTGTTTACATTATATGCACTTAGGCGCCTATTGCCAACAAAACAGACATTTGATGCAGTTTTACTCACCACCTGCTGACTGACTCATGACTGGGATCATTACCGCTGTGACCACTCCATCTTTCAGTTACAAGCGATCTGTAAATCCAGTGTAGAACTGGGCCTTGTTTATGAAACCATAAGCGCCAATCCTGAGGGCCCGTTGATGGGTGTGCTTTTGCTCTCTCGCTCTGGTCAACGTCTGTACGTGCCTTTCAGGGAGAAGTGCCCGTACGAGAAATTCCGCCCCCTTTTACGTCACTCAGGCCCATACTTGAAAAAAAGACCCTGAATCCTGTAAGGATTTGGAAGATAATTTTTGGCACAGAAATACTCTGTCAGTCGTCCAACTTGTGTTTTGAAACTTTGGTCATGTTTAGCATGAGAATCCAACTCTTTAAAAGTATAAATAAGTCAGAATACATGAAATAGCTTTATACCCCCCTTTAAAGAAATAAAAGAACACACGTCACATTAAAGAGCATTAACTAAACAAGGGTAAGTTATACGATACCAGATACCATCTCCCATCTCCAGTCTTAGATCAAATTAAATTGTTTAATTTAATTTAAAATAAAGGAATACTTCCAGAGTTGATCATACAAAAATAACTGGGTTGATCATGTTAAACTAGTGGGATGTGGCGCGCGCGCGTGCTGGAATGAATGGCTTGTCGCGGAGGGAGGGCTGCTGAACTCGACAAAGCCGACCTGATATATAGTATTTATTTAGTATTATTATTTTTTTATTCAGTAAATATATTTTTGACAAGGAAGCTGTGTGCAAACAGGAATATTTATTCATTTATTTAAAAAAAAAAAAAGGTGCACTTTCTCTCGAGGAAGAAAAAGGGCAGGGGCTCAAACAAAAAAAGTTGAATACTAACAAAAAGTTGAATACTAAAAATGTACAAATTTAAATTTATGTAAGCAGTTTCCCTCAAATTCTGTCCCACTTTAACATAAATAATAATTATAGGTTTATCAAGGTGTATCTGGGTAAAGTAAAGACATTGGGCCCTATAATACACCTGGCGCAATGCGACGCAAGGCGCAGCGCAAGTGTGTTTGCTAGTTTGCGTCCGGCGCTGTTCGCGTTTTCCCTTTCAGCGCCACGTCCTTAAATTAGTAAATGCATTTGCGCCAGTTAGTGCGCCCATGGGCGTGCTGGTCTAAAAAAGAGGTGTGTTCAGGCGCATTGCCGGCGCATTGCTATTTTAAGGAGCTGAAAATAGACTGCGCCATAGACCAACTCAAACCTGGTCTAAAGTCTAAAGTCAATGGCGCAATATTTTTTTGTTAGAGCGCGTTGGTAGAAACTGCGCCTCTGGGCGCGTCCACAGTGCGCGTTGACTTTGCTTATTACACACAGGGATGCGCATCACACAAACATGCCAAATATTAAAAACAAAAGGATTACAGTGTAAAAGAATATGATTGTGTATGCTACATAAATATAAAAATGTAACTTTGTTTAACTTCTAACTAAACGTTTTCTTCGCTTGAAAAGCGTTCAGCTTTTCCGCCAACAAATTCCGCCATGTAAATAGCAGTCCGCCATGGCGCGAACGCATCTCGCTCTTAAAGGGAATGGGAGATGACACTCTGATTGGTTTATTGAACGTTACGCCCATTACTCATTAAGAGAATAGGGACAACCCATTTCAAAAATGCGCCCCGGCGCACGGACCGTTTTTCCGTCGTTAAAATAGCAAAAGTGGATTTGGACACGCCCTGAGTGCACCTGCGCCGTGCGCTTTACACTTTGCGTTTAGATCGTTAAAATAGGGCCCGTTGTTTGGAAGATGCATTCTTTTGCATCTCATTTTTTAACATTCAGGATTAATAAGTATATATTAATACACAAATATATACCACCATATTTCATCATGGGTATGGTGTTCGGTGGTGAGTGACCTTTTTTTGTACAAAAACAAGACTGTTGATAGATTTTAGGAATTTAGGCTTTAGGAAGGGTCATGATAGATTGACACTTCTGCTTATGCCATATTGTCTCTGCTGCACACTTGGCTGACAACGTGTCTGTGATTTTTTCCTGATACTGACTCCACAGCTTTGTTTTTTGTGACACTGCTTGGACCGAAACCAAACAGTGGCACGGTAATGAATTGTACACTGTTATGCAGGTTTCTTTTACTTAAGGATAATGCCTCTCTGTTCATTTTTATTTTATTTTCATATGTAAAATTTATGAGTTCTAGATACAGACTTTAAAAAAAAAAAGTTCCCTGTTAAACCAGTGACAATAATAAATTAAAATACAAAAATATAATAAAAAAAATTAATATAAAAATATAAAAATTTGAATATAAAAATAATATTGTGTAACCTAATAATAAACACAACCGATTTCACTCATTGAAAGATATATTTGTGAGGTAATAATTACTTTGTAATTTTATCAGAGCTGTACATTAGCTGTACAGGTAGTCAAAGCCATGCATTAAAATGCTGACAGCTGCTATGTAGGAGATGCAGGGAACCTGGTAAAGTGTTATGCATTATGCATACCCTTTAAAAAGGTTCAAATCATTTAGGTACTAATAAGTACAGTTTTGGTACCATTAGGGGCTTTTGCACCAGACAAACCTTTTCATAGTTCCTAACTAATGGCGGAAGTACCCGCTTTTTGGTGTGTTCGCACCACAGGAACTGGGACCTGCGCCACATTGTTTAAATAGCAAATTCATTTGCACCCATTTGTGCGGCCATCGGCGTAGTGGTCTGAAAACGAGGTGTGTTCAGGCGCATTGATGGCGTGTTACTATTTTGAGGCAACTGAAATAGACTGCGCTATTGACCAACTGAAACCTAGTCTAAAGTCAATGGCGCAATATTTGTTTTGTCCGTTAATAATATGCCCCTATATGCGGGTGCACAACGAGCGTACACTGCATTACACACACAGGGATGCGCAGCAGGACACAAACATGCCAAATATTAAAAATAAAAGTATTACAATGTAAAAAAATATTATTTTGTGCATAAAGATAAAAATGCTTTGGTAGAATCTGGCTTTTCCCATAGATGGTCTGCTTGTGTGCGAGGATAAAGCGTGCAAGCAGACCATCTATGGGAAAAGCCAGATTCTACCAAAGCATTTTGTACAATTACATTGTAATACCTGTTTCCTCCCTAGAGAAGCATTCAGTTTTTCTGCTTGCAAATTCCGCCATGTAAATAGTGAATCCACCATGGTGTGAGCGCAACTGGCTTTTAAAAGGAATGGGAGATAAGACTCTGATAGGTGTATTTTGGGCATAATGTGCAATAAACCAATTACTCATTAAGACAATAGGGACAACCTTTTTAGACTATGCACCGGGCGCGCCAACCATTTTTCCCATCTTTAAACGGGGCCAAAAGTGGATTCGGACACGCCCTAAGCACACTTGCGCCGTGTGCTTTAGACCATGCTCTTAGATCGTTAAAATAGGGCCCTATATATTTACTCCACAAACTAACCCTACAAACATGGAAAGCATTGATAGATGGACCTTTCAACTTTTACGCTAAGAAAATCCAACGCGACTTTGAGAGGGCCAAGTGAAACATGATTATGTATTTCTGCTCAGCTAGCGACATTGGGCATTAACCACATGGCAGACACTAATACTTTTTCATATAGTGTTTACTTTCATTGTACAACAGTTCTATCTAATAACATATTAGACAGGACTGTTAAATAGATCGTAAACTGATGAAGACGGAGAATGGGAACACTGTGTAATCAGGCTCTGGCGTTCTCAACGCCGTCAAAATAAATGTCCACTGCAGCGTCAAAATAAAAGTCTCAACAACAAGCGCTGCTTACTTCACTTCAGAGTTCCTACTGGAGGTGCTAAAGCAACCAGGAAAATAGCCCTAGAGGAACATTTAGTTTTCGGGAACCACCCTGGTGGCTAGATCCTATAACTAAGTTCTATAGCTACCCGGTGTCAAAGCCCCTAATATGTACCTTTAAGGGACTAATATGCACTCTTTAGGTAAAAAGGTGTAGCTCTTGAAATTGTACCCTTCCAGTGACAGTTTTTTTTTTTTTTCTGAGAATGAATTGCTAAAGGCTGTGATTTTATTAAATAAGTACATAGTCTAACATGTTGCAGGTTTCAGAGTAAAGCGAACAGCTTATGATTCTGTGTTTGTGCCTCAGAGCAGGTCAGTTCGCAGTAAAGTGAAATCAGTGTCTTCATGTGTGAGTTTAACATGCATTTTGGAATGTAGTGTGCACCTTTGCTACAGTCATGCTTTATTTTCCCATTCACACAATTTCCAACATTTTTTGTGGACAGCTGATTGCAGCATTGATTTGTAATGAGACACGCTTATAAACCTCTTTTCAACTGTAGTTTTCCATCAAAACAATTGATAGGGATGACGTCTTCCAAAATTTAGTCAGTGATTTGCCCAAGTGGAGTGCCAATGTCCTCTACTCCTTTGACTGTGTCATGTGCAAGTTTAATGTCGACTCTCTCCAAACTGCAGTCAGAAGCCAGGTTTCCATCCAAGGATTTTTTTGCGAAAGAAGGTTTAGCGCTTTAAAATGTTTAGCAATATAGCTGATGGAAATTTGTCGATAAAATTTCTCAAACATCAACACAATATTTTTCCCGTTTATTTTTAGCACATAAAATCTATTTGGATAGCTCAAATGTCACAACAATGAACGGGTGTCCCGAGGTAAAACAGAAAAGCAAATGGAGAATAATTAGCGTAGCTGCTGTTCATAACATTAAGCAAAGAAAGTCATGTGCAATTGATCTAATATGAGATGCATTATGTGAATGCTTGGCTAAAGAGATGCGTCTTTAATCTAGATTTAAACTGGGTAAGCGAGTCTGAGCCCCGAACATTATCAGGAAGGCTATTCCAGAGTTTCGGAGTTACAAACTATTCCACTTCGCTGTCGTCATCTTATTTTTCCTTTTTAAAAACATTATATGTGAAAATATGCAGTAGACTACTGGCGAATTTCAATCATCTTATTACTTTGTACATTTTACAAATGGGATGTAAAAGATACAAATTTGCGATATACACAAAATTATGTATGGAAACGGCCCAAGGGCAGATTGTTTTAGTGGTATAACAAAACTTGTATGTATTGTATGTATTGTATGTACAATGTATTTTTTTAGGGATGGCGTCGCACACCATTTTATTGGTAAAAGGCCAACTGTTAGTCCTTGTATGAATTTATTAAGAACTACAGAGGCACCATTGGTCTTGTCCCAAATGGCATCCTTCCTATGAGTCACGCATTTGTGACATAACATCGCATCAACTGTCAGGTTGAAGTCTGCTCCTGAGCTTGCCTCAGTGCAGTCTCAGCTGCAAACATATCAGCAGCAAACGGGGCATGCATGAGCAGCCTTCTGAAGCCTAAAATTACACATGGAACACCCTACGGTCTTATGGACTTCATGAACATGCATATGTGGTGGGCATTGTAAATCCACAAGACCATAGGTGCATATTGTCCATTGTTGTAACACCACTTTGACTGTCAGGTCTGCACTGAGCATGCAAATGGGGGTACACACAAGCACCCTTCTGAAAGCTTAAACGGTACATCTTACAATCTCATTGATTTCACGATTATGCACACGCGGCAGCCATTGTAAGTCCACAAGGCAATAAAAGCATATTTGAAGCCATTGAAGAGGACTTAGCACAGCTTATCATGGACCATGCAAGCTGTAAGGTGGGTCTCAAACTCTGGTGACGAGCTGGGGGCTGAGTACACATCATGGAATTAAATCTCACTGTTGAAAATCAAATAGCATCACACAGACGAAACCTGGACAAGATCAATAAAAACATCTGGACCAGATAGCTTGTAACAAGGTGAGCTCTTTATTTCAGCAATGGTCAATTGTAATTCTAAATCTTACTAAATGGAACAAAGAAACAAGGCAGGAATTGGATCCAGGACAGTAAAAGATGGTTGTGGGTCAAGTCACCTTTATATTTATAGCGCTTTATACAATAGAAATAGTTTAAGAGCAGCATCACAATTATAAACAGAAAAGTAATCAAACTGATATGCAAACTTTATCAAATAAGAGACAGATTAAAATTCTGCTTTAAAGAAGCTGTTGTCACGTTCAGTTTGTGTAAACACACACAAAGATGAAGATGAGAGTAAACAGACAGTCTTTAATAATTCACACAGAGTAAATCCATCATATAGACAAGCGATCCAACAACTGTATTAGACAACAATGAACAGAAACAAGGGAACTTAAGTACAACAAATGAATGTGAAAATTAATGTGATTTTAACGATAAAATATTGTAAAACCGCTACAGAAAAAAATTGTAAATAGGTTAACAGTAAGTTCCCGTATTATATACAGGGAAACATTTTCACAGTAAAATGCTGTAAATTTTACAATTTTTATAAGTAAAAAAGACAAAATCAATGTATAATTTACAGTCAAAATCTGTAAACTGATGTTCCCACAATTCCCTGTGTGACACTCCACATTTAAAAGTATTTTGTTTAAATAATCATGTTTCTTAATAGTTTAGATGTTATCAGTTATATACATTAGGGTTTTATGTTACATCTTCTGTTGTTTAATGAATGTTTATTGCATTATCTAAGTAGTGTGGGTTACCATGATGGTGTTTTGCATTTGTGTGGATGACTCTGTGCACCTTCTTTATATTAGTATATACTTCAGCTCATGGAAAAGCTACTTGTGACTTTTTGTCCGTGTGGCTTTCTCTTTTACCACCTACATTCTTATGGTGGTTGTCAGTATATGTTAAAGGTATAAAACAGATTTTAGCAGTAGTGTGCATCGTTGAATTTATTGGTTTACAATCAAATTTTCTTAAATTACAGTTTTATACTGTAAAATTTACTGTTTGTTCTGTAAATGTGTTTACAGTTTTTCTGTATTTTTTACAAACTTATTCTGGCAACCACAGCTGCCAAAATTATTTTGTAAAAACTACGGAATTTTTTTTACAGTGAAGAAACAAATGAGGTAATTGGTAACAAAACAGCTGAAAGCAATGACAAATTAAATCAGTAGGCTAACCATGAGAACTAATTAAAAGGCGAGAAGACGGTGCAAAACAGAAACACAAAGTCCAAGCAGAGTGAAACCGTGACATTACACCCCCCTCCTGGAAAGGCGCGACCTCGCGGGGCTGATGGGAGACACTGGGTGGCAGGAGTGGCTGAGGATTCATTTTCCGCTAATGTGACTACTCCCATGGAGAGTGCGCAGCATTTAAAGGCAAATTCTGAGGCTATACATGGAACAGAGCGAATGCCTGCATCAGCTAGAAAAAATGAATCAAGCTTAGTCAGATTCTTGTACATTGTTTTGAGACACAGTAAGGAATAATTCTGGAAGAATTTATCTCAGAGGAAGAGCACGACTTTCAGTTTCATTTCAAGGATCAACTTGACCAAGCCGATGGTTGTGAATGGTAAGTTTTTTTATTCTTAAATTCTTTATTCTAATCACAATATAGGGTCTGTGAATATTAAACTGCAAAAAGACTGTTTAAATATGAATCCTGCAAGTTTTGTATTTCAGCTACAAAAAACAAACAAACAAAAAAAAGATGGGCAAACGAACTTGTGAAATATTATTATGGAACGTAGTGCGTCCAATCGCAGTGTCATCAGTTTGCCTAAAAGAACACAGAACGTATGAATGTTTTACGCACCATTTATGCGTGGCAGGGAGCAGGTGTATAATTCTTTTGTACCAACTAATATTTTGAAAATACGAATATTTTCATGAATCTTGAATTTACGTCAGAACGATTTACACAATAGATTTACACAAAGATTCGTTCTGCTCGTGTTTCATGAATAAGGCCCAATGACACGGCATAAACCTGACACAGACTGCCCTTCTGCCCTTTATTTTTGTGAACTGAAATGAGTGTGCAAAGGATTGTGGATGATTAGAGGAATGCAAAGGATGCACTTAGGGGTGTTGCAATATATCGTATTGATGATAATCATGTGAAGGAATGGATTCTGGAATCCACTGCCGCTTCAATATATATTTTTTAAGTTATTAATCAACATTTATCTTTCTGTTAAATTATTTGAATGACTTCTTCAACCTATGTTAAAGCATTTATTTTCCTTTTCAAACAATATAAAATAAGTTTTACTATTGTCTGTACCTCTCACTGAGAGAAAAGAACATGTTATCAGTATGTTTTGGGAAAGTTTCCTGCTCAGAGCAGAGCTCAGATCAACTTAAGCCTTGGAGAAGCTGCGAATTATGTGTATCTGTGTATGTGCGCTAAGTGTTCTGTGCAGGTCCCTTGTTACTGGTGGACAACTGGCACTCTGCTTGAGACCAGCAGACGCCATGTCATGACCCCAAAAGGACATCCAGTACCTAAATACATGGTCCCCTCGTCAGCATCGTGACGAAGGAAGATATGCTTCTTACTATCTGTCCATGTTTGGAAAATTTCTAATCTTGTCTATTTTTCTTAGCCAATCAGAATCATTCAACCTGAAGTAATGACGTAGTTAGTTGACTCTGTTAGAGGATAATTGTTATGGAAATGTATATGTACCCAAAGCAGCCTAACTCCTTGTGAGACTTGAAGCTGGCTTCTGCTGATAAAACTGCAAACTATTCTTCATTAAATTTTTCTTCAATTTATTAATTATTTTAAACTTTGACTCCGGGTCTTTATTCAACATATCATTATCGTGTTAATTGGGGAAATAGCCCTGACTGGTCTGAGTACACCCCACAACAAAAACTACCACATCTAGTACTTTTTATGGCCTCCATGATTTTTAATGACAGCACAAAGTCTTATAGGCATGGAGTGAACAAGTTGGCGACATTTTGCAACATCTATCTTTTTCCATTCTTCAAGAATGACCTCTTTTAGAGACTGGAGAGTGATGCTCAACTTGTCTCTTCAGAATTCCCCATAGGTGTTCGATTGGGTTCAGATCAGGAGCCACTGAATCACTTTCACCCTGTTCTTCTTCAGAAATCCAACAGTGGCCTTATATGTGTGTTTAGGATCATTGTCATGTTGGAAAAGTGCACAACGACCAAGGGCATGGAGTGATGGTAGCATCTTCTCTTTCAGTTTGGAGCAGTACATCTGTGAATTCATGATGCCATCAATGAAATGCAGCTCCCCAACACCAGCAGCACTCATGCAGCCCCACATTAGGACACTGCCACCACCATGTTTCATTAGTTCTGGCACATGCATTTTTCTTTGTATTCCTCATCTTTGCGACGCCATACAGTTTTGAAGCCATCAGTTCCAAAAACATTCATCTTGGTCTCATCACTCCAGAGTATACAGTCCCAGCAGTCTTCATCTTTGTCAGCATGGGCCCTGGCAAACTCCCTAGGCTTTTTTGTTCTTTCATGGAGGACGCCCATGCATGCTGTTCCTCTGCAGTGTACGCCATATTGTATCATGTGAAATAGTCACCCCAGTTTGGCTTTCTACTTCTTTAGATAACTGCAGCGAACTTGCATGCTGATTTTCTTCAACCCTTCTCATCAGAAGACGCTCCTGTCAAGATGTTAACTTCCGTGGATGAGCTGGACGTCTCTGTGAGAGGGTTGCAGTTCCATCTTTTTTAAATTTTTGTACCATTTTTGCTACAGTATTCTGACTGATAAGTAAAGCTTTGCTGATC
>VTFQ01000020.1:8840921-8993421 GCA_036281575.1 Ancherythroculter nigrocauda
TTGGATATAGCTAACTTATCTGATCTGCCGGACTGTGCCCTCATTGATTTTTTTGTTATGGGTTAAACGAACCACTGAAGGGCTATTTAATCACCAACGGTCCCCAAGGATCATTCGTTGAACTTCTGGACTTTGCCCTGTTAACTGTTGGTTCACGTTTTACTGTGGGTGTCGCGGAGGATTCCGACACCACAGTGAATCCCGTAATGGCTGCCACGCCCGAGAACATGCACAAAATGGCGGCCGCAACAACAAGTCACGTCTTCCCAGATTTTCCAGAGTCAAGTCACGTCACCACAGATCTCCTAGAGCAACGTCATGTCTTCGCTGATCTCCCAGAGTCAAGTCACGTCTTCCCTGATCTTCCTGAGCCAAGTCAAGTTTTCGTTGATCGCCTTGAATCATGTCACGTCTCTGGTTCTGTCCGGGAGGGTGGCTGTCTAGTGTGAATGACCCACCGTTGACTTCGGCACGAGCAGCGGGCATTCCGAAACCTATGCCGGCCGCTTTGCACTCAAGCCAGCCGGTTGCTACGCACTCAAGCCCGCCGGTCGCTTCGCTCTCAAGCCCGTCGGCCGCTTCGCTCTCAAGCCCACCGGTCACTTCGCTCTCAAGTTCGCCGGTTGCAACGCACTCAAGCCTGCCGGTCGCTACGCACCCAAGTTTACCACTTACAACGCTCTCAAGTTCGTTTGTTGCAACGCTCTCAAGTTCGTCTGGTGCAACGCTCTCAAGTTCGCCAGTTGCAACGCACTCAAGTTCGTCTGTTGCAACGCACTCAAGTTCATCTGTTGCAACGCACTCAAGTTCGTCTGTTGCAACGCACTCAAGTTCGCCGGTTGCAACGCACTCAAGTTCGTCTGTTGCAACGTACTCAAGTTCGCCGGTTGCTACGCACCTCAGCTTTCTGGATGCGATGGACAAGATGGCTGTTTCGCCAGTGCCCACGGGCAAGATGGCCGCCCCTTTGGTGTCAAGGAACATAGGGGGTGTTCCAGCCATCGAGCCCGCTCCAGAACTTGAGCTTCTTGCCCTGCCGGCGCCACCTGTGCTCCTTGCCCTGCCAGCGCCACTCGAGCTCCTTGCTCTGCCGGCGCCGCTCAAGCGCCTTGCCCTGCCGGCGCCCCACAAGCTCCTTGTCCACGAATCGACCATGACCACTTCAAAAGCATTTTTTTTTCAGAGGTGAGACACATGTACACATCACATTTGGTGCACTTCACCCGAACAATACACTTACATCCACTTGCACCTGCATTTTTGAGACACCATGGTAGGCCAGTGGTAGGTCTGGGCCAGTATATATATATATCATTATAAGCATTAAAATTGAGAAAAAGGCAGATTTGAGAACTGTCATTATCTCTAGGAAGACTTTGGCGAAGAAGGTTAATGTAACCAGTTCGGGCTCCGCCCACCCAGATTCAACGGGGTTCTATCTACTGTAGTAAACCCAGAGCAGTCTCTGGTTATGGAACAAGAAGTTCTGACTCTTTTGAAAAAAGGGGCTATAGAACGGGTTTCCCTGCCCAACAAGCTGTAAGGGTTTTACAGCCATTACTTCATTGTTCCAAAGAAGGATGGAGGGTTGCATCCCATCCTAGATCTGCATCTGCATCTGAATCACAGAGTGCAGAAGTTGAAGTTCAAGATGCTTACACTCAAACAGATTGTCACAAATCCAGTCCGAGGATTGGTTTGTGACGATCGATCTCAAGGATGCATACTTCCATGTATCAATCCATCCTCAACACAGGAAGTTCCTGAGGTTTGCTTTCAGGGGTGAAGCATACCAATATTGGGTTCTTCCGTTCGGCCTAGGTTTATTACCCAGCACCTTCACAAAATGTGTTGATGCAGCTCTGGCTCCTCTGAGACTCCAGGGCATTTGCCTACTAAATTACATCGATGATTGGTTGATTCTAGCTCAGTCCGAGCACATGGCGGTTCGACATCGAGATGTCGTTCTCGCCCATATGAGAAGGTTGGGGTTCAGGCTCAATGCCAAAAAGAGTGTGCTCATTCTATCTCAGATGTAGCGATTTTGTACAGTTATTAATCAATTTATGGGTTAGATATATGAATATAATAAATCATAAAGCTTTATGATTAATTATGATGCATATACCAACCCAAGGGGGAATTAATCATATATTGTGAATTAATTACAACAAATTATAATCAATTACATATATGATTAGTTCTGGTTTAATAATTATTAAAGAGAAAGTATATTAGTTTGTCCAGCAAACCGTTATATCTCCTCTCTGACTATTATAAAGGAAATGTTATCCTCTGGCCACGAGGATAAATTCCTATGATAGCATCAAACGTAAAGCGATTGTGCTAGATCGAAACGTTAAAGTGACCTGGGTTTTATGAATGAGCAAAAGAACAAAAAGCATGGATATAATGTATTTAATATGTAAAATTAATAATACAAAGGTTATACAGCTAAGTAAACACAAGTAGATACACACACACACACATATATATATATATATATATATATATATATACACAAAGCGAAAGTAAAGGCAAGAAGAGAGGGGTGATCAAAGAAATGGCAAGTTAAACCTTTGAGAGCCAGCAAGGAAACTCAGTATCTAAAATCTTAAAGAAGTTAATACTTGCATATCAGTACGTTGTTGTGGTTTAGAGTTTCAGAGCTCTCAGTGTGGTAATTGGTCCTTCTTCAGGAGGTTGTTCTTTGGCGGGTTTTTCAAGCAAGGTTTAAACTAAAGAGTAATATATCCAGAAAATAAAGAAGAGAGTCGAAAGCTTGACGGCAGGAAGCTTGTGCAACTAAGAGACGCGTGTCATTGCTTTTATGGAAAACCAAACTAACACACCTCTTTGGCTGGACGGCCAATAGATGCGTGGCAATGTTTGGCGGGCAAAGTTTTCTTTGTCTTGTCTCCTGGCTGAATTTGCATAATTTATGGGTATCAGATCGGATAGTACTTTCTTCACAGTACCATTAACTCCCTGAGGTCCGAAAACGCGCCGGCGCGTTTTGCAGGATTTTTTTCACATTGCAGCAAAACAGACTTAAAATACTCCGTCATTTCTTGTCATAGAGACATAAGTAATATATCAATTGAAACTATAGAATGTCTTCTTTTATTTGTGTACACTCAGAGTAAAAAACACAATGTTGTGCTTTTTGTAAAATAAAGAAAACTAACATGATGCGTGATCTCTCCTCTCCCTCTGAACAAAGTCCAATCTGATAGTTCTCAGAAAATGAACTGTAACTTATGAATACTAATGACAAAAAAAATTACACTTATGTCTAAAGAAACGTTGAAATGTCAGGTTTTAAATCGTGCAAGTCAAATCGAAAACAAACATTCTGTGTTTATGTAATCTGTATGAAAAGAGAGCCATGTCAGAAGTCCGAGATTCAGCTCATTACCCGCTAATGTGGCCACGCCCATTACACACCCGCACGCAAATTCAGAGGCAATACTTGTATGCATTGTCTCAATCGTGTATTTATTGTCTTGAAAAGTGTTTATTTGGATGTTAAAGCCATGGTTAGCGATCTCTAGAAGACATGCCGTTAGTTCCTAGTTCCTTTTCTTCTTTATATGAATTTGTGGCCTGAAGATGTACAGAGAGCGCCCTCCGGCTGCAAGTATGAATTGAAAACACCATTCCTGAAATGTCCTTTTCTTCTTTATATGAATTTGTGGCCTAAAGGTGTACAGAGCGCCCTCCGGCTGCAAGTATGAATTGAAAACAGTATCCAGCACTCATAGTGATGACAATAAATATTACTTCTCAGTATAGAAAATTGACATAAATATATAAGAATCCATCAATATTTCTCCAAATGTGCATGCTTTTAAGCTAAAAGCCTATATGAAATGCCATAGAGGTAACATAATTGTTCAGACACTTTGCATCACAGAAATACATTATATTTTAAAGAATATAATAGAATACCATTATTTTAAAGGTCCCGTTCTTCGTGATCCCATGTTTCAAACTTTAGTTAGTGTGTAATGTTGTTGTTAGAGTATAAATAAAATCTGTAAAATTTTAAAGCTCAAAGTTCAATGCCAAGCAAGATATTTTATTTAACAGAAGTCGCCTACATCGAACAGCCATTTTTGACTACATCCCTCTACTTCCTTCTTTAATGACGTCACTAAAACAGTTTTTTGACTAACCTCCGCCCACAGGAATACACAAGAGTTGCGTTTGTAGAGTGTGTTTGTCGCCATGTCGTCGAAACGCTGTTATTTTCATCCCGCAGTCCAATCACCGGGTCTGATTCCGGCTCAAATTGATAGGGTAAAATTAAAGACATGTTTACAGTAACACTGAGCGCGTGCATCTCCATGTTATGGTAAGAGGCGTGACCTTTCCGGGCAAGGTTCGCTAAGCTGCTGTCGAACACAGGAACCGCTGGCACAATCAGAACTCCTTACGTATTTCTGAAGGAGGGACTTCATAGAACAAGGAAGTCATCAGCCCGTTTTTATGACAGTGGAAACAGCGGCATACAGATAAGTAAATTATGTGAAAAATACTGTGTTTTTTTTACACGCGAAACATGAACACATGTTATATTGCACACTATAAACACAATCAAAGCTTCAAAAAACCACGAAAAACGGGACCTTTAAATTGTAATAATATTTCACAGTATTGCTGTTTATGATGAGCTGAGACATTATTACAGAGGGTTTTTTTCACAGCCTACATGACTGAAAGGCCTCATTAATATGCAAGTCATTTCAGGTCATTATTATATGTGATTCTTTTGTCTTCTCAGGTGTAAATGGCCCATTATTCATGCAGATTCACGCCTCCACGCATATTATGTTTCTTGACAAAAAGTGTCTTACAAAAACTAAATCAATATATTGTTTTATATGAAGGAGTAGGCAGCATAATTTTTACATAATTCTGAAGCAAAAACTCTAGTCTACAACCTCCAATACCCAGAAGTCTTGTGAACACAGATTTAATATACTTTTTTTGGCCTTATTTCAGTGACTTAAGTTTTTTGTTTTTTCAATAACCACGCATAAACATTATTCCTTCAAAAATACAAATATGTACATACATGTTCCTCACATATTATTGTAGCCTAGTTTGTGCTGAATACAGTGTAATGACACTTTTGTCATTTATATGTTTATGAACAACTGAAAAAAGCACAAATGTCAGGGCATGTCAAAACTTCTCCAAGCCCCAAATCAGAGGGTTAAACGTGTCTGTGTGTGCATGTATTTTCTCTTTTATTGCTGTTTGAAATGCGGGCCTGGCTCGTAGTAACCAGATCCGAGGTGTCTGCATCCCCTTTGAAGTCGCGAAGGAGATGTTCAGGAATCTATCGAAATAGTCATAAAAAGAGTCTCGCAATCTATTAGTGTCCGCCAGGCCAGAGCCAATGTGAGATTTACAAACCAAAGTTTCTTGAATTGAGGCTTAAACGCAGTTTATGGTGGCATCTGCTCATTTTCGAAACTGTGCAGACCCTACACAGATGACCACTTTTCTAGGTGTGGTTTGGGACTTGAAGAACATGTGGGCTCAGCTCTCTCCTGCCCGTATTACTTCAGTTCTCTCAGCTGTGAATACGATAAAACTAGGAGAGTCTGTCACTGTAAAACAGTTTCAGAGACTGTTAGGTCTGATGGCAGCATCATCCATGTGGAAGAAACCTTGGTCCCTGTCCCAAGGGCCTGTGTTGGGAGTTCTCTGTCGTCGCGTAATGCTAACGACGGATGCTTCCCTTACGGGTTGGGGAGCGATCATGAGTGGTCGCTCAGCTCAGGGTCTGTGGCAGGACCATCAACTTTCCTGGCACATAAATCAGCTGGAAATGATGGCTGTGTTTCGAGCTCTCAAACATTTCCTCCCAGACCTGAGGGGCTATCATGTGTTGGTCCGCATGGACAACACGTCAGTGGTCTCCTATATCAACCATCAGGGGAGTCTGAGGTCACGTCACTTATGCAAGCTGGCCCATCAGATCCTCCTGTGGGCCCAGGGGAAGCTGCTCTCTCTGAGGGTGGTGGAGATCCTTTGGGAAAATTTTGGTCATGCAGAAGTAGACCTCTTTGCATCTCAGGAGACGACTCCCTGTCAGTTATGGTTCTCCCTCACTCATCCAGCTAATAGCCCCATTCTGGCCGACCAGAATATGGTTCTCGGACCTGGTGTCCCTTTTAGACGGTCCCCCTATGGAGATTCCAGTCAGACGAGATCTCCTGTCACAGGCAGGAGGAACGATATTGCACCCTCACCCGGAGTTGTGGAAGCTGTGAACATGGCACCTGAGGGGGCTCAGCTCATAGATTCCGGTCTCTCCACTGAGGTGGTAGAGACCATTCTCCAATCCAGAGCTCCTTCTACAAGGAAACTGTTTGCCGTTAAGTGGAGACTATTTTCTTCCTGGTGTGAAGAACGTCATCTAGACCCAGTCTATTGTACTGTGGGTTATATACTAAAGTTCTTGCAAGAATGTTTCTCCACAGGATTATCTCCTTCCACTATTAACCCTCTGGAGTCTGAGGCTGATTTGGGGCCTGGGGAAGTTTTGACATGCCCTGACATTTGTGCTTTTTTCAGTTGTTCATAAACATATTAATGGAAAAAGTGTCATTACACTGTATTCAGCACAAACTAGGCTACAATAATATGTGAGGAACATGTATGTACATGTTTGTGTTTTTGAAGGAATAACATTTATGCGTGGTTATTGAAAAAACAAAAAACTTAAGTCACTGATATAAGGCCAAAAAAAGTATAGTAAATCTGTGTTCACAAGACTTTTGGGTATTGGAGGTTGTAGACTAGAGTTTTTGCTTCAAAATTATGTAAAAATTATGCTGCCTACTCCTTCATATAAAACAATATATTGATTTAGTTTTTGTAAGACACTTTTTGCCAAGAAACACAGTATGCGAGGAGGCGTGAATCACCACTGAAAATGGGCCATTCTCACCTGAGAAGACAAAAGAATTGGATAGTAATGAGCTGAAATGACTTGCATATTAATGAGGCATTTCAGTCAGGTAGGCTGTGAAAAAAACCTTCTGTGATGTCTCAAGCTCATCATGATATATGAAACATACAGAAAAATATTATTACAATATAAAATAATGGTTTTATATTATACTTTAAAATATAATGTATTTCTGTGATGCAAAGAGTCTGAATATAGGCTTTTAGTTTAAAAGCATGCACATTTGGAGAAATATTGGATTCTCATATGTTTATGTCAATTTTCTATACAGAGGAGTTATTTTTATTTAATATTCATTGTCATTACTATGAGCGCTGGTGTTTTCAATTCATCCTTGAAGTCGGAGGGCGCTATGTGCATTTTTAGTCCACAAATTCATCTAAAAGAAGAAGAGGCTATTCCATGAATGGAGTTTCCAATACATACTGCAGCAGGAGGGCGCTAAAGAAACAAAAACTCATCTAAAATTCATCTGTAGAAGAAAAGTAAACAGGAACTAACTGCATGTCTTCTAGAGCTCGCTAAGCATGACTTTTACATCCAGATAAACACTTTTCAAGACAATAAATACACGATTGAGACGATGAATGCATGTATTGCCTCTGAATTTGCGTCTGAATAGCGCTCCCTCCGTGGGCGTGGCCGCATTAGCGGATAATGAGCTGAATCACGGACTTCTGACATGGCTCTCTTTTCATACAGATTACATAAACACAGAAGGTTTGTTTTCGATTTGACTTACATGATTTAAAACCTGACATCTTAACGTTTTTTTAGACATAAGTTTAATTTTTCTGTGATTAGTATTCACTAAGTTACAGTTAATTTTCTGAGAACTATCAGATTGGACTTCGTTCAGAGGGAGACGAGAGATCACGCATCATGTTAGTTTTCTTTATTTTACAAAAAGCACAACATTTTGTTTTTACTCTGAGTGTATACAAATAAAAGAAGATATTCTATAGTTTCAATTGATATATTACTTATGTCTCTATGACAAAAAATGACGGAGTATTTTAAGTCTGTTTTGCTGCAATGTGAAAAAAAACCTGCAAAACGCGCCGGCACGTTTTCAGACCTCAGAGTGTTAAAGTGTATGCAGCAGCTATTTCTGCTTGACATTCAACCATTGATGGGTCATCTGTAGGGAGAAAGCCGCTGGTCACACAGTTTCTTCGTGGCACTCTGAGGCCGAGGCCTGTTCAGCACACTAGAACACCGGCTTGGGACTTAGCCGTTGTTTTGGAGGGTCTTACCCTGGCTCCATTTGAACCATTGGAAGAGGTTCCAGAAAAGTTCCTCACCCTAAAAACCATCTTTCTTCTGGCCATTTCTCTTAAGAGAATTGGAGACTTGCAGGCATTGTCGGTTGCTCTATCTTGTCTGGAATTTGCTCCAGGCATGGTTAAAGCTTTTCTTCACCGGGTTATGTGCCTAAGGTCCCTACTAATACTGTAGGTCCTATTATGCTGCAAGCATAATAATAAGATGGCACCGCGCATGGCAGCCACAGTGCTTAGCTCTCCAGTGTTTGTACTGTTTTTGTTAGTTTTTCCTGTTTTTTGTTTTTCAAACACGATCAGTTTTACCAGAGATGAACTGCTGAACATTCGGCAATACACACCACAAAATCTTCTACCGGATTTCGATTATTCAGACGTTTTGTTGAATGTTGTAGTTGGCGGAGCAGCAGTGCTGTTTAGACGGGGAAAGCGCACCGGCGCCCTCGTGAAGCTCAGATAGCGCGGATTAAGAACGCCGCTGCCTAGCATCCATCTGGCGAATCTCCGCTCTCTGCCCAACAAAACGGACGAACTCGGCTGCTCTGTGCTTCACGGAAACCTGGCTGAACGACGCCATTCCGGACAGCGTGTTAAGTCTGCCGGGCTTTCAGCTGTTTAGATCAGATTGCGACGTAGAATCAACGGGGAAATCGCGCAGCAGCGGGACGTGCTTTTACATCAACGAAAGGTGGTGTTCAGATGTAACGGTGTTAAAGAAGATGTGCTGTCCCGATCTTGAAACACCCTTCATTAACTGCAAACCGTTCTATTCGCCACGGGAGTTTTGCTCGTTCATTCTGGTGAGCGTCTACATTCCTCCACAAGCCCACGTGAGCTCGGCTTTACAGTTACTCGCTGATATGATCACAGAGAGTGAGCAACAACACCCGGACTCTGTTCTAATCATTCTCGGGGACTTTAATAAAGCGATTCTCTCACGTGAACTTCCAAAATACAGACAGCATGTTACTTGTCCCACCAGAGACAGTAATATACTGGATCACTGTTACACAGCAATAAAGGATGCATATCTCTCTGTCCCACGGGCAGATTTGGGACTCTCTGATCACTGATTAGTTCATCTCATACCGACCTACAGGCAGAAACTGAAATCAGCTAAACCTGTAGCAAAGACTGTAAAGAGATGGACCACCAAAACAGAGTGGGCTTTACAAGCCTGTTTAGAATGGACTGATTGGAGTGTTACATCATATATCAGTTTCTGTGAGGATTTGTGCATTCCTACAAGGACTCATTTAACTTACAACAATGCCAAACCCTGGTTCACTGCAAAACTCAGAAAGTTCCGTCAGGCCAAAGAAGATGCTCGCAGAAATGGGGACAGAGTCTTGTACAAACAGGCCAAATACACACTGGAAAAGGAGATCAGAGTGGCAAAGAGTAATTATTCTGATAAGCTTCGAAATCAGTTCTCTTCTAATGACACGGCTTCAGTGTGGAAAGGCCTGAAAGACATCTCCAACTACAAGACACCATCCCCCAGCTCTGTGGAGAATCAACAACTGGCAGACGATCTGAACGAGTTTTATTGCAGGTTTGAAAAATCACCATTAACACCTCCAACAACCCCCCTCTCCCCCACTCCTCCACTTCAGTTCAGTGAAGATGACATGCGCCAGGTCTTCAGAACAAGAGAAGAAAGGCACCAGGCCCAGACAGCATTTCACCAGCCTGTCTGAAAACCTGCGCTGACCAGCTGGCCCCCATCTTCACACAGATCTTCAACAGATCTCTGGAGCTGTGCGAAGTCCTCTCCTGCTTCAAACGCTCCACCATCATCCCAGTCCCAAAGAAACCCAAAATTACTGGACTAAATGACTACAGATCTGTGGGTCTAATGTCTGTGGCCATGAAGTCATTTGAAAGACTGGTTCTGGCTTATCTGAAGGACATCACTGGACCCTTACTGGACCCCCTACAGTTCGCTTACTGAGCAAACAGGTCTGTGGATGATGCAGTCAATATGGGACTGAATTATGTTCTCCAGCATCTGGACAGACCAGGGACTTATGTGAGGATCCTGTTTGTGGACTTCAGCTCTGCTTTTAACACCATCTTCCCATCACTCCTCCAGCCCAAATTAACTCAGCTCTCTGTGCCTACCTCTGTCTGTCAGTGGATCACCAGCTTCCTGACAGACAGGCAGCAGCTCGTGAGGCTGGGAAAATTCTCATCCAGCACCCTCACCATCAGCACTGGAGCTCCTCAGGGTTGTGTTCTCTCCCCACTGCTCTTCTCCCTGTACACCAATGACTGGACCTCTAAAGACCCCTCTGTCAAGCTCCTGAAGTTTGCAGATGACACCACACTGATCGGCATCATCCAGGATGGTGACGAGTCTGCTTACAGACTGGAGGTTGAACAGCTGGCTGTCTGGCGCAGTCTTAACAACCTGGAGCTCAACACACTCAAGACAGTGGAGATGATTGTGGACTTCAGGAGAAACCCCCCTGCTCTCCCCCCACTCACCATCATGAACAGCACTGTGGCAGCAGTAAAGTCATTTAGGTTCCTGGGCACCACCATCTCTCAGGAGCTGAAGTGGGACATTCACATTGAGTCCATTGTGAAAAAGGCCCAGCAGAGGTTGTACTTCCTTCGCCAGCTGAGGAAGTTCAACCTACCACAGGTGCTGCTGAAACAGTTTTACTCTGCCATCATTGAATCCATCCTCTGCACTTCAATTACCGTCTGGTTCAGCTCAGCTACCAAATCTGACCTCAGAAGACTACAGAGGGTAGTCCGGTCTGCTGAGTGAATCATTGGTACAACCCTCCCCACTCTCCAAGAACTGTACTTATCCAGAGTGAGAAAAAGGGCAAAGAAAATCACTCTGGATCCCTCACATCCAGCACACTCCCTCTTTGAATGCTACAGAGCTCTGAGCACCAGAACGACCAGACACAGGAACAGTTTCTTCCCTCAGGCAATCCATCTCATGAACACTTGACACTCCGCAGAGCTGCCCTGTGGCATAAATCAGATAAATTATTTGTCTGTTTCAGGTCACCCAGGAGAGGGTGCCCTGCATCCAAGCATGGAATGAGCAAGTGGGTAGTCGAGGCTATCTCACTCGCTTATGAGTCCACTGGACGGCCCTCACCTTTAGCCGTTCGGGCTCATTCAACTAGGAGTATGGCTGCTTCTAAAGCTTTGATTTCGGGATTCTCCCTGCATGATGTCTGCAATGCAGCAGGGTGGTCTTCTCCTCACACTTTTGTCAGGTTCTATAACCTGGATCTTGACTCCACTCCGGGGTTTTCTGTTCTCTCGACCTGATACATACAGGCATTTGGTATTATTGTGCAGTGGGTATGGTGCTCCCACCACGTCTTGACGCAGCTCAAGAAAGGGAACGTCTCAGGTTACGTATGTAACCCTGGTTCCCTGAATAACTGCGTCACTCTGCCATACTCCCTGCATGCCTGTGAGCATCTTGCTTCATCCAATCAGAAGCTTGCATTCTTTGTTCTGGGTATGCTTTATAGTTTCCTGTTCTCTGACGTCACCCGCCTATGATGTTCTGTCACGCTATTGGACAGTTTACACATGTGCTTCATGATGCAATCACGCAGAGGCGCTCCCACCGTGTCTCGATGCAGCGTCTCGTTTCCTATTCAGGGAACCAGGGTAACATACGTAACCTGAGATGTTTCCTATGTTTATAAGCCCTTAGTTTCTGTCTGTTCTTTGTCCAGTCACTGTTATATTTAGATGTCTTTGCATTACCTGTTTGCCTTATTTTTGAAGTGGAAAAGTTTTTCTGATTCTCCTGTCGCCTTCAGTTGTGATGCATAAATCGTTACAATAACATTCTTCTTTAACAATTATTCAGTTATTTGTAACAATGTCATTGTAAAAAAAATCCTAACCAAAGATACAGGGGGAGTACTCTGGGTTTGGGCCAAATACAGAGCTCGGAGCCCTCTCCTCAGATAGCATGCCAAATATGCATTATTTTATCTGATTATTTGTAATTGTGAACTCGTGAAAGTAACTTGTAGTGTAGCTAATTACTTTTTCAGAAGGGTAGCTTGAATGTAACTTAACTACTTTACATACGAGTAGCTTGTAATCCCAAGCCTATCATGGCAGTGGCAATCAAGTCAAGTCACCCTTATTTATATAGCGCTTTCTACAATGCAGATTGTGTCAAAGCAGCTTTACATTGATAATTGGTATATAATTTTTCCTTTTAAAGAATAGTGTCAATGCAGGCAGATCAAAAGCACTGTTGAATAAATGTCAAGGATACTGTTGAATATCAAATGTCAAGTCAAATTAAATTAAATTAGGGCTGCACGATTAATCGTATTTTATCACGATAACGGTATCTGCTTCTCTCGATTGATTTTAAATAAACGTCACGATATTGGCCCGCTCTATGAAAATGAACATAATTTGGAAATATTGGAAGTAATATTAGGAATTTCGCTGTTTTATCTTTTGAAGTTCCTAAAGGTTTTACCAGTTTTCATAATGTTGATCAGCTAGAAATGGTTTTTCTTTGCTTTACGAATTTGCCGGGCAATTTGAATCTGGTTTGTCTTATTGCAAACGAACTGTGTTGCTTTAAAATCTAATGTGAATACATATTACAAAGCGCTCACCAAAACCATGTTTTGTATTGATTTACCATCTAACGAAGTTATCATAGTTGGTTAAATTTAAGTCTTTGTGCCACCTACAGGCCTTTTGGGTGAAGTGTAGGTTGGTAAAGAACTTGCAAAATAGCCATAGTTACATTACTCTTTTGATAGAATAAACATGATTAATAATCGTGATTATAATTTTGAGGAAACTGTGGCACTGGCTGTCGTGTTGATGATGTCTTCACAATGGATGATCTAGTCGACTCGATCTCTGCTGATACAGGGCTGCGTTGTGGTCGTGTCAAGGCACCGGTCCTCGGTCTCATCTGGAAACGGCCCCGAATCCGGCTGACTACGGTAAACCTCGGGATAAACAGAAAGACTAATATTAGCGTAGATGCCATTCTTTTTCTGATGTAACAAGTACATCTGGTGTTATAGGAAGTGTTCCCGGTTCCGGCTGAACTAATTTATGCAGCCTAATAATCCTTTAAGGGATTTGAAAATATAAATATATAATGTGTTATGTGTATGCCAGGTTAAAGAGATGCGTTTTTAGTCTAGATTTAAACTGACAGAGTGTGTCTGCATCCCGAACAATGCTAGGAAGGTTGTTCCACAGTTTAGGTGCCAAACAGGAGAAGGATCTACCGCCTGCAGTTGATTTCGATATTCTAGGTATTATCAGCTGGCCTGAATTCTGAGATCGCAATAAACGTGAAGGACTATAATGCATTAAGAGCTCGCTTAGGTACTGGGGGGCTAAACCATTTAGTGCTTTGTAAGTAATTAACAAGATTTTAAAATCTATACGATGTTTAACAGGAAGCCAATGCAGTGATGACAGAACTGGGCTAATATGGTCATACTTCCTAGTTCTAGTAAGAACTCTAGCTGCTGCATTTTGTACGAGCTGTAGTTTATTTATCAAGCGGGAGGAACAACCACCCAGTAGAGCGTTACAGTAATCTAACCTTGAGGTCATGAACGCTTGAACTAACTGTTCTGCATTCTTCATTGAGAGCATATGTCGTAGTTTAGATATATTTTTAAGATGGAAGAAAGCGGTTTTACAGATGCTAGTAACATGGCCTTCAAATGAAAGATTGGTATCAAAGAGCACACCCAGGTTCCTAGCTGACGACGAAGACTTAACAGAGCAGCCATCAAGTGTTAGACAATATTCTAGGTTATTACGCGAAGAAGTTTTTGGTCCAAAAATTAGAATCTCTGTTTTTTCTGAATTTAGTAGTAGGAAATTACTGGTCATCCAGTTTTTTATATCAGCTATGCATTCTGTTAATTTTGTGAATTGGTAAGTTTCGTCAGGGCGTGAAGAAATATAGAGCTGAGTATCATCAGCGTATAAATGAAAACTAACGCCATGCTTCCTAATGATATCTCCCAAGGGTAGCATGTACAGAGTGAAAAGCAATGGTCCTAGTACTGAGCCTTGCGGTACTCCATATTTAACTTGTGATCGATAGGATATCTCATCGTTTACTACTACAAACTGATAACGGTCAGATAAGTATGATTTGAACCATGCCAATGCAATTCCACTAATGCCAACATAATTTTCAAGTCTATTTAAGAGAATATTGTGATCGATAGTGTCAAATGCAGCACTAAGATCCAGTAACACTAATAGAGAGATACAACCACGATCTGATGATAAGAGCAAATCATTAGTAACTCTAATGAGAGCAGTCTCAGTACTATGGTACAGTCTAAATCCTGACTGGAAATCCTCACAGATATTATTTCTTTCTAAAAAGGAACATAGTTGCGATGAAACTGCCTTTGATTTTGATGATTTAACAAGTTTAGACAATTCTTCCTCTCCTAAAGCAGTAAATGAAATGAATTTTTCCTCAGGGACACTACAATGCAATGTCTGACACGATACTGTAGTAGACGGTTGCATGGTTATAATTTTCTCTCTAATATTATCAATCTTGCAAGTAAAGAAGTTCATAAAGTCGTTACTGCTGTGCTCTTTGGAAACATCAGAAGTTAAAGCTTTATTTCTTGTTAATTTAGCCACTGTATCAAATAAATACCTAGGGTTGTGTTTATTTTCTTCTAAGAGTTTTGAAAAATAGGCAGATCTAGCAGTTTTTAAGGCCTTTCTGTACTCAATCATTTTCTCTCTCCACGAAATGCGAAATACTTCTAGTTTTGTTTTCTTCCAGCTACGCTCCATTTTTCTGGCTGCAGTTTTTAGGGCCCAAGTCTGCTCACTGTACCATGGCATTGGATTAAATTCCTTAATCTTTTTTAAATGCAAAGGAGCGACTGAATCTAATGTGCTGGAAAAGACAGAGGCAATAGTTTCTGTTGCAATATCGAGGTTTTCTAAGCTGTCTGGTATGCTAAGGCGATGAAAATGATCAGGAAGGTTATTTATAAAGCGATCTTTAGTGGTAGAAGTGATGGTTCTACCATATTTATGGCAGGGAGGCAGTTTAGCCTCTTTAACTAAATGTAGTATACACGAGACTAGATAATGATCTGAGATGTCGTCACTCTGCTGCAGAATTTCAACGGCATCAATATCGATTCCATGTGACAATATTAGACCTAAAGTATGATTACGACAATGAGTGGGTCCTGACACGTGTTGTCTAACACCAATAGAATTTAGAATGTCCGTAAATGCCAATCCTAATGAGTCTTTTTTATTATCTACATAGATATTAAAATCACCAACAACAAGGACTTTATCTGCAGCTAGTACTAACTCTAATAGAAAATCAGCAAATTCTTTAATAAAGTCTGTATGGTGTCCTGGTGGCCTGTATACAGTAGCCAACACAAATGTCAACTTACATAATGTTACGTAAAGCACCATCACTTCAAAGGAATTATATTTGAAAGACTTTTGACTAATACTGTATCATGGCAATCATGGCATTGTTGGGGAAGCTACTCTGAAAGCTACAGTTTCAAAGAAGCTTCCCCAACAATGTTAATGAGTCATGGTGTAACATGTAAAAAACCAACCAGAGGCTGCATCTGAAACCGCCTACTTCTCTACTATATAGTAGGCAAAAAACAGTAGGCGAGTGAATAAGTATGTCCGAAACAGTATTCATAAAAGAGTAGGCGAGAATTACCTGGGTGATGTACAAATGTTTGCGAGTTTCGGACGTGCGTCTTCTTTAAGTGCGTTCGAATATGCCTACTAACCTACTATATAGTAGAAGAAAACAGTATGTAAAAGGAGTAGTATGTCCGAAACCTACTCATAAAAGAGTAGGCGAAAAGTTCCCGGATGGCCTACTGCATCCCGCCCAGATTCTGAAGCGCTCATCATCGGATACTTTTCTATCCCAGCCTTCCCAGGAGGCCAGGGGAGAGGATACATCATAATCAAACACGGAGGAGAAAAGTGACGCGGGTGTTTTCAAATGTGAGTATTGAAAACCAAAACATGGTTCCTTGTGTTAAAATTGCATTTATTGAACTGTAGAGTAAACTGTTAAAGTGTTGAATTTGTAAAGATGCTAGACGGTATAGTATATTTGTGATTTTACTGTAAAAACAGGTTTTATTATGTATAGCAAACAGAAGAGCTATAGTAAGCACACGTATGTCTCCAATGTGGATTTACATCAATTCTAAACACGCTTGCTAAATGTTAATTTAAAATCTTCTAGTATTGCAAATGTTGAGCACATCACAACATGAAATAAACATCCTGTAATTTATGTGTGCTATTATGTATAATTCACTGTTGTCAACACTACCTACATTACATGTACAGCCTACATTTACATTATGTAAGTAATATAAATAAACAAATGTACAAGTAACTAGACATAAGTTATCTATTACTTGTCCATTGGTTCTGTTGATAAATTAAGGAACAAAGTGAATTAACACAGCAGCAGCTACCACAACATGTAAATGTAGTATGAGCACATAAATCTCAGAGGAAACTTGAATCTTGCCTAGATGTTACAGGGACAAATGATCACATGTGTGTTTATCTGGTGGAGAGAGGCTGATGAAGGAATGCTGCAATCAAAGGCTTTGAGTGAGTATACTACAGAAATTAATACAAAATCTATTTAAATCTTAAGTTGTAGTTTATTTTAATTATAGTAATTTCAAATTTATTACAGCACTTTTGTTTGCTGCAGAGCTTTTGTGGTGGTGGAAAAAGGGGAAAAGAAACCAGCAGGACAAACACTCTTTGTGTTCAGGAAAAAAAAAAAAAAAAAAAAAAAACAGGGATTGAACAGCGTGAAGGTGAGTAAATAATGACTGAATTTATAAGTTTGGGTGAACTAACCCTTTAACCCTTTAAGCTCCCCAAACAGAAATTGTATGAAATGTGTGTATATATATGCATTTATATTATAGTAGTACCTTGAAAAAGTAAACTTTAAGAAATAAACAGCTTTATTGAGCATTTGTACCTGAGACACTAACAAAAAAGGATTTACAAAATAACATTTACATTTATTTACATTTATGCATTTGGCCGATGCTTTTATCCTAACCGACTTACAATGCACTGATTACAGGGACGATCCCCGTGGATCAACCTAGAGTAAAGTGTCTTGATCGAGGACACACTGTTGGTGATGGCTGTGGAGATTGAACCATCAACTTTCTGCTTACCAGTTCAGTGCGTTAGCCCATGTAACAACTGAGACAAACAGACACAATTATTTGACATATTTAACAAATAATCTTTTAAACTCACTCTGAGGCCTGCGGGGCCCTCCCCCACGGACCAGCCTGGGGAAGGGCCTCATTTACCATGGCCCATCAGATAAGGCTTAGTTTTATTGACCAAAACTATGTGGCCATGTGAAAAAGCAGAGACAAAGAGACCCATAGAAAACCCTCAAAACAGACTTACCTGCAATAAGATATAGATCCCAAGACATTGGGTTTATGATTATGACTGTTTTGTGCAGCGTCTGGTATTCTTTTTTGTAATGCATATTTTAGGATAACCAATGGTTAACGTAACTTCAATTATGCCATGTTTAGTGTTTATGGGTTTGTACCGTGAAGATTTAAATGCTTGTGTATATGATGTGTCGATACCTGTGCAACATAACAGTATTACAGGAATCTTTAATGGGATGAGAATCAGCACCTCCAAGTCCGAGGCCATGGTTCTCAGCCGGAAAAGGGTGGCTTGCCCTCTTCAGGTTGGTGGAGTAGTCCTGCCTCAAGTGGAGGAGTTTAAGTATCTTGGGGTCTTGTTCACGAGTGAGGGAAGGACGGAGCGGGAGATTGACAGGCGGATCGGTGCAGCTTCTGCAGTAATGCATTCGATGTACCGGTCCGTCGTGGTGAAGAAGGAGCTGAGCCATGAGGCGAAGCTCTCAATTTACCGGTCAATCTACGTTCCAACTCTCACCTATGGTCATGAGCTTTGGGTCATGACCGAAAGAATGAGATCCAGGATACAGGTGGTCGAAATGAGCTTCCTCCGTAGGGTGGCTGGGCGCTCCCTTAGAGATAGGGTGAGGAGCTCGGTCACTCGGGAGGAGCTCAGAGTAGAGCCGCTGCTCCTCCACATCGAGAGGAGCCAGCTGAGGTGGTTCGGGCATCTGTTCCGGATGCCTCCTGGACGCCTCCCTGGGGAGGTGTTCCGGGCATGTCCCACCGGGAGGAGGCCCCGGGGAAGACCTAGGACACGATGGAGGGACTATGTCTCTCAGCTGGCCTGGGAACGCCTCGGAATTCCCCCGGAAGAGCTGGAGGAAGTGTCTGGGGAGAGGGAAGTCTGGGCGTCTCTGCTTAGACTGCTGCCCCCGCGACCCGGCCCCGGATAAGTGGAAGAAAATGAATGAAATGATGAAGGAATCTTTAATAGTTTCTTGTCCATCTGTAACCAATCCAGTTACATGCACACAATCTGCTCAGGACAAAAGAATCGTAAACTTTCCTGTCGGAAGCTCATGTATGATTGGTCCACTGACCCAGAGGAGGAATGGCCAGCACCGGACTTTAAAAGCCAGTGCACAATGCTCCTCCCTCTCTCTCTTGCTTCTTCGACGGACTGATGCCCTGTAGGGCGGCCTCTTCAGGCCAAGGCCTGTGGGCCTGGGCCTGTCTTGCACCCCAGCCATGTGCTTAACTAGGAGAGAAAAGGACTTTGCATCACAGAAATACATTATATTTTGAAGTATATAATAGAATACCATTATTTTAAATTGTAATAATATTTCACAGTATTGCTGTTTTTTCTTTGTGTTTGATATACACCATGATGAGCTTGAGACATGTTCGCAGAGGGTTTTTTAACATAGCCTACCTGACTGAAAGGGCTCATTATTATGCAGGTCATTACAGGTCATTATGTGGATCTTTTGTCTTCTCAGGTGTGAATCACAGCATTATTCATGAAGATTCACATCTCCCCGCATACTGTGTTTCTTGACAAAAAGTGTCTTAAAAAATTTAAATTAATATATTGTTTTATATATACGAGTAAATGTTATACAACATTTTAAAGCAAAAACTCTAGTCTACAATCTCCAATACCCAGAAGTCTATATAGTCTATATAATATTACTTTTTTTGGCCGTATTTCAGTGACTTCATTTTTTTTTGTTTTTTCAATAACCACGCATAAACATTATTCCTTCAAAAAAAAAAAAAAAAAACATGTACATACATGTTGCTCACATAATATGGTAGCCTAGTTTGTGCTGAATACAGTGTGATGACACTTTTTCCATTAATATGTTTATGAACAACTGAAAAAAGCACAAATGTCAGGGTATGTCAAAACTTTTCCAGGGCCCCAAATCAGCCTCAGACTCAAGAGGGTTAATAAAACTTGTACACAATACATATTTGGTTCTGACTCCCCGTCTGTGAATAAATTGTCTCTTAAATCATTTAGATCCTATTACCAGCTCTAAGCAGTGTAAATGCTAAGAAAGAATTATTTTTCTATGGCCATGAAAAATACCCTTCTCTTAAAATTAATAAATAATCAATACTGAGTGTTCACAGAATGAACTGATTGATTGATTGTAATTTTAATGTTGCTACATCAAGTTAATCTGATTAACTGATTCAAACATTCATAATTAGTCATAATAAATAATCATAATGAGTTATGAATAATTATTAATATTTCCCATTTGAATTAATTTGCTACACCCACTACAGTACAAAAGTAATAAAGCTACAACAAAAATTTGCATGTAAAAATATGAAATCAAATATGGCAAGAAATGGAATGCTGGGTCAGTGTATCTTTTGGTCATTAATTTTTTTATTTAATATAGAAATAAAAAAAACGAAAAAACAACACCTTTTTCGTTTTTTCATTTTTTTTCAAACAAAACAAAAACAAGAATTCTGCTTGATTTTTTTGTTTTTCGTTCAGGGGTAGAAAATGAATAAACAACTTTAATATTTGATCTCTACATGTGGGCAGGAATGAAACACCCCTTTCCGCTGATTGGTCAACCAAACATATAACCGTGCTGTCTTCAGACTAACAAATGGCTTGACACATACCATACTGAGGCAGAGCCTAGACAAGGCTTTCTTCTGTGTGTCCATAAATTCGGCAACCTACGCGTGTTTATCTCAGAAATATTATTATTGTACTAGTTTATCTCAGAAATAATAATTTACTTCGCACCTGCAATCATAAGTTCCTAATACAAATTGAGCCGCCATCTGATAAAGTTTGGCTGAGCCGGCTAGAATTATTTGCATCAAATAATAATTCTATCACATAGAGACGTACACACACGAAATATATAAACAATACACTAGATCTATTTTCCCACTGGTTTCATAACAGCACAGCCTTGTGCTCGTTGCTACGATACACAGACTCACAGTGAATTGACGACCAATTAAAATTGCTCATTTTCCGTACAGAAGAAGCGATGCATTTTTTTCTTGCACTGAGGTGAAATGGCGGAAAGAAGCAAGCAAGGTAATTTTGATCTCACTTCTCACATACTTTCCTAATTCCTACTTACTTTTTTTTTTAACTTAGGCCTACCCAGGCCTTTTTGTTAAATCTTCAGGGCACGGTTGCACAAACACCTGAATCAAAGATTGATGTTATGAACCAAATATTCTGGAACGGAGAGAATTATAGCACTGAACATGATATTACTGCAGTAACAAACCACTGTTTCCAAAATAATACTGATAACAGTGTGTGTTTATATTAAGGCGAAACATGGCAGGCAAAAACATCGGGTTTTTTTTTTTTCCTGGTCAATTTTGAGATTTTTGGATATTTGTCTTCAATAACATGTCTTCTTTCAGACTTGTGGTGAAAAAAAGTCCGAAATACACATTTAGGTCTTTATTTTACTACACTTCGTCTGTTTGCGTCTGTAGATTTCTCATAAATTCAACAAAAGTTTGCGTTCTTAATCAACATACTTCTCTGCGATCTCTGCCGTCACCCTCTCATCACATGCACCGTTAGGAAGCTCTCTCTCTTCTGTACAATCCTGTTGGATCCAAATATGGTAATTTCCTTTTTATCAGCAACCAATCGTGAAAGTAAAAAGACTGAATGCATGATCTCATTGGCTGATGATAAATCTTTAAAGCCTGTTTTCTCAAAATGACCTTTCTCTCATACTCCAAGTCCGAAATCTCCACTTCAGTAGTACCTAGTTATATTATGAAGACATTTACAGAGGGATTTGTAAATATATTATTCCTAGCCTGATATATATAACATTTTATTCCAAAAAACATGGCGAAAATCATTTTTTTAGGCTATTGACACAGTATATTCTGATTTACAGGATAACAAAAGTAGTTCCCTTTCGATACTTCACTCGTACTGCGTATGGGGAAAAGTCTCCCTTTTTCCCCGCTACTGAAGCCTTTTTCAATAACGCAGTGTAACTGCATCGTCATTGGTTCACTCATAGACAAGTTGTTGAACCAATGACGGCGCGGCATAGCTGCGCGACCTATGGCGAGAAAGCGCGCGAACTTTCCCGCCGAAATGGGCGGGGTTAAGGGCTATATAAGCAGGCGTTTCGCCATAGGATTTCAGTCCTTTCTCCTTCAGCGACGACAACACATCTCCTCGCTGATCTTCGCCTGAAGCCGGAAGAAGCTCGCCGCCTTCTAGAAGCTCCTGCCGCCGTTGAAGAGGCCCCGCAGCGGACCCAGCTGAACTCGCCGGTCGGAGACAGCGCCGGCGCCCTCGCTGACTGCCGCCCCGAGCGCCGTCCTCGAGACGCCCGCCTCCCGCTCCCGCCTTCGGCCGCCTTCTCAGCGTGTCTCCTGCCGCCATCCGGCGCGCCCCTCGAGAGCTTCCCGCGGCTTATTGCCGCTCTGAAAGAGCGTTCCTTAGCGGTCTTACCGCTCTAAAAGAGCTTCCGCGGCCCTCGCCGCTCTAAAAGAGCCCCCCAATCGTCGTTATAACGACGGCGGCGTTGTTACAAATGCCGCGCCACTCTTGTGGCACGTGCAGAGCCCCTCTGCACGATGATGACGGACACAGCGAGTGTGTCGCGTGCCTGGGCAAGTCCCATGCAGACGGCGCGCTCGCTGGAGCCTCATGCCCGCACTGCGAGTGCATGAGCCTCGGTTCTCTGCGCTCGCGGGTCGCCTTCTTCACTGAAGGCGATCTCGCCGCTCGCGCCCTCCCGTCTCCTTCCTCCCGCGAGCCGGCCAGGAAGAGACAGCGGGGTAGAGCGACTCAGCGCCCGGAGATGTGCGAGCTCACGTCGGCCCAGCCCCCGCGTGCCTCGCCTTCTCCCCCGCGAGAACATTCTCCCGTCATGTTCTCCAGACCGGAGCAGCGTCCCTCTGCAGATGCGAGCGACCTAGTTTCGTTTGGAGGATCTGACGAAGAGCCGGATGACTCCATGTCTCTTGCGGCTTCTGAAGCGGAAGGATGGGCTGGCGAGCCGGACGACCCCGCTCCCCCGCCTCCCTTGGAGCCCATTGATCACGGCCAGGGTATGGATGCCGAGCTCTTCCGCATCCTATCTAGAGCAGTGGAAGAGTTGGACCTCGACTGGGCCCCTCCGGAGGAGCCTTCGCGTAGCCGCCTGGATGAGTGGTTCCTGCCAGGCCGCCGCCAAGCCCCTCGCCAGCGTTCCGCTCCATTTTTTCCCGAGGTGCACGAGGAGCTTACGAAGTCGTGGCGCGCTCCGTACTCCGCCCGCCTCCACACAACACACCGTTCTGCCCTCACTGCTGTCGACGGCGCAGAAGAAAAGGGCTACGAGCACTTGCCGCCCCTGGATGAAGCGGTGGCAGCTCATCTCTGTCCTCCCGCGGCTGTGGGATGGAAGACCAAACGAGCCCTGCCTTCCAAGCCCTGCAGAACCACCTCTACTCTGGCTGGAAGAGCCTACACCTCAGCAGGCCAAGCTGCTTCGGCGCTTCACACCATGGCGATCTTCCAGGTGTTCCAGGCCAAACTCCTCCGCTCCCTGGACGAGTCCGGCATTGATGCACCTGCCTTCAAAGATCTCCGCAGCGCCACCGATCTAGCCCTGCGGGCCACGAAGGCCACCGCCCAGGCCATCGGTCGCTCCATGGCCAGCCTGGTTGTGCTTGAGCGCCACCTTTGGCTCAACCTCACGGAAATTAAGGACCTGGATAAGACGGCCTTTCTGGACGCCCCAGTCTCCCCTTCCGGTCTTTTTGGGCCAGCGGTGGATGGTTTCACCGAGCGCTTCACAGCAGCGCAGAAGTCGTCTCAGGCCATGAGACACTTTCTGCCCAAGCGCTCCAGCTCTGCGTCTGCTCCTAGCCGCCCCAGGACTGCGCCGGCTCAGCAGACCAAACCTGCACCATCCACCTCTCAAGCAGCGCCGCCTAAGGAGCATCGTCAGCGCCCTCGCCCTGCTAAGCGCCAATCCTCCTTCCCGAGACGCCAGGGACCCCGGCCCAAAATTGTGCTGGACCCGGTGACTCCGAAGACGTCCTGATCCAACAGGAAGGAAGAGGGTTGGGGAATGTCCCGTTGCGACCGGACCACCCCAAAAGCTCCCTCGCGCAGTCTCCCCTCCGCCTCGCTTAGTGCCGGGCGTGGGAGAAGTGCTCTGTGTTGTAACTGGGCCCACACATGTTGCGCCCAAACAAAACGCCGTTTTCACGGCGAACACTATTTTACTTCCTCAAAAAGAGAGCATATTTCCTCTTCCACCTCCCTCGGTGTTCGGCCCCCTACCCGGCGGTCTGTCATCCGACATCATTCAACCCCTTGCCACTCGGGCAGAGGCATGGCAGGCCATCCCCGACGTGTCAAGCTGGATCCTCGGGATCATAACACAGGGCTACACGCTCCAGTTTGCACGGCGGCCCCCTCGCTTCGGCGGGGTGCTTCAAACCTCGGTGAATCCGGACGACGCTCCTGTCCTCCGGTCCGAGGTCATGTCTTTACTGAAGAAAGGGGCTATAGAAATAGTTCCCCCTTCAGAAAGCGAGTCGGGCTTTTACAGCCGCTACTTTCTGGTCCCGAAAAAGGATGGCGGCCTCAGGCCCATCCTAGATCTCAGACTTTTGAATCGCTCCCTCATGAGACGGAAGTTCAAAATGCTGACGCTGAAGCAGATCCTCGCACAGATTTGTCACGAGGATTGGTTCTGCTCGCTGGATCTGAAAGATGCGTATTTTCACATCCAGATAGCCCCCCTTCACAGACGATTCTTGAGATTCGCGTTCGAGGGGGTGGCATACCAATATACAGTCCTGCCCTTCGGGCTGTCTCTGGCTCCTCGCACTTTTACCAAGTGCATGAACGCGGCGCTTTCCCCTCTGAGACAGATGGGAATCCGGGTTCTGAATTACCTCGACGACTGGCTCATTTTGGCCCATTCGCGAGCCGAGCTGGAACACCACAGATCCGTGCTCCTCAGCCATCTCCAATGCCTGGGTCTCAGGGTCAACTTAGCCAAGAGCTCGCTGCTCCCCAGCCAACACATTTCGTTTCTGGGGGCAGTTTTCGACTCAGTCCGCATGACGGCGATGGTCTCGCCAGAGCGCGCCCTGGCTATACAACAGCTCGCGGCTTCCGTCAAGAACAAAGCCTATCTTCCTCTGAAGCTCTTCCAGAGGCTCTTAGGGCTGATGGCTTCCGCCTCCCCAGTTCTGCAGCTCGGTCTTCTTCGGATGCGACCACTGCAGTTCTGGTTGAAACTCCGGGTCCCTCCACATGCCTGGCGGCACGGCCGCCTATGCCTCAAGGTCAATCAGGCCTGTATTCTAGCCCTGAAACCTTGGATGAACCCTGCTTGGTTCAGTCTTGGGGTACCCCTACAGGCGATGTCACGGAGGACGGTGCTCTCGACGGACGCATCCAACTCAGGTTGGGGGGCTCTGTGCGAGGGCAGACCGGCCTTCGGCTCGTGGTCCCACGAGGAAAGCCATCTCCATATCAACTGCCTCGAAATGTTGGCAGTGATGAAAGCTCTGCAGACGTTTCAGGTTCACTTGACGGGACGCCACGTCCTAGTCCAATCGGACAGCATGACTGTGGTGTCATACATAAATCACCAGGGCGGTCTTTCGTCCAGCCGCCTATGCGCTCTGGCGAAACGTCTTCTGGAATGGGCAATACCAAGGCTTCGGTCGCTCAGGGCGACTCATATACCTGGCAAGACCAACCTGGGTGCAGATATGCTATCACGGAGCAACGTCCCCTCAGACGAGTGGATGCTCCATCCCCAGACGGTTCTCAAGATTTGGGAGTTCTTCGGGAGAGCAGAGATAGACCTCTTCGCCTCAGGAGACAACTCTCATTGCCCAACATTTTTCTCAAAGGAGGTCGACGCGCTGGCCCACACCTGGCCCAGCACACTCCTTTACGCATTTCCCCCGATCGCACTGATCCCGCAGGTCATCAGGCGAGTCAGGGAGGACAGACACAGAGTCCTTCTAGTGGCCCCGCTCTGGAGGAGCCAGACTTGGTCCTCAGAGCTGTTCAGGCTTTCCACGAGAGCCCCATGGCCCATTCCCCTGAGACGGGACCTCCTCTCTCAGGCAAACAGAACAATCTGGCACCCCCAGCCGGAGCTCTGGGCTCTACACCTCTGGTCCCTCGATGGGAGCCGACCGACCTCCCCAGGGACGTTCTAGAGACCATTTCTCAGGCGAGAGCCCCGTCCACGAGACGCCTCTACGCCCAGAAATGGTCGGTCTTTGTTGATTGGTGTTCCACACGCAACTTAGACCCCGTGGAGTGTGACGTATCCCCGATACTGTCCTTCCTACAAGAGCGTTTGGATCTGGGGCGCGCCCCCTCAACGCTGAAAGTGTACGTAGCAGCCATCTCAGCGTTTCATGCTCCTATCGCTGGCCAGTCAGTGGGTCGAAACAACCTTGTGGTACGTTTCTTAAGGGGTTCTAGACGATTAAATCCTTCTCGTCCCCTTACCGTTCCCACTTGGGACCTTTCTTTGGTCCTTAGGGCTCTCAAAGGTAAACCCTTTGAGCCGCTGAGTTCAGCTGACCTCAGGCCGTTAACCCTGAAGACCGCTCTGCTACTTGCACTAGCATCGGTCAAACGTGTCGGCGCCTTGCAGGCCCTCTCTGTGAGCCCTGCATGCCTCGAATTTGGGCCTAATAACTCTAAGGTCGTACTGAAACCCAGGCATGGCTACGTCCCCAAGGTGCTCTCTACTCCGTTTAGAGCTCAGGTCATTTCGCTCTCTGCTCTTCCTCCCTCCGCGGATGAACAAGAGCTGGAGTTACTCTGCCCTGTCAGGGCATTGAGGACCTACGTAGAGCGTTCACAGCCTTTCAGGCAATCAGATCAGCTCTTTATCTGCTTTGGCGGCCGCACCAAAGGGTCTCCGGTCTCAAAGCAACGACTCTCTCGTTGGATAGTCGACGCGATTAATCTCTGTTACTCCTCCTTGGACATTGAATGCCCTATAGGAGTTAGGGCCCATTCCACTAGAGGAATGGCTTCCTCCTGGGCCTGGTCTAATGGAGTTTCCATTAAAGACATCTGTGAGGCGGCCGGCTGGTCCTCGCCGTCCACTTTTGTCAGATTCTATCATCTGGACGTTCCGGCCTTACAAGCCCGGGTCCTCTCGGTGTAACCAGACGGCCTCCTCGAGCTCCGTCTCTCACCATTTAGGAGTTACCTCCTCTTGTAGTGTAACATGGGTTAACGACGGCTTTGCCTTCTTATTTGTTCTCTTGGTCCCCTTTGGTGTCCAAAACAAGTTATGTCGTTCCCTGCCGTGGCACGGCGCGGTTGAATTCGTTCCCCATACGCAGTACGAGTGAAGTATCGAAAGGGAACGTACTCGGTTACTAACGTAACCTCGGTTCCCTGAGATACGGAACGAGTACTGCGTTACTTGCCGTGCCACGAGGCTGCGGCTTCAGTGTCGTCGCTTCAGTCGATTGGCCTGAAATCCTATGGCGAAACGCCTGCTTATATAGCCCTTAACCCCGCCCATTTCGGCGGGAAAGTTCGCGCGCTTTCTCGCCATAGGTCGCGCAGCTATGCCGCGCCGTCATTGGTTCAACAACTTGTCTATGAGTGAACCAATGACGATGCAGTTACACTGCGTTATTGAAAAAGGCTTCAGTAGCGGGGAAAAAGGGAGACTTTTCCCCATACGCAGTACTCGTTCCGTATCTCAGGGAACCGAGGTTACGTTAGTAACCGAGTACGATATCCATAAATCCCTCTGTAATTTTTTTTCCAATCTATTATGTGAACACAATGAAAAAATATTTTTAACCTGGCTTTATCCAATACTCAGATTTCGTTTTTTAAAATATATGCAAATTAGCACATATTTAATTAGATATTGCCTAATTTGCATATTTAAACATTAAATTAAAGAAAACTTGTAATACATTTTTTTTTCTCATCTTAATGTAAGTAATCACCTGGGAAAGTTTCATGGTGATATCTGCTAGTTAAAAATTTTACCCGTAGTGTCTCGCCTTAACTATAAAGTTGAACAGCGAATTACTGTACGTCATAAATATATGCATAACGTTACTCCGTGAAGTTTGACAAGTGTGCATTCTTACACAGCAGCAGGGACATTATTCACTAACGTTACAGTGGCTATTGAATGCGCCTAGCGCTATAGCTAATATTACCAAATAGCTCAAGTAGGCTAGTTCTAGTTCTAACTCTTCACTTTAGGTGTTTTGTGCAACCGTTCTTGTAAGTAAGAATGCCTTTTTGTCAGGACTATAATACCATTTTGTCATTGTGTCAGGACTAGTGTTTTATGGATATTTTTGTTCTCTTTTAGGACGCGGAATTAACAAATATATCAGCACATCACGAACACATCTGCTTAAGGATTCTGGTGTGACATGGAGGCCTCACAGTGTTGATTCTGCTCGTAGCCTTCATTCACATTTTTGGACATATATGGGCGATTTGTATGTGAACAACAATCGCATTGATGACAAACTCTACTGCAAACTCTGCTTTGAAGCAGAAATGACAAAAGAACATGGAATGCTGTCAAAAGTGTACAGCTTGGGAGAAAAAACATCAAGTGGAAACTTCCTTGCTCATGCCAAAGCTGCACACAAAGAGAGTACAATATTTCTCAAAGAACAATCAAGTAAACTGACTAACTGGATCCAAACTGTGCCGAAAGGAAGCCCAGCTACTTCCCAGTTTGATGTTAATCGCGACATCGTGTTGTGGCTGTGCCAGGACCTGCTCCCTTTTGAATTAATAGAAAAGGAAGGTTTTCAAGCATTCAACAAGAAAAATATTCATCTCAATTTGCCAACCAGCAGAGCCCTTGCAACAACAGCCCTGGCAGATGTCTACATGGGTTTGAAGACCAAAGTCAAAGAACAACTGGCAGACATTGTCAGTGGTACTATAATGTTAGATGGCTGGACTGATGCTCATCATCGATACCCATATGTTGGTGTGAGAATCTGCACTGTAGATGCGAACTGGAATTTCCTTCTGTTTACACTTTGTGTTAAACCTGTAGAAAATCACACATCAGAAAACCTTACAGTGTTTGTAAGGGAATTTCTCGAAGAATTCCTTCCCAAAGATAAAAATGTGTTGCTCTTTGACACAACAGATGGGGCAGCGAATATGATTAAGTTGTCCCGGTTACTGGGCCATGAGAGAGTAACATGCGTAGCACACTGTTTACACAACTTACTCATAACAGACACTCTTACCAAAATCCCTGAAGCACAAGCCTTAATTTCCCAATGCAAAGATATTGTCAGTGCACTGCACTTCAAGGCACATCTAATAGAGGAATTTGAAGCTCATTCTTCAAGTTCTATCCTTGACCAAGAGATAGATGCTTTTCTGGCAGTAAGAACAAGAGACCAAGGAGCATTGGACTTTTGGCGAACCCATAGCAATACTTTCCCCACACTGTCCGCTATGGCCCGGTGCTACCTCTCCATTTCACCAGGTAGTGTGCCGGTGGAATGCATGTTTAGTTCCACTGGCCTACTGCTCAATGGCAAACGATCATCACTTGCTCCTTCAAGGTGTAATATGATAAGCTTCATCCATGATAATGCCAAGTTATTGTATACAACTTAGCCTACATACATTTAGCCTAAACACAACACATTGTAGGCTATTTGAAAATGTTTAGTAGCATACAGACTACAAAATAAATATGCGCATACGTTGTGAAAGTAAAATCTGGTGTTTTCTTTATTACATTGTATTGCATTTTGTAGAAATATAGTGTAAGCCATGCATTGCTTGGAAAGATTGAGATCTAGTTAATCAGTATAACATAGACATCTGTAGACATGAAGTGGCAGCTTCAGCCATTTGCAGCTATGAAAAGTTTGGCGGCTGCAGCAGCCATTTAGGTTTTGGCTGGACCAGCTAGCCAGCCAATAACTTCATCAGCCAGCCATTATTCTCAAAACAAATGGCTTCGGGCTGTAGGAGGGAGGGAGGGGGCTCAGGTGGAGAACGAGGAGCAGGTGAACGGTAGACAGGACGACAGGCAGATGACCCAACGGGAGACAGGAGGGACCAGGGTGGAGCAGATGGTGGGAGCAGCCAAAGAAACAGGAGGAACTTGGAGCAGGAGGAGTAAGGTGGGACACAGACTGCAGCCAGGCAGGCTGTCCATGGTGGAGGAAGGGCTGACGACACCAGGGCGGTGACTGACTGAGGTGGAGCAGGTGGAAGAGGAGACCAGGGTAGCTGGAATGCCGACGACCCAAGGCGACGCTGAGGATCCGGCAGGACATGGCGATGCCGACGGCTCTGGAAACCATTCATATTTTATATTCATATTTTAACCTAAACATTAAATGTCTAAACCTTATAGCCTCTTGTTTAGCGCTCTACCATTATCGAGCTCCTGCCTGAGGTCTCAATCCCGTCATTTTGCTTTTTACTTTTTATATGAGTAAAGGCCAAAACGACATCTAAATTACTGTGACTTTTTCGTCTGGCTCTGTTAGGTGTTTTATATTGTTTTATATTGAGAAATAGTTTGGGATTAGGAGTCACTTGCTCTGTGCTGTTCAAATTAAAAATATACCAACATTTGTTATGATGACAAAATTATACCCCAATATGTAATTTTCATGAAGACAAAATTCCCTTGGTTTGACATGAAATATTTCTCAATTCTCATTGAAAGCAATGCATTACGGCCGCGTACTGGGACATTAATGCTTTATGTGGCTTAATCCTAAAACAACAACCAGAAACAATTTTCTTGCATATTTTTTGTCATCAACAGCATCTGCTAAGACAATGGCAATGTAAACAAAGTGGAAGGAAAATATTTTTATGTTAAGCGCTTATAACGGTTTTCTACAAGTGGAAAACGCAGAACGTTGAAAGCGCGTTGCCTTCATATCCAATAGGGGCTGGCTGCAGCCATAACGGGTGAGTGGAGCTCCACTCAAAAGCAGAAATACGTCACCTCCACTAGTGGAGTGGCCGAGCAGATATACGTCACCTAATCTTCACGCATAATAAGGAAGTAGTTGAAATAATCGTATCGAAGCAGTATATTAAGCTTTTACGGTTTATGACAAGAAGGTGTTGAATACTTTTTTTTCCCTAGCAATTTACACTAGACGTTAAAACATAGCAGTAGGTTTAAAATCCATTTTTGAGGGCCTCTGCAAATTATTATTTTTTTTTTTTGAAACATTTTTATTATTATTAAACAACATACAGGGGATACATGAAATAGATTTGAAACAAAATACAAAAAGCATGTATAAACAAGCAAGAAAAAAAAAATATATATATATATAAAAAAAAATATAAAATAAAAACCTTTCATTTTCAGGAAATACACAGGAGGTATTATAATGAAACCATATTTTTTTTTAGCAGTTGTGCAGTTTTTGCAGCTTTCTTGTTGAGCGATGAACAAAGAGAGTTATAAAATAGTTTTAAATCAATACAAAAATGCGTAATGATGGGCTTACATTCAGTAACTTTACATTTGTGCAGATGAAATAGGCCACATATAGTTAGGAATTTTAACACATTGTCCATCTCCTTTGACCCTGTTTTCCACAGAACATTAATTATTTAAAAATAAAATAAAAATGTTTGCTATAGGCAGAGAAAATAAGCCAGGCTACTTCTTTCCAAAAATCACTTGCATAATCACATTCAGAAAATAAATGTGGTATTGTTTCAAGATTAGAATTACAGAACGTGCATTGTGAAGAAATGTTCAACTTAAATTTAGAAAGAAAAGAGTTACATGGATAGTAATTATGAAGAATTTTATAGTAAAGTTCTTTCATCTTGTAAGGTAACAAAAATGTATTGATACCAGACCATACTTTAATAGTAAGAAAGATAAGGATAATTTATTTTCCATTTAAAAAAAGCTTTTGGGTGACAGCTGAACTTCTTAATAATGATTCTTCTCATCCAAAAATTGTTACATTTAACGTTACAGAGCTCCAGACCTCCAATTGACAATTTAGGTACTTCACATTTTGCTACTCTGTAACTACAATATGCCCTAACTAGATATAACAGTTTGGGTGAGATAAATTTAATAACCCAATCATAAATTTTAGATGAGGTATCCAGTTCAAAAATTGCTTTAAATTCAGAATAGGAATAGAAGTTACCATCCTTTTTAACAAATCTAAAATAAAAGTTACACCTTTGTCAAACCAGTCTTTTTAAAAAATAGATTTTTTCCCACGCAGCACATTCTGATTATTCCATATGATACTTCTATGGGGGGAAAAGTTATGGCAGAAGGCAAGCTTACAGGCTTCCAAGGCTTGCTTACGAAAATTGGCCAGCTTGATTGGGAGTTTGCTGCCTCTGCTATTCATTCATGTTTGTTTTTTGATCAAACAGTTCAACTACCAATGTAACATTCCATACATTTTAGAAAGTACACATTATGTTTGTGATATTTATCAGTGAACATTAAATAAAACATTAAATTACTTTATATTACAATTTTAAATTATGAATAATTTGAGTCTTAATTTAATATTTTGTATTTAAAGTAAAATCACATATAAATTAACCACAGTAAAATAAGAATAATTTCCACAATTTAACAGTTTTAATTGTTTAACTGATACTGCAATCCAGCAATGACACACACCACAGTTTCGATAATGCACATACACATGCTACAACGTGGGGAAACAGGACAGAACTAGATGAGAAGGCTCCCCCTCACAGCCATAGAATCACTTCAGCTTCGCCCATGAAAACAGCTGCACCCGATTCACTCAAATGAGTGTGGAGCGACGGGAAGAGGAAGAGAGAAAGAGAAAGAGAAAGAGAAAGAAAGAGACAGAGAGAGAACACTAAATTTGAACTATGTCTGCAAAATATCCTGTGAAGCCCTTGATATCTTTGCTAGGAGTGTAGGTACCTTCAAAATGTAAAACATAAAAAACAGATTGCTTATGAAACAGCTACACATTTATACATGCTTTTTTCACTACTTTTCAACAAAATATTACCAAAGTGCTACGTCTCCATTTCCTGGGGACACGAAAGACAGGCGACAGACTACCATCCCCCATCTCCCTGCCTTCCAGTGCAAAATGGGCAAATCTTCGACCATGTCTGTAATTAACATTGACCAAATACATTCATCATGCTTTCCCACTTTGATAATTAATTAATTTCTATTAATGTGCTACTTTTCATTTCACAAACCATACCCCACAATCCTAAGGTTTTCCAGCAAAACCTTGCACCACCACCTCCTCAGATATGGCATGTCAGACTGAAGATAAGAACAGTTGTAATGTAACTCACCACAATTAACAAACATTTTCATGTCAACACTAAGACTGCACTTACAGTGGTGAAATCAAATGCTGCCTCCATAGTTATGTACCAGGCATACTGTAAAGGCAGAAAGGCCATGTCTTTGGATGAGTATTAATTCATCAAGAACTCAGCTGCCCGTATAATTACCAGAACCTCTTCCACTGAGCATATCTCTCCTGTTCTCTATCATTTACATTGGCTTCCTGTTAAATACCGGGTAGAGTACAAGATTCTACTTCTCACTTTCAAATCTCTTCACAATCTTGCACCCTCATATCTCTCCGAACTGCTCCACATCTACACTCCGATGCGTACACTTCGATCTTCCTCTTCTGTCTCTCTTGCTGTACCTTCTGTTCGTTTAGTCACTATGGGGTCCAGGGCGTTCAGCTGTGCTGCTCCTCATCTCTGGAATTCTCTACCACTATCCCTACAACAAAGTGATTGTCTGGTTACTTTTAAATCACGTCTTAAAACCTACTTATTTAAATTAGCTTTCTCTGACCAGTTTTAAATATTGTATGTTAGCTATTGCTTTGTTTGTATTGTGTCTCGATTTGTTTTATAACTACCTTTTTACTGTACGGTGTCCTTGAGTGTTTTGAAAGGCGCCTTTAAATAAAATGTATTATTATTATTATTAATAAAAAATGAGGTGCTCTAACACAGTGTTAAAGGGTTAGTTCACCCAAAAATGAAACTTCTTTCATTTATTACTCACCCTCATGTCGTCCCAAACCCGAAAGACCTATGTTCATCTTCTGAACACAAATTAAGATATATTTGATGAAATCCGAGGGTATCCGATCCACACATAGGCAGCAACGTCATTGCACCTTTTGAGGTCCATAAAGGTAGAAAAGACATTGATTAAATAGTCAACATGACTACATTGGTTCAACCTAAAAGGAATAGTTCTGTCATCATTTACTCTCCCTCAAGTTGTTCCAAACTTGTATAAATGTCTTTGTTCTGCTGTACACAAAGAAAGATGTTTGGAAGAATGTTTGTAACCAAGCAGATCTCGCCCACCATATATTGCCATAGTATTTTTTTTCCATACTATGGTAGTTAATGGTGGGCGAAATCTGCTTGGTTACAAACATTCTTCCAAATATCTTTCTTTGTGTACAGCAGAACAAAGACATTTATACAAGTTTGGAACAACTTCAGGAAGAGTAAATGACAGAATTTTCATTTTTAGGTGAACTATGCCTTTTATGTTATGAAGCGACAAGACTATTTTAGACTATGTCTTTATCATCTGGATCATCAGGTAACCACACACAGTATTGAGAATCAATGGTTCACATACTTATGAATGGGGTTATTTTAATAAATTCAGCTATTGTTTTGTCTTGTGAACTAAATGCAAACATCTTTTATGTAAAATATTTTACTCAGGACAGTACTAAACAAAAAATAACATGCATTTTTTATTATCCCTCTTATTTTATTAAAATAATTCTCATTTTCACAGATTCTGCAAGGGGTTCATATACTTTTTCATGCCACTGTACATGTAAAACTGTTTTGAAAATGACCGATCGTTTCACTAGATAAGACCCTTATTCATGCCACTGTATATTCTTTATACAGACAAATATTCACCTTCTAAGTGCTTCCACCAAAACCGCATTTCCGTATTTTCCAAAAAGTTTACAATGTATGTCCTACGCCTTTGCTATTTCGTTCGTTCCATAAGTAGAATAGGGAAGGCGTAGGACATACAGCGTAAACTTTCTGGAGAATATGGAAATGCGGTTAATTTCTTTTCGACTGACGAAAGAAAGACATGAACATCTTGGATGACATGGGGGTGAGCAAATTATCAGAAAAGGTTTATTTAAAAGTGGACTCATTCTTTAAGTTTTTAAATTTGACAAAAACAATTACATCACATGGGTCAAGCTTAATTACATGACTGACTTTGCATTATCATTAATGTTAAAGCAGTTTACTTGTTGCTGAAGGTGCCTGGGCCACCACAGTTGTGCTTTGTTGTTTTGATGCATCTGATTGCTGGGCTGGGGACACAAAGACAACATGAGCACAGCAATACTGGAACAAAACTATGTCTGTGTACTTCAACACAGAATAGTACAGCTTCATTCACCTATAACAGCTTGTCCCAAAGCAGACAAGGTGATGGTGCTTAGAAGTTCCAGCTGGCGTCCAGAGTTTAACTGCCTCTCCAGAAGTGCTCTATTTGTGACGATGGATAACACTTCTTGTAGGAGCCATTTGTTTGTTTATATAGTTTTTCTTTCACGCCACTAGAGGGCGCTTAATGTATTTATGTTGTCTAATCACTAACGCAAGGTGAGGGCACGAAGAAGGTCAAACAAACTTTTTGACTGTCGTCATCGTATGGGACTTGAATAGAGTTTGTTTTCTTATTTTCTTTATTTTGTTTGTTGCTGTTTGAATTGAACAAAGTGACAATAAATGGATTGGAATATCCAACTTTAATTTTTTATGGTATGGACATTTTATCTATTCAAGAACAAAACGCGTCAAAAACAAAGATCTTTAAAATTGGACAATTGTGCGCCTACAACAAAAAGTCAAAAAGTTTGACCGTATGAAAGCAGCGGCTAGATTCTGAAAGCTGTTTGTGGATTCCGCTGTGGATCAAATTGGAGACTACAGGACAAGTCGACTGATCTGCACGAGGAGATTCGCGTTGATGGTTCGTTTGTAAACAGCGGCTGGATTCTGATAGCTGTTTGTGGATTTCGCTGTGGATTATTGCGGTGGATTGTATGGAGTTTCTTTTGTGTCTTTTTTATTCAAACAAACATATTGTGTTTGAGAGTAAAACTAATCATTTTGTAATTAAAAAATATATATATTGCAAAAAAAGTCTTCTTAAGGCTCAAAAATAAAGAAGTTGATAACAGAATTATTTGCAGTGCGTGTAAATCTTTGAAAACCTTTATTTTTCCTTGTGCACTTCGAGAACTTTTCATCCCAAACCCACACATTTTGCTCTCTTTTCTGCTGTCTTTTTTGCGGGTCAGAATATTTTGCTTGCGAGGTGAATAGGTTTGCGAGCTGAAAAGTTTTGCAAGTTGAAAAGTCACATGTTGATGATGTGTTAACTCACTTCTTATCCAATACAAATGTTCCTTAATTTATTAACAGTACTAATGGACAAATAAAATAGATTAAACTTATGTGTAGTTACTGTAGATTTGTTTATTTACATTCATGTAATGTAAGCAGTATTGACAACAGTGAATAATAGCACAAACATCACTCATAATACATAATCCAGCACTCATAAATCATAATACTTGCAGAAGATATTCGTGTCAGATGTTAAATAAACATTTAGTAAGCATCTTTAAGATGTATATGGTTTAGAATATGTAAATCCACTTTGGAGAATTAAGGTGTGTTTACTAGAGATCCCGTTATCTATACATAATAAATCGTGATTTTACTGCAAAATCACAACAATGGTGTCTAGCATCTTTACACATTCAGCAGTTTACTCTACAGTAGTTCAGCAAATGTGTTTTTGGTTTTCAATACTCACTTTTGACTCACATTTTTCTCCTCCGTGTTTGTTTATGACGTATCCTCAGCCGTGGCCTCCTGGGATAGAAAAGTATCCAGCGAGGAATACTTCAGAATCCGGGCGGAAGTAGTAGGCCATCCGGGAACTCCTCGACTACTATTTTATGATTACTGAGGTTTCTGACATACTTATTTGCTCGCCTACTGCTTTCCCCTATTATATATTAGGTAAGTAGGCGGTTTCGGACGCACTTTAAGTAGGCGCACGTCCGAATCTCGCGAGAATTAGTACGTCACGCAGGTAATTTTCGCCTACTCTTTTTGCTTCAGACATACTTATTCGCTCGCCTACTGCTTTTCCCCTACTAAATAGTAGAGACGCAGCCAATGTGATTATGAATGTCAGCTCAGCTAGCAACACTGGACATCGACCACACGGCAAACGTTACTAATGGTGGCTCTGGCTGCTAGTGTTGGCTAACGTTAATAAAATCTAGTCAACGGTAACACTACAGACTGGTCTAGCCAACGTTAAGTATTTAAATGGGACAGCATAAGAAGAGAGAATCATTCAGTTCACTTGTCACTGCGTTTATGATATTAAATTAGTTATCTTACCCAGTAAACGACCTATTGCTCGCCATTCTAGCTTCTCTTATCTTCTCGGTGGCAGCAGCAGCGGCGGGAAACCGTAGTGGGCGTGGCCAACTTGTCACTTCAATCGAGGGTGACCAATAGAAAAATGCCTTTCATCCTGGTTGGTAGAGACCGCCCACTGAGCTACAGCTTCACGTGCAAACAAAACTTTTCAATTCGCAAAACTTTTCAGCTCGCAAACCTATTCACCTCGCAAGCAAAATATTCTGACCCGCAAAAAAGACAGCAGAAAAGAGAGCAAAATGTGTGGGTTTGGGATGAAAAGTTCTCGAAGTGCACAAGGAAAAAAAGGTTTTCAAAGATTTACACGCACTGCAAATAATTCTGTTATCAACTTCTTTATTTTTGAGCCTTAAGAAGACTTTTTTTGCAATATATATATTTTTTAATTACAAAATGATTAGTTTTACTCTCAAACACAATATGTTTGTTTGAATAAAAAAGACACAAAAGAAACTCCATAGGATTGTTGCTGTGTATTACTCACGCGGACGTGTTCATAGGAAGGCCGCATGAATGTCAGAGCAGCGCACATGGACGTCGGTATTTCTTCATTCACGGACTGCACAAGCAGTGGAATATTAAGGTATGAGTTGTGATCACATTATTATGGAGCTCGAGCTATCATCAAACTGACTTGAAAACTTATAGCCTATGGCCATTAAAAAAAAAAGGTGTGCGCACACAGTTAAAAAAAAAGAGACACATGGGTGTTTTGTTATGGTTTATATTATTCATGCTCGCAATGTTTGTTAAACTTGCATTTATGTGTATTTTGTGAACAAGCAGTGAGTGTTTAAGGCCTAAAATGGCAGATGAAGGTGAAACTCATGGTTCTAAATTGACTGATCCTGACGAGGATCAAACTCAATATGCAGAGGGTAATGATAAAGTTGACCAAACTGTAAAAAGACGTGAGGTTAAACTTACTAAAAAAGGGTTGTTCCTTAATCTTGATACGCTGCAAAAACAGAGAAAGTCAAGGTTTGAAAAGGCAGCACCTCTAAAAAGAGTACTGACTGATCTTATGGTTAGAGCTGATTTTGAAAAGGAGGTTAAAAGCACCTTTGACAAGTTTAAAATTCAATGGCAAGAGGCAAAAGAAGCCCATGAGTCTTTACTAGTTTTATTACCCAATGAAGAGAGAGAGAAACATGAAACATGGTTTAAGGCTAAATCACTGGGTTGAGGAGTTTTCCACTGTTGTCACTAAATGGCTGGAACAACAACAAGAGAAAAATCGGTGTGCTGATAGTGAAATCAACCCTAATGATAGTGTTTCCAACATTGAAACTCGGGTTCACAGTCGCAAATCAAGTCGACACAATAGTTCTAGTACAACTAAATCCAAGTCCTCTGTTCAACGAGTACGCATTCAGGTGGAGGCGGAAAGAGCCGCTCTTGTTGCTCGTGCAAAATCTTTAAAAGATAAGCATGAACTTGAGGAGCAAGTGGAAAAGTTAAGGAAATGAAAGAAACAAATAGATCTTGATGCTGAAATAGCAGCTTCCACTGCCAAGTTATCTGTCCTCAAAACGTTTGAGCAACAAACCACTCAGAGTGTGATATCAGCAGTGTTGGGGAAGCTACTCTGAAACTGTAGTTTGACAAGCTACAAGCTACTCATGAATTAAAGTAGTTAAACTACAGTCAAGCTACCCTTTTGAAAAAGTAGTTAGCTACACTACAAGTTACTATCAAAAAGTAGCTAGCTACCTTGAAACTACTTTTAAACTACTTTTTTTTTTTTTTTTGAATGACATAGCATATTACAAATAACTGGATAACTGTTAATGAAGAACGTTTAGTAAGATGTTTAGGGTTTAAACAATTATGATTTCAAAGCATAGTGTTTTATTTTGTAAACTATATCAAAAAATACAATACTCAAATGTATATAGGCTACTCAAATGTCAATACTCCTATATCTCACACTGACTCTCTTTGCACGCTTTATATATATTAAAATTCTGAATGTATTATAAGTTTTGTTTTTTATGCGAGAGGACGACCAATTCATGCGACGACCAATTGCACTCTGCAGTTTCAGAAGTGATTTCTAGCCTACACAGAAATGCAGGATTCACGCTCAAAATTGCTACCATAACCACAACACGGGACAAAAATATGCAATAATAAAAATAAGCATAAATGCAGACTAGAAGAATATTAGAATTTTTGTATCAATATTTTTGAAATTCTATTCCAATTATTTGTAAAATGACTTAGCATCTTAAATGTCTCTACGTGAATCATGTGCTTCTCGCGAGAACATTCTTATACCTGAGCAACCGATTTTATTAGATCAGCGCACTAAGCTATGTTGTTGTTTTCTGTTCAGTTTGACGGATGCTTTGCCAATGCAATGACTCAAAACACCGCGTTAGTGATCTTATGTTCATTATAAAACTGACGGGACATATTGGACTATGGCGGGTCACCACTGCAATAATATTGCATACATTTGATATAGACTGCAATAAAGCAGAATAATCCATTTAAAAAGGCTATTATTCACCTGTATGTGCTTGAAGTCTTCGGCACAGACAGCATTTTAATCATGTTTATAACCTTTAATAATCGATTCATGCAGTGTGAACCCACTCCTGTCCTTTACATAGGCCTAATCATCAGGCGATCTCTTCTCGATGAACTGACGAACTTATAAAGCCGCAAGACACGTTATATAACAATAGATGGCGGTAATGCACGATTTTAGTTCGTGATCTGAAGACGCTGTGCTGCTGATTCATGAATGAGATCGTCAGAACGCAAAACGGAAAGTAGCTTGTAGCTTTTGGTCGCGCTACATGGATACTTGCTGGAAAATGTAGTTGGGTCAATGACGTGACGCTCATTTTTTTGTGTCCTTATAGTTTTAGTTAAATTTAAAAGGGTAAAAATTGAAAATAAATTAACCAATTACTTACATACATTCTCTTTTTTGAGGACCAAGTCTAAAATTTCTGGTTTTAATCAATTTTAAGAGAATATTTGGGGATTGATTGCAAAAATGTCAATGTGGTGTAACCGTAAAAACTTAGTATCAAATAATTGATCTTGTTTAAAAAAGGTGAAATTCTCAATAAAACACCATATAAGGTAGTTTGGCATAATCTTACATTAGAACAATTTAATAGTAAATAAAAATAAATTTAACACCATTGTTCTGAATATTATAAATAATTTGGGGAATCATTGGAGTCAAGTCAAATTCCTGAAGTGTCAAGGTGGTGTAACCACCATTCAAGGAGCCATTTTGTTAATATTGTGCAAGAAAACCATGTGACAGGAAATTATATCACAAAGAGGGACCCCTGGTGACACTAAATGCTGCATGCAAAGGTTAGTAACTGTCTTTAAAATATGAGATATTTTGACATTTTTAGGGTATGGTTAGGTATTCTTAGGTATACATGTCAAATGGTATGACCCCAAGAATACATTGATAATTCATCATTATTATAAAAATGTGTATTGACTTTAAAAATTACATTTGAAATATTTCCACCAAGGCCATGTGCTTACATAGGTGTCCATGATAATACCTGTCAAATTTGATTTTAAATTGAAATGTCAAATGGTGTAACCGGTTACACCATTTGACTTCTATTACAAGCCTTTCTGTTAGGGGCAAATTTAGTCAAAATCACTAGTTTATATTGCTGATTAAAGATGTAATATAAACTAAACTACTATTTGGAACTATTTTCAAATGTTCAATGTTTTATTTTTTTGAGAAAGTGGTGCTTTATCCACAACTTTATTATTAAAGCTCTGTAATTCAGTAAAATAATATATAATTATGTTGCACAACATTAATGTTTAGAACATTAATGTTTAACATTGAAATGTTTAGCTTCAATATTTCTATTCCATTCACTTAAAAATGTAAGCAATATAAAATCATGGAGTGATTGCTAATGAAAGACAAGTGCGTCAAACGTATCGACAACAGCTTTTATTATGCCGCAGTCGCTGCTTCTGCTTCTTCAGTACAAGCGTATGTGATGTAAAGCAGCTCTGTTTTAAAATATTAGACACATTTGTGTGTTCAAATTTGTTATAATGCTACTCTGTGCGTTCGCTCGGCAGCTGCTATGAGACACTTGTTGCACACTGCAGTCAACTAGATCCATATTAGGCATGGTAAAACATGGTACTCACAGTAAATCAAGAAAACAAGATTTAAACAATAAGACTAAACGTGTTTAGCTATATAATATGATTAGATTTCTGTCAACAAATGTATCCAAACAGTTGCTCATCTGTCTAATAAAACACATAATATATTAAAGTGTCTTTGGTGTTTCTGTGGTTTCGACAAAATAAAACCGGAAACCGAGATTAACGCGGGTATCATGTCATTGATAGGCGACGCACGGACACGGCTCGTGTCCTGGTTATTATTTCTCTAGGTTTAAACATTCTTGGAAACATCTGGCATAATATAAGTACACAAGTCAACAAAATATATAAAATTGTCCAAGTGTTTTTTTGATATTTGAATCCAAAAGTCTTACATATTGTGCATTTAACCACAGACTGCAATTTACATCTATAAAATACAATTCATTAAATTTCTAAGATTTTATAATTAAAACGACATAACAGAGCCCCTCTTGCCCCAATAGATAAATTGATATAGTTTCAAGCAAGGAAACAGTGGCTCATCACAGAGCACCAGTGAATTCTGATCCTGCTATCAGATATTTTTTTCTTAAGAAATCATCACTTTGATGATTTCTTGTTATCAGATATTGTTCCTTAAAGGGTTAGTTCACCCAAAAATGAAATTTCTGTCATTTATTACTCAATCTCATGTTGTTCCACACATGTAAGACCTTTGTTCATCTTCAGAACACAAATTAAGATATTTTAGTTGAAATCTGAGAGGGTTTTTTTAATCGGCCATAGAAAGCAACAAAATGCCCACATTCAAGGTCCAGAAAGGTTGTAGAGCCATTGTTAAAACAGTCAACGTGACTGCATTGTTTCTACCTTAATGTTATGAAGAGATGAGAATACTTTTGTGCGCTAAAACAAAATGAAAATTATGACTATAAACAATCTTTTCTCTTCCTGTCATTATCCTCACGCAGGTGACACAGTAACACAGTGAAGCCTTCCTTCTTTATGTCTGAATGCCAGCTCAGTATTGGCCAAAGCTGATCACGTGATCAGCACAGCGCATGCGTGAGAGACTGACACAGGGCCCGGCCAATAATGAGCCGGTGTTCTGACGTAAAACCTGGAGTTTCTGCACTGTGTTTACCATGTCAACAGCATAGGAGAATGACAGGGAAGAGACAAAATAGTTTAATAAAGATACTATTTTTGTTTTGTTTTTGCACACAAAATGTATTCTTGTCTCTTCATAATAAGGTTGATCCTTTGCAGTCACGTCGACTGTTTTAACAATGTTTTTAGTACCTTTCTGGACCTTGAAAGGGGTAATTTCATTGCTTTCTATGGGAGATAAAATTATCTTAATTTGTGTTCTGAAGATGAACGAAGGTCTTGTGGGTGTGAAATGACAAGAGGGTGAGTAATTAATGACAGAAATTTCATTTTTGGGTGAACTAACCTTTTAACTGTAAAATATATGAGACATGATTTCACTGTTCATTACTATGATTATTTCTTGTTGTCAGATGTTGTTTTTCATCACTGAAACCACTTAACTTAACTTGCTGACTGTCATGCTTGATTTTCAGTGTCAATTTGTTCAACAAACAATGGCCTTTGGCTGTAGAAGTAACATGGTCAGGTGGTGTAACTGGTTTGTGTCAATTGGTGTAACCAGTATTTTTCATAAAAAATATAATTATTTACAGAAAGATTTATGTGGAATAAAATGTAATCATCTAGTTTAGTGTAATAACATGATTTTAAACAATTTTAACATAATTTGTCAAAGATTATTTAGAAAACAGATGTGTTTTCAGCATGTGTCCCACCAAATATTGCAAAAACACATTAAAATTTACATTTAGAGATAACTCTAATAAAATTATTTTTCATTTGATATTTTAAATTGAAGTATATATTTCTATAAGTGAGCTTACATGCCATCTAGGTGGATAAAATATTTAATATTTCTCATTCTTTGGCGGTTACACCACTTGACATTTTTAGGTACATTCATTCTTATCTTTAGTAAAAAATTGTGCAAATGTCATTTTTATCAACATAAAATCAACTTAGACACAATATATACATTTTAACGTACCTGATGCATGCTTTTAAAACAGGTTTTTAAAAGATTTTTTAATTTCTCATCTTGCCGCACCATATTTGTCACTGACCCAGTTAACTACTGGAAAAGCTACACTGTTTTAAAAGTAGCTGAACTACATACAAGCTCCTGAAAAATGTAGTTAACTACATGTAGCGGCGCTACTAGTTTAACTACTCCCCAACACTGGATATCAGATGGTATGGAATCCTATGTTAACAAAGGAGGAAAACCAAAATCAACAGCTCCATTTCTCAATTCTGATTCCAATAAACCACCAGAGGATACAGCAAGTAGCTATGAAGGCTTACCCTTGCCACCAACCTCCCAAGTGCTGGTACTCCAGTACGTGGAGAAACCACAACTCGCAGTACACGTCCCAGTGTACCGAACAAGGGAGATCAAATTTCTTCAAATGCTGGGGAGCACACCATTTCAACACTAGCTGTGCTTCAAAAGCAACAGCAAATAACAGAGTTGCTAATACAACAACAAAAGGCTAGCCACCTGCCACCACGTGAAATTCCAATATTTGAGGGAGACCCTTTGCAGTTCAGTTAATTTATGAAAGCTTTTCAGTTTTGTGTGGAAGATAAGACAAACAACAAAGGAGATTGCTTATATTTTCTAGAGCGGTATACTAAAGGGCGTCCAAAGGAACTTGTTCGCAGCTGCATGAACATGACACCTGATCGAGGATACCGAACAGCTATAACAATGCTAAAGCAGCATTTTGGAGATGATCATGTGGTATCTGCTGGCTACATGGAGAAAGTGCTTCAATGGCCAGTGGTGAAGGGAGAGGACATCACAGCTCTTCAGGATTATGCAGTCTTTCTGCGAGGTTGCTGTTGTAGTGAATTCCAGGGCCCAGTTTACGGCCGGGCCCCTCTCGCTCCGTAACAGTGGACAAAGGTTTGCTACATTTTGATTGGATCTTGGTGGACTAACACAAACAAACTGTCCAACGCCATCAGATAAAGATGTAAGGACAACATCCAGACCTCTCTTAGAGGGTAAGAAGAAGACCTCTTGTACCAAGCCTGGGAAGGACAGGACTTCTCATTGGTCCACAGGCAGTTACTGCCCTTCACCCATCTAGACATTACTTCCTAATGCTGGCCAGAGACTGCCATAAAAATTCCTCGGGACCTTAGCAGCAATGGGTGAAACAAAGAGAGATCACAAAGATCCATCCGAATCCATTCAAAACTATGTTTGAAAACCTTAGAACTGATGCAAACTACACATCCATTTCATACTTATTCACAGAAATAAGTATTCTCAGTGACAGCTATTTGTAGTGCAACCTCTGATGCAAATTCAGCTGTTAATGTACAATTGAATGACAGTTCAATCTTTTTCCATCATGTTTAGTCTCTATTTGTTTAGAATATTGCTAAAGGTATTCTGGTGGTGGTTTGGAAAGTGAGAAATGCATTGGTAAACTTTAAAGACACTGTAAAGACTTCCAACTTTGTGCTTTATGCAAATGAGTTCCACAGGGGAGAGAAGGGTGGGCCACACTCTGTGTGTCCCCTCTGATGCCAGCAGCCAATCACAGCACTCGAATGGAGAAGCGCCAAAATGCAATCTCCTCCTCATCGGAAAGGAATAAAGGTACCCTTTCTACCGACACTCCTTGTTCTGAGTCTGCCCTTGAAAGGGGGAAGACGTAACAGATATAGCGTTCTGAGTCTCCCATCGGGTGAGACATAACAGATATTGTTCTGAGTCCCGGCTTGCGAAGCTGAGACACAACAGATACACGGTTCTGGGTCTTAACTCTGTAAGGAGTGAGACATTAACAGATATACCGTTCTGAGCCTCTGGTCCATCCAGAAGAGACAACAACAGAGACGACCATGTTCTAAGCCTCCAGCTTTTGAGGAAAGAGACGTTAACCAACACTACGTTCAACACTACGTCTGCGTGTTCCAGATTGTTAAGGACCTTCTGCACCTACGCCAGGGCCTCGTCTGGGTGTTCCAGATTTTAGGACCCTTTGGTGCTCTAGGAGATCAGCATCCCACAGAGCTTCAAGTTCAAGACTGTTGAAACAGATTCTAGCTCCTCTCCCCACTGCATTGTCACCCGGCACAACCAGTGGAAGACGTCACCGTCATCGGACTCGACCAAGTGGAACGTAAATATCACTTAACCAAACCTCTTTCCAGAGACCTTGGCATTGTTGTATTTTATCAGTATATAATTTCCTAATTTCCATTAGATGTAATATAGCTGATGTTAGTTAATAACAAATAATCTCTCGTTTATTTGTTTGGTGCATAATAAGGTTCTCCACCTTATTATTTTCAGAGAAACAGTTTATCTTTCCCTAAGATAACGTAACTCTTCCATAGCCACACTCAACTTAATCACTTGTATTCTATGTATCTTATGCACTTTATTCCTTTATCATTCATGCTATTCATTTAGTAGTTGTGTTAGTTATTCTTGTTTATCTTTTTGTTAATAAAATTTATTTTATTACACTTGTGTCTTCCTTGTGCTGATAATACAGAAAAGGCTCTACAAGTTAGCAATTTCACCAATCTTTCAGATAAATCAGCTAACCACTTTACATTAATTCTAAATGAATGAAAGCCCCTGTAGGGAGTGAAAGACCCTGACTGGTGCCCTGAACTAGGGAAAGGGGGGGAAAGTGGTTATCTGATGTACTCATAACCACACCTTAAGATACATGTGATCCAAAATCACAACGTCAGCGGTGACGTGAGTACCAATCCCTATTTCACTTCGCGTCCTTGGATGAACAAAGTAAAAATCACTACACTGTAATGCAATGACGGACATACAGTACTTGCAGGAACTGAACATGCCAACCAACATGAGAACAGTGGTTTTAAAACTTCCATTTAAATTAAGAGATGTGGAGAAAGTGGAGAACTGTGGCATGTTATCTTATGGAACGACATAATCGGAGAGCTAATTTTGATGATGTTGTCTCATTCATTGAACGTCAAGTTAGAATAATTTCTGATCCAGTCTTTGGATGCATCCAGAGTGTAGACGAGGGAGTTTTCAATAAGCAGAAGGATGTGAACAAATGGAAACCACAATCTCTATCAAAGCTCAAGCTTAAAGGTAACAGCTTTGCTACTAGCATTACTGATGTTGACAGAAGCACAGTCAAGGAAGTGAAGGCCAAGTCTGAACGTCTAACTCGCCAATTTAAAAGTAATTTCAGTAACCCTGTCACCTGTCTGTTTTGTTCGCAAAATCACTCTTTAGAACAGTGTAAACAGTTTGAGAAGACAAGAAAAGGTAAACTTTCTAAAGGAGAAAGCTATTTGCTTTGGTTGCCTACACATTGGGCATCGAAGCCAGGAGTGTGCAAGGCGCTTAACTTGCGAGACATGCTACCAAAAGCATCCCAGTGTAATGCACATACACTTCAAAGAGAAAGTGGATAAAGCTGTTAACACAAATGATCATCAGATGATACCAACTGTACCAACAGTAAACAACACACTTGTGTCATCACAGGCATGTAATCATACAGGGGCCAGGAATAACAGTGGCATCCTTCCTATTCTTCCAGTACAAGTTAAGTCAACAATGAGCAACAAAGTCATCCAGACTTATGCTTTTTTGGATACAGGTAGTACTTCTACATTTTGCTCAGAGAGTTTGATGACAAGGTTGAATCTAAATGGACAAAAGACAAAGATCTCATTACATGAGACATTACATCATTGCAATGAGCCCTAAGTCAACTGTTTCAAGCTATGTTGTCAATAATTTGGAGATTATCGGCAACTTGGCTATTTAACCACCCTTTCAGCTCAGGGACAAGTTGGATCCTGCACAGTATGTCCTTTGGATCTGTGGCATTCTTCTCATGGAAGCGGTCATTTAAGACATAGTGCTCAGATGATCCAGTGACCAGATGAGCATTTTCCTCTCCACAGTGCACCCTTTCATGCAGCCATGCCAGCGACACCTGCAATTTTCCATCCCTAGCTGCCTTCACATTGTCTTCTGTGGGTTCAGACAGTCTGCCTTCATAAGGCTGGAAAGGCAGTGAATGAGGAACCCGCAAACTGGTGTGTGTCGCCAAACCTCTTGCAAAATCATAGATGCAGACATTTGGGAAGTGCTTCCAGGAGAGTAGAAGGTCTGCAAAATCCCTGGGACTTTCAGCACGTAGATTAAATTTGATGCTGTATACAATGCCATGGGGGCAAAGTATTACAGACCATCCACCTGAGAATAAAGATTCAATAGACTGTAAAGTGTATAATGTACAACTTAATATCATGGTTTACAGAGCAACACTGTAACGTACCAGATGCACCCCATACTATGCTTTGGAAGACCTTGTCATATGTTTGTCTGCTGTTCGTGTTCTCCTTCATTCTTGTTATGAGATCAAGGCGGGGGCCCTTGGTGTCGATGTTGCAGTACAATTTTCTCACAACTCCAACCTGATAATATTTATGACAAACGTTGAACAGACCATTTACTGGACACTTTCTTCCCCTTCAAATCCAGAGAGCTTTATCACGTTCATCACCAGGCAACATCACCTTTTGTTTTGCCAACTCATCAATCAGATGGTCCTCAGTGACACTACTCAGCTATGCTTCAGTTGAAGAGGGGCATGTTCTCACTTTTTTGAACTCTGTGTTAAGAACAGTGCCACTTTGACACGTTTCACTCCTAATCCAAGGTGCCCAGTTTTCGTAGCTTGGACTGACAGTGAAAGGGTTGTTTGCATTGCCTACAAAATGTGATGCATTATTTGTAATCCAAACTGTGTTTACAATGTACAATCTGATGAAATATAGTATTCACCATAACTCATTTTGGAAAAAAACACGACTTGGCATGATCATGGCAAGATGAAGAGAATTCCAAAAACTCTTAATGTCATGTTCACCGTTGAAGTCCTCAGGGGGTGCTTTGAGGTCACTGACTGTAAAGACACCATAAGGGAAAAGCAAGACCTCTGGATGGAAACACACACACAAAAAAACAACAACACACAATGTCACTTACCTGCCAGCTTGAAAACCCCTTTCCTGTGTAAATCCATGACTACCACAGGTGGGTAAAATCCACAGTTGATACAGGAGTAAGTGTACTGTCATGGGAAATAAAGATAGATGCAAGTGCAATTCAGAAAATCTCATTTATTGAGCTTCACACCAGCGTCAGGTAAACACACACAAACAGCAGGAGAGCGGTGACACAGGGACTTCGATGAGCCGTGGTGAGATGGTGGTGATAGTGCTGAAGTCCAGGAGTGGCGAAGTGAAGAATCCAACGTGGAACAATGAACTGGAACGAGGACACGATGAAAACCAACTCCAAGGGAAGCACACATGAGGGACAGAGGGAACAGTACAGGAACTCCAAACAACGATCTGACAAACACGAGACGAGAGACAAGGCATTATATGGGCTGTCTAGATTAGCAACAGCTGCCGCTGATCAAACAATCAGCGGCGACGCCCACATGAAACAATTAACGTGACAGCACAACAAAAACACAGACGGCAGCATGAGACCGCGGATCTTCAACCGTGACAGTACCGCCCCTCCTAGGAACGCTTCTCGGCGTTCCCAGGAGCACCTACCTGTCGATTGTAATCATCGATAAGGGAGTGATCCAGGATGTCCCTAGCAGGCACCCAACTTCTCTCCTCCGGACCGTAACCTTCCCAGTCCGCCAAGTACTGGAATCCGTGCCCCCTCCTTCTCAAGTACAGAATACGATTAACCGAATAAACGGGTTCCCCGTCTACGAGACGCGGCGGAGGAGGAACCGGGGTAGGTGGATTAATGTGTGAATGAAACACAGGCTTGATTTTAGATACATGGAAGGCGGGATGAATTCTCCTGTACGCTGGAGGAAGTTTGAGTCAGACTGCCACTGGACTAATGATTTTAGTGACAGGAAACGGGCCAATGAATTTGGGAGCAAGCTTATTGGAAACGGAGCGGAGCGGAATGTTCTTAGTAGAAAGCCACACTTTTTGACCCACGATGTATTCGGGAGGCTTCGACCGGTGGCGATCTGTCTTAGCCTTGGTGCGCGCCCCCACTTGGAGAAGAGTCTCACAGGCTCTAGTCCAAGTGCGGTGACACCTCTGGACGAAGGCGTGAGCGGAGGGGACCGCGACTTCGGATTCCAAACTGGAAAAAATAGGTGGCTGGTAACCTAAACTACATTTAAACGGTGAGAGGCCCGTGGAAGACACTGGTAACGAATTATGTGCGTACTCAACCATGGAGAGTTGCTGGCTCCTCCAGGAGGAAGGATTCTTGGACACCAAACATCGCAGCTTTCTTTCCAAATCTTGGTTGGCTCTCTCGGTTTGCCCATTGCTCTGGGGATGGAACCCAGACGAAAGACTAACAGTCGCCCCCAGCAACTTACAAAACTCTTGCCAAAATTTGGACACAAATTGGGGCCCCCTGTTGGAAACCACATCCATCGGGAGGCCATGTAACCGAAAGACGTGATCCACGACAGTTACCACTGTCTCCTTAGCAGAGGGTAATTTAGGCAAAGGGATAAAATGAGCCGCCTTCGAGAACCGGTCCACTACGGTCAAAACAACCGTGTTCCCCTGGGAGGGTGGGAGGGAGGTGACAAAATCTAGCACAATGTGGGACCAGGGTCTCGAAGGGACAGACAGCGGTTGGAGTAACCCATCCGGGGGTCAATTGGAAGTCTTACCAGTGGCACAAATCGAGCAAGCCAAAACAAAACTGCGAATGTCATAGCAGGCCACCAGAATCGTTGCTTGACCAAAAAACTGGTGCGATTAACCCCTGGATGACAGGCTATGTTGGAACAATGCCCCCACTTGATAACATTGGACCTTAACTTCTCCGGCACAAACAATCGATTCGGTGGGCACCCGGGCGGAGGCGTTACCCCTTCTAAGGCCGACTTGACCTTCGATTCGACCTCCCATGTCAGAGTGGAGAACACTAATGCCTCGGGAAGAATACCCTCGGGAGTAGACGGGCGTTCGGAAGGATCAAAAATACGAGATAAGGAGTCGGGTTTGATGTTTTTAGAACCCGAGCGGTACGAGAGAGAAAAATCAAATCGTCCGAAAAAAAGTGCCCACCATGCCTGCCTGGAGTTTAGTCTTTTAACAGTTCTGATATATTCTACGTTCTTATGGTCAGTCCAAACGATAAAAGGTACCCCCGAACCTTCCAACCAATGATGCCATTCTTCCAACGCTAACTTGACTGCCAGCAACTCTCTGTTACCAATGTCATAATTGCATTCGGCTGGAGATAAACGATGAGAAAAAAATGCGCAGGGGTGAATCTTATCGTCTGTGGGAGAACGCTGGGATAGAACTGCACCTACCCCCACCTCTGATGCATCGACCTCCACCACGAACTGACGTGAAGGATCAGGGGCAATGAGGATGGGAGCCGAAACAAAGCGACTTTTCAGTTTGGCGAATGCAGCCTCAGCTGCATCGGACCACCTGAACGTCGTTCTGGGGGAGGTCAAGGTGGTCAGAGGCGCGGCTAGTTGGCTGAAATTGCGAATAAAACGGCGGTAAAAATTGGCGAACCCCAGAAACCTCTGTAGGGCCTTACGGGAATCTGGACTTGGCCAATCCACCACAGCCTTAACCTGGTCAGGATCCATGCGAACTCCCTCAGACGAGACGATGTACCCTAGGAAAGAAACAGACTGTGCATGAAAATCACATTTCTCCGCCTTGACAAAAAGCCCATTCTCTAGCAGCCGCTGAAGCACTCGCCTGACATGTTGAACATGTTCCTGGAGAGATGAGGAGAAAATCAATATGTCATCCAGGTAGACATATATGAACTGGTCAACCATATCTCTCAACACATCATTGACGAGTGCCTGGAAGACCGCCGGGGAGTTGGACAGCCCGAAGGGCATGACCAAGTATTCAAAGTGCCCCCTGGGAGTGTTAAAAGCGGTCTTCCATTCATCCCCCTCCCTGATGCGGACCAAATGATAAGCGTTCCTTAAATCCAATTTAGTGAAAACGGACGCTCCTTGCAACCTCTCGAACGCTGAAGACATCAACGGCAAAGGATAGGTATTCTTTACCGTGATGTTATTCAGCCCCCGGTAATCAATACAAGGTCGCAAAGAACCATCCTTCTTTCCAAGAAAAAAGAACCCCGCCCCCGCTGGAGAAGAGGAAGGGCGAATGAACTTAGCTGCTAGAGAATCAGAAATATATTTCTCCATGGCCTCCCTCTCAGGAACAGACAAAGAGTATAACTTGCCCTTAGGCGGAGACTTACCGGGAACTAAATCTATAGCACAGTCATAGGGATTGCCAGAAGTGATGAGAGTGACGAGACTGGTGGTGAAGGAGATGTCGGGTAGATTCTGTCCATTGAGAGCGTTGACAGAGATCTGATGAGTGAGGGGAATGATGGGTAATTGAGATCTTTGTGCAAACTGTATGTCCATGAAATTACCTTCTGCTCCTGAGTCCAGTAAGGCTTGACAGGTGAGCGTGTGATTGGCCCATCTCAGTCTTACCGGAAGGAGAGTGGATGGTGAGGACTTCTCAGCGGAGATCCCACCCGATAGTAGCCTCAATTTTACTACCGGGCTCGACCTTTTACTGGACACGCGTTTAGGAAATGTCCAGCTCCTCCACAGTAAATACATAGTCCATGGGACCTCCGCCGCTCTCTCTCCTCCCGGGAAAGCCGAGCTCTCCCTACCTGCATGGGTTCCGGATCGAAAGAGGGGCCGACCATGTCCCTGGCGTTGGCTCCTCGAGCCTCTGCGCCCCGGAGTCCGAGGTCAGGCCAAGGAAGATTCTTCAGACGGTTGATACGGGCATCCACCCGTAGGGCAAGATCAATCAGTCCATTAAGACTCTGAGGTAAATCCAAGACGTAGATCTCCTTTTGAACACGGTCGGCCAACCCATGCAGGAAGACGTCCCACCGCGCCTCCTCGTTCCACTCCAACGGAATTCGATGGAGTAATCCGCCACCGTGCGATCTCCCTGCTTCAGACCTGTCAGTTGTCGGGCTGCATCTCTTCCGGTGACCGCACGGTCAAACACTCTCTTCATCTCGTCGGATAGTGCGTGGAACGAGGAACAGCATGGATCTCGGTTCTCCCACACCGTCGTTCCCCACAAGGCCGCCTGTCCGGTGAGTAATGTTGAGAGAGCTCGGACACCTGTGTCACCAACGCCTGCACGGCACGACCGGTAGAGGAAATGCTCTCCTGCTGTTGATCCATCCGCGCAATGCTGTGGTTGATGAACTCCGTTAGTGCTGCTGAACTTGCTGCATCCATGATGTTGGTCAGATCGTTCTGTCACGGGAAATAAAGATAGATGCAAGTGCAATTCAGAAAATCTCATTTATTGAGCTTCACACCAGCGTCAGGTAAACACACACAAACAGCAGGAGAGTGGTGACACAGGGACTTCGATGAGCCGTGGTGAGATGGTGGTGATAGTGCTGAAGTCCAGGTGAAAGATGATCGTGCTGAAGTCCGGGAGTGGCGAAGTGAAGAATCCAACGTGGAACAATGAACTGGAACGAGGACACAACGAAAACCAACTCCAAGGGAAGCACACACGAGGGACAGAGGGAACAGTACAGGAACTCCAAACAACGATCTGACAAACATGAGACGAGAGACAAGGCATTATATGGGCTGTCTAGATTAGCAACAGCTGCTGCTGATCAAACAATCAGCGGCGACGCCCACATGAAACAATTAACGTGACAGCACAACAAAAACACAGACGGCAGCATGAGACTGCGGATCTTCAACCGTGACGTACTCTGTGTCAGTCAAAGCCTCAAAGTGGCAATAGGCATGAAATATGTCATTCCTGGACGGAAATTTCTCTCCTCTTAACCACTCCAATGAATCCACAACTTTTGACACAGATTAGACAGTGACACATGTTCTTGTTGCTTAAGGATGGAAACATCAAAAAAAAAAAAAAGTTCCATGTACATAAAGACCATAGTCAAGTAATCTTAAGGAGAAAAAAATAATATTCACAGTAACTTTTTCTCCGAGAAACACACAAAGTTCAAGGGTGAGAAAAATGTGGTTATCAAAGTTGTGAAGACCATCTTTCCACTCCTGGTACCTATACACCATGTTACACTGTGGACATATCCTATGGTATGTTGAAATGTCTGTAAAATACAAATCACACTGATGTCAACCCATCACAATACTAGCCATCACTGATCACGATTGCTCATTACATTAGTCATACTTCTTGAACTTACTGTCTATCAAGCCCATCATGCTGACAATCCTAGCTTTTTTGGTAACTAGTACAGCCTCTGCAATTGCAGGATGTCCAGTGCATAACTGGCACGTCGTCTCAAGAGGAAAGAACTGCTTTGGGTATTCCATCTTCATTCTTGGTGTTGTAACTTCTTTTAGCAGTGCTTCTGGAATTTTTTTCTCTTTGAAAATGCACTTCTCTTCACACCAATGGTGTCCAGGAGACTGCAACCCTCTGAGCTTGGTGTTGTGGGTACCTCCGACTTGAAGAGGTGTCTTTGGGTTTGGAAAAGATGCCACTTTGAGATGTGTATGTGTGGACAAGATGTCCGTGGCTTGGTGCAGTGACAATGCCAGGTGTTCCTTTGTGTGTTATAGGTGACCATTAATCTCCCAAGTCGGCTAAAACTATGAATGTCGGGCTCATGGATTGACAAGCATATTTGTGATGGAGACCCACCAAAGTCCACAGGCACACAAAGAGGAACATGCGCTGCACAAGCAGCCTTTTGCCTCTTCACACATATAGCTGCCTTTGCCTCTCCAAAAAATCTTAATGCCATCATATCCCTCAGGATGTCTTCTCTGAGAAATTTCTCTGCAGCCGTCTCTCTACAGTAGTCTATAGAACGAATGTGAGAGCACAAACTTAGCTTAATCCACTCTGCTGAGCCAACAACTGATACTGCACACATTCCTCTAGCTCACATCTAACTTGGTGTATTTTTCCCCATGTTTTTCTCTGGACATGGACTGGCACAGAAAACCCATGTCCAGTTTTTTGCACAGCAAATATGCCATTTGTCTCATCGACAATAACACTCTGCAGATGACAGGCCTGAGTGATGTCGTGAGACAAATCTGCATGTCTCCTCAAGAGGTGTGTGTTATAATTCTTCTTGAGGAGACTAAGATTGCAATGGGGACACCTGACAGACTTCCCATTAACCTCTGCTGCACCCTGCACCGGTTGCCGTGCATACAAGTGGTCTTGTGATAGTCCAGGCTCCACTGACGGAGTGGCACGAGGCTGGTCAGGCTCCAGGTCAGGCTCCACTGACAGGGTGGCACAAGGCTGGTCAGGCTCCACTGACAGGGTGGCATGAGGCTGGTCAGGCTCCAGGTCAGGCTCCACTGACGGGGTGGCACGAGGCTGGTCAGGCTCCACTGACAGGGTGGCACGAGTCTGGTCAGGCTCCACTGACGGGTCAGCACGAGGCTGGTCAGGCTCCAGGTCAGGCTCCACTGACAGGGTGGCACGAGGCTGGTCAGGCTCCACTGATGGGGTGGCACGAGGCTGGTCAGGCTCTAGGTCAGGCTCCACTGATGGGGTGGCACGAGGCTGGTCAGGGTCCACTGACGGGGTGGCACGAGGCTGGTCAGGCTCTTTAGACTTTAGTTGATTGTAACACATGACCAAATGCCTTTCCATGTCCACTCTTCTTATAACAGTCCTTGAACAGTAGGGACAGTGGTAATGCCTCACAGTATGGCATGGTAATCAGCACCTATGTAAAATTTGGCCTGAAACAAAATTCACACAATAAAATAAAAGAGAAAAATGAAATGGGAGAAAAAAAATACTTAAGTGTCAATGTGCACATGTAAAAGAGCCATTCCACCAAATGGGTGACATTTCTAAAAATGAACTCTAAAATACATTTTGTTATTAAGCTAAATGTCCTGAACATTAATCTTACTGCAAATTTAAAATATAATTTAAAACATTATTAAAATCTATTGAGAACACTAAAAAATAGCATTTGTTACATGTACCCACTATCTAATCCTAAACTTTATCATGAAACGTTTCACGCAGTCCTATTACCCTCACACATTGCCCCTCTAAAAAAACAAAAAACAAAAACTTGAACATGCCACACAAGACAACAGCAAGTTGCATCATCTGGATCTTATGCAGGCCATGAGAACGTCAAAAGTAAGTTCTCTCATTTTAATTTTTGTAAAATTGTAACTATGACTGAGATGGTCAATCACAACGTACTGTCCTGTTACCTAAATTATGTCTTAGATGTTGTTTGTTCATTTAAAAAATATTTAATTTAGGTAAGACACTAGAATTTGCTTAGTGTCCTCATGCTATTAGAATGTATGCCACATGGTCATATGTCATACATTTGATAATTTTTTGCTTAAAAACTTAATCCTGTTACTCATATAAAAAAAATAACAGGACTGAGTACAGTCCTCCGTTTTGTTTATTTAATAGTGACATTAGTTGATATAATACTATTCACCCGTTTTATGATTTTGTCAGTTAAAATAACTTAAATTGTAAACATTTAGGATTTGTTTTACGATGTGAATACCATACTTGCATGGAGCCAGTCCACCACAAAGTGACAATCTTTTTGTCTTTATCTTTTGTAGAAGATGGAGAGAACCCATACTATGCAGGTGCTAAAAAAACCCACGTCATGCTGCAAGTGAAGGAGTGAAACACACTTGCAAGCCCCCCCCATAACCCCCTCCCCCCCATCTTCTCCCCCCCCCTTCTTTCCCCCTCTTCTCTCCCCCTCCCTCTGTTCTCATCTCTCTCTTTCTTTCTCTTTCCACCTCTATGGCGTTTAAATAGAGTCAAAAGTCGCGCGTGCGAAAACCACGAGCACGCGAATAAAGCCAAGCGTGCAAAACAGACCCACGAGAGGAAAATAAAAACGCGAGAGCGCATCTGTGCACCCGCGAGCGCGCATTTGTACACCGCAAGCGCGCAGAACAGTATTTAGGAGCGGAAATGAATACTGGCGCAAGCCCCTGCTGCCTAGCGTGCACAACTGCACATGAGCGCTCGCGCGACTACTCAACACTCGCTCGCTCCTCGAGTTGACTTTTGACACTTTGAGGGCGGGGCAATGACTTTTGTCTTCCCACCTGTGATTGGTCATTTGTTTAATCAGTTTCACTCTTGTTTAAACATGTAGCAGGACTAGGACAAGGCACGTTTTACGGAACCATTATGTCGGACCCGGAGCAGGTAATTTAATTTTTAAAAGTCTTTGTGTTTCCAGTGCAATATATTCAATATATGATATTGTATTGTACAATTTCGAAGGTACTTATTTTGTTTACTGCCTAATGCATGTAGATAAAATCATCTTGAATAGTTTGTATAGGACCTTAACGACTAAAAAAGATAAGCTAATTTAAGATAAAGCTGGCTAACCCATAAATGTAGGATGTTAAAGGTTAGTTTTGACCTACATTGACAATATACAGTAAATAAATCATGGCTGAGTAGCGTTTCTAGCTACTAAACAAAGCTAGTGTGCTAATTTACTAAACAAAGCAGCGTAAATGCAATCTTTGTGATTTATTCAAACCACAGCACCGACCCCTATTGCTCTATTGCCCTATTGCTATTATCGTAATGCCGTTTATAAAATGATTAGAACACATTACAAACGGTATTAGTGAAATTTAACGTAGTTACATCACTAAAAGCATTTTTCTGCTGATGGTCTATGTGACCCTGTAAAAAGTGTAAAAAAAAAAAAAGTTAATTTTTTTTGTTTTGATGTTTTCCATCATCCTATATGCAAACAATTAAGAAAATAATTTTGATATATTAACTACTAAGACCATGTTTGAAATAGGGAAATTAGTAAGTAAATCAAACTTTGATGCTCATTATCTGATTTTTGATACTTTCCTGGAATCAAAGGATGAGTAGAGATAATGTAACCCTTTCAACTTTTGAAGTGTGTTTATCACAACAGTGACATGGTATCTTAACATTTCATTAATTATTCTTTGTTCTGTCAATAGCTAAGACACCACTTTTTGGAAAATCTTTTACACAAGTTGCAACAGGCCTTCAGCACAACACCACTGGATTTAGATTATCTGGAGTTTCTGTGTCGTCAGGAGCTGTATATTCTGGAGGCCCTGTCCAATCACATACAAGTACCCCCTGCTATCACCCAGGCTTTGCAAGAGCTCTTTGACCTTATACGGGCACAAGTGGAACATCCAGCACCATGTGTCAGAGTGGAAGTTGCTATCACCACAGGACGACCAAAAATTTTGGTTGAGGAACAACGCTTAAAATACATGCTACAGGCTCAACTTCCTGTGAGTTGCATAGCCACATTGATGGGCGTTTCAAAAAGCACGATTTTCAGACGCATGAGAGACTATGAGCTTTCTGTCCGTGACCTGTATAGTTCCATCAGTGATGAAGAACTTGACAGTTTGGTTGCTTCTGTGAAGAACGCTTTACCAAATTCAGGCTACATGGTCAGAGGAAGACTGGAGTCTATGGGCTACCGAGTTCAGTGGAGAAGAATTGCAGCCTCTATGCATAGGGTTGATTCAATGGGCATTATCTCAAGGTTATCAAGTCTTGGCTGTGTTGTGCGCCGAGTGTACTCTGTTCCAGGGCCCTTGTCCCTGGTACACGTGGACACAAATCACAAGTTAATTAGGTTTGCATTAAAGTCATGTTTAACATATGAATAGATTTGCATGTTTAATAATTATATCAATAATGTATATTACTTAATTTCTTCACAGATACAATATTGTGATATTTGGAGGAGTGGATGGGTTCTCCAGAAAGGTAACTACTGGCTAAACATTTGGTCAACATTATGTAGTCAGTAAACACATTTAAAACCTTTGTTACTAGTCATCAATTAAAATCCACAATGACTTAACTAATATTTGATGGGTAATTGGCACACACACACACACACACACACACACACACACACACACACACACACACACACACACACACAATGTTTTTTAATGGTTTACCATTTTAATCTGATTTACTGTATGTTTTACTTTGTAGATATTGTACTTGAATGCAGCCACAAATAACCGTGCTTCCACAGCATTTTCATTCTTTTTGGAGGCAACTCATCGGCATGGTTTACCCTCAAGGTAATGTACTTTAAATTGTTACAAAGCTGCACTTTTCTCTGTGTAAATAATATGAGAAAAATGTTAATGATTAAAAGCTGTTTGATTATAAAGCTCTTGTACACTCTAATTTATCTGTTTAACTAGTTTCCTCAAAGCAAAATGTCTTTAAAAAACATTTACAAACATTGGCATTTTTTGTTGCATCTCCTTCTTATACTGGACAACAGCATTCTATTGTTTCCTTGAGTAGTTTATTTAGTTTAGTAGTTTACTCATGGTAAATTCTTTGCCCATCCCACTTTCTTGGTATACATTATCTTTAAAAAGTTATTTTATTACTTGAGGATAATGTTTATTTGTCAGAGCCATAATCCAATGTATGAACTGTTTCTTTTAATTTCACTATTATTGTTGTAATTTAAGGGTAAGAGCTGACCAGGGAGTGGAGAATGTGGATATTGCTCGGTTTATGTTCACTGTCCGTGGCAATAATCAGGGGAGCTTCATCTCAGGAAAAAGTATCCACAACCAAAGGTAATGCTTCTTATTTTATTCTCAGTTTTCCTGGTATTAAGGCGTATCCTCATCACATTTTATTGTTTCATTCTGATGTATCAGTATTTATTTATATATATATATGACAAATGCGCCATAAATGTGCCATATGGTGTTACATTGAATCTCTCATGTTGTTTGTCACTTAAACAATTAATATAAATCTGTCTTATGCTAATTGTATATTATTGAGTTTTTATCAAATGTCACTGTGACACCATAGGACAGTGTTCCTCCACAACATAAAAACTACTATCTAGTAACAGTAACAGTTTGAGTTACTTTTACTAACATTAAATTTTCATGATATAACAAGTGTTAGCAGTGTAAACTTTGGATGTAACATTACAGAACACATTCTACCACATACTTGCAATATAAGGTTTTGTTCCGTTTTAAAATTATTGTATGTTTGATAAAACGTCATGTTTTCCTACATGGTAACAGCGATTACTCATTGGATCCCCCAACAGAATAGAGCGGTAATGGCGAGACGTGTGGATCTCTGTGTCATCAAAATACTACAATCTTCTACACTCTCTTGAAGAAGATGGCCTCCTGGACATTTCATGTACGGATGACATATTCTGTGTACACTTTGCATTTCTTCCAAGACTCAAACGAGACTTGGAGGTATTTATTGAAGGCTGGAACCACCATCCTCTACGCACTGAGAGAAACCGGTCTCCAACACAGATTTGGGAGATTGCACGGATGCTTAACACTGCTGTAGATTCTGATAACCCTGAGGTAAGAGTACAAATTCATTTTTAAGAAGCAAAGGTTGATGACTATAATTTGATAAGACAATGTCATTAATATAGATAATCTATAATAAATATTACAATGGCATTGAATTGTAAATACAGTCAGGTCCATAAATATTGGGACATCGACACAATTCTAACATTTTTGGCTCTATACACCACCACAATAGATTTGAAATGAAATGAACAAGATGTGCTTTAACTGTAGACTGTCAGCTTTAATTTGAGCATTTATATCCAAATCAGGTGAACAGTGAAGGAATTACAACAGTTTGCATACAGTACAGTCTAAAAGTTTGGAACCACTAAGATTTTTAATGTTTTTAAAAGAAGTTTCGTCTGCTCACCAAGGATACATTTATTTAATTAAAAATACAGTAAAAACAGTAATATTGTGAAATATTATTACAATTTAAAATAACTGTGTTCTATTTGAATATATTTCACAAAGTAATTTATTCATGTGATGCAAAGCTGAATTTTCAGCATCATTACTCCAGTCTTCAGTGTCACATGATCCTTCAGAAATCATTCTAATATGCTGATCTGCTGCTCAAGAAACATTTAATGTGTACAATTGTACAAAATATTTGTGTACAATATTTTTTTTCAGGATTATTTGATGAATAGAAAGTTCAAAAGAACAGTGTTTATCTGAAATCTAATCTTTTGTAACATTATAAATGTCTTTACTGCCACTTTTGATTGATTTAATGCATCCTTGCTGAATAAAAGTATCCATTTCTTTAATTTCTTTTCAAAAAAATAAAAATAAAAATTCTTACTGACCCCAAACTTTTGAACGGTAGTGTATAATGCTACAGAAGCTTTGTATTTCAGATAAATGCTGTTCTTTTGAACTTTCTATTCATCAAGAAATCCTGAAAAAAAAAAAAAAGTACACAACTGTTTTCAACATTGAAAATAATCATAAATGTTTCTTGAGCAGCAAATCAGCATATTAGAATGATTTCTGAAGGATCATGTGACACTGAAGACTGGAGTAACGATGCTGAAAATTCAGCTTTGCATCACAGGAATAAATTACTTTGTCAAATATATTTAAATAGTACACAGTTTTTTAAATTGTAATAATATTTCACAATATTACTGTTTTTACTGTATTTTTAATTAAATAAATGTAGCCTTGGTGAGCAGACGAAACTTCTTTTAAAAACATTAAAAATCTTAGTGGTTCCAAACTTTTGGACTGTACTGTATGTGACTCCCACTTGTTAAGGGACCAAAAGTAACGGGACAATTGGCTTCTCAGCTGTTCCATGGCCAGGTGTGTGTTATTCCCTCATTATCCCAATTACAATTATTATTCTGTCCCATTACTTTTGGTCCCTTAACAAGTGGGAGTCACATATGTAAACTGTTGTAATTCCTACACTGTTCACCTGATTTGGATGTAAATGCCCTCAAATTAAAGCTGACAGTCTGCAGTTAAAGCACATCTTGTTAGTTTCATTTCAAATCCAATTTGGTGGTGTATAGAGCCAAAAAAGTTAGAATTGTGTCGATGTCCCAATATTTATGGACCTGACTGTACATTGAATTGTTGTCTTATTGAAAATTTCTAGGCCATACAAGAGCCTGACATTGACTGGGAGACTGCTGCTGACTTTGATCATCTTGAATCAGAAAGCGGTGTTGTCGTACCCGAATATGAGAGCCCTCTGACTGCAGAAATGATGAATGAACTACATAGTTTTGTTGATCCACTGGATCTGAACATTAATGATGAACAGCTCTACATAATCTGCTATGAACACATAAAACGACTACGGACATAAAGATACATTTCAGTGAATACATGGACGCTTTAAGTTTGCAACTTTTTTTATTTTCTAGTACATGTAATAAGCATGTAAACATTTGAAGCTGAAGTACATGAACATTCTTTAAGAAGAAAACACTTATGCTTTGGTACTGCATACACTGTAAACATATACAGTAACAATAAAACATTTTGAATGCATACAACTTGTACTTATGTGTTGGAACTCACAAACAATTTAATAAACTTGCACAATAACTCATGTGAGCTTAGATTAGATTTATGAAATCCCTATATGTGCTACTCAGGTGTGCAATTAGGAACGTGACTGAGCAAGAACATGCATTAAAGCGACAGTTCACTCATTAAATGATAATTTTGTGATTACTTACTGAACTTCATGTAGTTTTAAATCTGCACGAGTTACTTTATTTTGTTAAACACAAAGCTAGATTTTTCAGTTAACAATGGTAACCACACAGCTGGTGGCAGCCATTGACTTCCATAGCATTTGTTTTTCCTACTATGGCTGCTGCCAACTGTGTGGTTACCATCATTAACAAAAACGGGTTTAAGGTTTAAAATTACATGAGGGTGAGTACATAATCACATAATTTTCATTTGAAGGGTGAACTACCACTTTAACTACAGGATAACAGATACTGTGTGTACAATAATGCACATTGCAGTCATGGTCAAATTCCATGACAATTTGAACATTTTTACAGTCTGCATTTTCCTAAATGCGTCCAAATTCATAGCCATGGGTAATGGCCTGTGAGATTACGTTTTTGAATTCCATGTATGTGCAACTCAGGTGCGCAATTGGGAATGTGACTGAGCGGGAACATGCATTAACTACAGGATAACAGATTGTGTGTGTACCATAGCGCACACTGCAGTCGTGGTCAAATTCAATGACAATTTTAAAGTTTTCACGGTCTGCATGACTTAAGGGAATATGAGATTGTCCTGTCAGCCATTGGCAAAACTTGCTAACATTAATGTTTGTGTTGGTATGTTTTTCTGCCTTGTCCTCTTCACCCATACTCTCCTCCTCAGGTCTGTTGTCTCTGTCGTCTTTGCTCTCTCCTGAGAAAGTGATTAAAAATCAGTTGAGAGCTTTTACCTTACAGTAAATTGCAGTTAAAAATATTACAATGGAATAAGTTTTAGCACTACGACTTTTGACAAATTGGCTTTAGTTAAAAAACAAATCTTTTTAAATCCAGTTTCAAGAAAAAAATCATAACCATAACAATGTAATGAGAACAGTTTTAACTGTAATGTGAAAACATTGATAATTTGCATAAATTAGTCACCTTCATCCTCCATGTCCTGTAAATAGTCCTGCAGAAAGTTGACTACTTTGGACTCCCTTGCACGCCTCATTGTACCCGTCTCACTAAATGAAGGTGATAGTGATTTCATCAGAAAATCAGCATCCACCTTAAATTTACAAAATGAAGAAAGTTAGACAATTATATTTAAAAACATTTACTGATTCAGCAAGTTATCTATTGGGTGGTATTTATATTTACCTTGCAAAAAGATCCTGGAACAAACAGCTGCCTGCAAATGTCAGTTTCTTGTTGTACCAAGCTAAGGAGGTCATACAGTTTCAATCCAGAGGCGATTTGTTGTAGCATGGGAAGTAACCTCACTGTAGAGTGTAAAACCACAGAGCTATAATACAAAAAAATGAGTATCTGAATTAAAAATCAAGACCAATAACCTACAATAAAATGTCATATACCGCACAATCTCTTCTTTTTTTTCAAAAGACACGGCCCCTGTATAACCACATGACAAAATTCTGTCTGTGAACTCCATGACAGTTGTGTTGTCAGCTGCCTTAATCTTTGAAACAAAACACACAAAAAGTATTTTAATTTTTAATCCTTATAGGCAAAAAAAATTCCACTACCTTAACAATTTACCAAATAATTTAAATGAGCTACCTCTTTAATTAGTTCCATGACTTCAGGGTCAGTAATGTCTCTTTCAGTTATTGCTTCCTGATCCACTTCTCCAGTAGATATATACTTGTAACACCACTGCGAAAAGAAGTTTGGTGGTGGTCCTCCCTGTGCGATGCTGACAGCAAATATCTCTCCAATAGCCCTGCATAAAATGGTTTGTCATGTCAACAATAATCGTAAAAAACTAACATTGGCAAATGAGTGTGAAATTTAAATAACCTACTTGAAGTTATGTTTGTCCAAGTCTGTAATTGAGTACTTGGGGTTTTTGCCACCATCCCCACCCTCAAAAAAACGCTTCTCTATTCCTGACATCATTTCTTTTCAGAAAAGAAAAAAAAGAGAACAATAAATTCATAGATATCAACCATAAATTATATTACTGTAAAACTGACCAGTTAAAAATTCTGTCTTCAGCGCCCCATTGTCAATGCCAGCCTCTCCAATAAAAGTAACTCTAAGGGCATTTTTAGGGGAAGACTTTTTCTGCCGCTGCCACTGTTTAATGCCTCTTTCAACCATCTGTTCCCTGGTAACACAAATGCTGAAGGTGCTGCTTTCGTCCACCCTTTCAGTAAGGCTTTTGATGACATCAGCAATGCTAATAATATTGGGAGCAGAGAAAAAAAGCATGAAATTGGAATGTTTCACATTATTAATGTAAAACAGTTAACTTCTGATGAACTATTTGGGGTTTGAGGTACCTTTTAATCTCTTGGTGTGTCCTTAATCGTTTTGGACATATCTCAGTTCTATCTGTGTCAAAGGCCTCTGTTTCATCAAAAACTCTATGGGAATAAATATACAGTAATACTCTGTAAGCAGAGGTGCAGTTACTATCATAACATGTTAAAACCTTTATTGGAAATCTAGCTTAAAAAATAATTAATGAAAAAATGAAATACCTTTCACCACAGTAGCTTGCATGGAATTCTACAGTGTCACTGGGGTACAACTGCTCGCAAATGGGACAGGCAGTCTAAAGTAGTATGTAGTAATAAAACACATTATTATTATTATTATTATTATTTTTATTACTATTATTCAAGTGGAATGAATTAGTTATTCTTACTGTCTCAGAACCCTTGGCACATGAAGTAAGGTTTAAATTGTTGGTGTCCTTAAAATGTAAAATAAAAACATATTAAAGTATGAACTGGATGAATAACAGTACCTGTGACATGACTTCTTTTTAGGACATACAGACTTTATATTTGCTGCATCAAACAAACACATTTACCGTAACAGATGTTTCAATAGAGGAAGTGCTATCTGGGGAATTTTGCATAGTTATGTCCATGGCAGGACTGTCATCTGTAGAAAACATAGAAGTCGTCTGCAAAAGACCCAAAAAAAACTAAATAAATAAATAACTTTATTAGCTATGGGGCAACAAATATGTAATTAATTAATTAATTATTTTAATATGAAAGAAATATTTCTCACCTCTTCATCAGAGAGTGTCACTGTCTTACAAGATGCCACATGTGCGGCTAAAAACTGGACTGGCATGTTTTCGTAACAGTTACGACATGTTGTTTTCGGCATTTTTTCAAACTCCTTTGAAGAATAAGGAAGAGGTGACATATCAAGTGTTCCTTGCACTGGCACAATGTATAGTGCTGACTTGCCACGAGCAACCGAATTGAGGTAAGCGCCTGTATAACCTTCTGCCTCAGGGGGTACAATACACAGTTTTCTTTGTCCAGATCCACCTATAAGGAGGGACATAATATTTAAAGTCACTTTGCCATGAGATCACATAAGATAGTATGTATAGAAAGTTTCAAAGTCTTACCAACAGCCTTATACAACATCCATGCCCCATTCAAATCAGTCATTTTAGGGTATGTCTCCTCGAGTTTTCTGGAGAGCTGTACATAATTTATATAATGTAAGTACTTTGACAAAAATACGTTTTTTTAATTCTTTAATAACATATGGTAAGTTATATTAGTCTAGTGATAAATAATTATATCTGCAATGCCCCCTGCATCAAAATGAACAGAGCACAGCTGCAAAGGAATTTAGGTGGTGCATTTACATAAAAAACATATTGCAAGTCAAGTTTTCAACTACAACTTACCCATGAATGGTCAGAATCATCTTTGACAGTAATAGTTCTCCGACCCATCCCTGCTTGTAGAAGTGTCAGCTCATCTGAAGCTTTTGGTGTCTTCTCCGTGTGTTTGTTTACCAGGTAGAACTGTACTTCAAAACACTTTACAGTATGTAGTTTTCTTTTCATGTCAGTAAAGCTAGAGTGTGTTCCTCTTTTCCTGGTCACTTTTTCCCCAAATGTTTTTCCAAACAGTCCTGGGAAGGATCTGCAAAACAAAACAAAAAAAAACATAAACAGTAAATGTATTTTACAAAACAATGTTAAACACTACATTCAACAATTTATTGTTAAAATGACTATAAAAACAATATGACAAACCTTTTCATGTTCTGCTCCAAGGTATTTTGCTGTGGAACTTCTTGTCTAGTGTGGTTTGTGGAATCTGCAGAACCTTTTTCAAACACACCAAAGCAACACATTTCTAAAAATGTAAGCCATTACCACTTTAGGAAAGAAATGTTACAAATCAGATATATATGACTTATAAAATGACTTTTTAAATTTTTACCCCTCAGTTAATAATAATATAATACAGTATATAGATTATTTAGGCAACTCAATTTTTATATTTTTAAATCAGTTATAAAATGAGCAAAATATGTACTAAGTCTACCCATGAGACTTTTAACATTATTCATTTAATATCTTAATTTTAGATTATAAAATGCATGTCATCAAGCCATTACTACAGTATATATTAATTGAGAGGAAAACATGTTAACCTATTGTTTACCTTATGCCAATATCTCTGAAAAGCACATGTAGTTTTACACTTACACATTTACACATAAATGTAGGTTTACACTTACCCTACTACTTTTATATTAAATGGTGATAACATTGCTGCTTTAATATCATGCATTGTATGATCAATGTGCAAAATTATGTAATTGTCAATCTTTTAGAAAAGCAGATCAGTGTAAGTATAGGTAAGGATGAGAACAATCCTCACTGTCTCTTGTTGCAGGCCGGGAAAGGGCGCTTTGCAGCAGTGAGACGACCTTTTTTGCTGCCTCCTGCAATTCTTCCTAATAACAGTTTACAGATATGTGTATAATCAGTCTTTCGTAATTATGAGCTGACTATACAGAAATCAAAAAGAAGCCAAGAACATGATGGAATTGATCACTTAGAACCAAAATAGACGTATGCAGAATATTTTCATAACAATTAAATACATTTATTTTATATTACTGCTGTTGTCAAATAGGCTCTGCAAAGTAGGCCATTCCCAATTTATGGTATTAAAGGGATAGTTCACCCAAAAATGAAAATTTGATGTTTATCAGCTTACCCCCAGTGCATCCAAGATGTAGGTGACATTTTTTCTTCAGTCGATCACAAATGATGATTTTTAACTGCAACCGCTGCCGTCTGTCAGTCTTATAATAAGAGTGGACGGGAACTCGAACAATAAGAGTCTAAAACACTTCCATAGACAAATCCAAATGAAACCCTGCGGCTCGTGACGACACATTAATGTCCTAAGACACGAAACGATCGGTTTATGTGAGAAACCGAACAGTATTTATATCATTTTTTACCTCTAATACACCACTATGTCCAACTCTGTTCAGCTTCCGGTGAGTGAGGTCAGATCGCGCTCTGACAACGGAAGTGATGTCTCGCGCTCATTGTAGTATATGGGCGAGACATCACTTCCGTCACCAGAACGCGTTTTTTGACCTCACTAGCAGGAAGCTGAACGGAGTTGGACATAGTGGTGTATTAGAGGTAAAAAATGATATAAATACTGTTCGGTTTCTCACACAAACCGATCGTTTCGTGTCTTAGGACATTAATGTGTCGTCACGAGCCGCAGGGTTTAATTTGGATTTGTCTATCGTGTTTTATTTACTCTTATAGTCCAAGTTCCCGCTGACTTGCGTTATACCACTGACAGACGGCAGCGGTTGGAGTTAAAAATCATCATTTGTGTTCTACTGAAGAAACAAAGACACCTACATCTTGGATGCACTGGGGGTAAGCAGATAAACATCAAATTTTCATTTTTGGGTGAACTATCCCTTTAAGGACAATAATGCTTGCCATTGTGTTTTACCTCATTTTTCTCCGACATTCTTGGGGATTCTTTGACGAAAATGCTGTAAGGGGGGAGGGGAGGCGGCAGATTGTAGTTGATTGGGTTTTACAAATGACCAATCACAGGTGGGAAGACAAAAGTCATTGCCCCGCCCTCAAAGTGTCAAAAGTCAACTCGAGGAGCGAGCGAGTGTTGAGTAGTCGCGCGAGCGCTCATGTGCAGTTGTGCGCGCTAGGCAGCAGGGGCTTGCGCCAATATTCATTTCCGCTCCTAAATACTGTTCTGCGCGCTCGCGGTGTACAAATGCGCGCTCGCGGGTGCACAGATGCGCTCTCGCGTTGTTATTTTCCTCTCGTGGGTCTGTTTTGCGCGCTTGGCTTTATTCCCGTGCTCGTGGTTTTCGCCCGCGCGACTTTTGACTCTATTTAAACGCCATAGACCTCCTTTGCTGTGAAGTAGTACCAGCACACAGCACATCCCTTCAACACAGAAACCTCACTCACACACATTTACACACGGCCATGTAAACACTCTTTCTCACACACATATATGTACACTCATTCCTGTTACTCAGTGTTCATTCCTGTTACAAAGTGTCCATTCCTGTAACTAAATTTATTTATTTTTCTAAAAAAATAAGTTAAACCACTGTTTTTATCAGTTTTGTTTGGTCCATTTATACTTTTTATTAAAATACACCCTGCCTTAATATAAAATGATTTTTTATTTTTTTTGTCACAAATATGAATTATTTGAACATATTTAAAATGCCACATGAGTTTTGGGAACAGGACTGAGAAAACATGCATCCATCTTCTGCTTTGAAATCTTGTAAAAAAAAAAAAAAAAAAAAAATAAAGAATAAAGTTTTCTGAGATTGACCAATACACATTTTGAATAGTTAAATATGTGCAGTATTAGATTCAGTGTTGAAAAAATAAAAATTATAAATAAATGTATAGACTTAAGTCTAATTTAAAATAGTTCAAATGTCACCCAATCAGTGGAATGGCCCAAAAAGACTTTGACTTTTGGCAACATACCTTTAAAACATAAAGAGTGCTGCATCCTCCGTGCTAATCCTAGATCTTAGCCCTGGATGTAAGTAAGAAATTAAATGTTAAAACAATCTCCTCATATGACTTTTTAATGTAATACAACGAACGCTAGATGCATTCACATACAAAACAATTGTGACTTTTTTCATTATTCACGACAATATAGGTTATGCTAGCCGTCATGCAACATCAGCTAACATTGGCGAGGCATCAATATTGCTCGTAAGAAATATATAAACTAATTTTGTTTATTCATCCTTTTGTGCATAATTTCACGCAAACCCTATGCGTTTTGCATGCATTGCACATTACAACAGTGTCAGTCTGCCATTGTAGCGATGCTGTGGTAAAATTACCTGAGAAAAACTCACAGCGACGCCATCTTTGTCCTCCTTTATTAATTCAAGTGGAGGTGATGTTCGAGAGGATTTTCTGTTCGAAAGAGGATTTTCTGTTCGAGAGTGGAGCTCCACTTGCTTATGGTCTGCAGCCAGACCCTTCTCGCCTAGTTTGCCTACGCCTAGAAACGGTGTGGGAAGCACTGCATGCAAATACAAAAACGTTGCAAAAGTTCACAACACATGCAAAAACAAAAACGTTTCAAAAGTTCACAACACATGCAAACACAAAAACGTTTTTTTTTTGTTCACCAAGTTTCATCGTTAACACGTTAATCAAATTAATTAATTTTGTAATTAAAATGTTAATTTTGTAATAAAATATGTGCTTGTGTGTGTAGTTTATATGTGTTTCATCTAAGATTGAAAGTCTATGATTATACATTATATGACTCTGATTGATAGGCATAGGGCTCCACTTAGGACAAGATAAGAGCAAGGGCATGAGTGAAGTATAGCCTTATACTGATGCACTATGTTTTATACGCATCTTAAGAGATATGGTGGACATTCATAGGCCTATTAAATTTGAATTATTTTCCTATGTTTTTACATCATGAAAATCTATAAGACTTTAGTTGTATGTGGGACATACAGTATATGACATATTGAAAATACATAAATAGTATACAATTTGTATATGGCCTCTCTGGGCCAGACACTCAGAACTTGGTCAAACTGCCTTTGTCTCTGTGGCATGGAGACTCGGAACATGCTGTAGTTGTTACTGTCTCGCTGCATGGAAACTCTGAACGTAGTGTTTGTTAATGTTCCTTTCCTCATAGACTGGTAGCTCAGAACATTTTTCCTCTGTGGAAATAATTTGCATAAAGCACACAGTTCTTTAAAAGAAGTCTTTAAAGTTTTACCAATCACTTTCCAAACCACCACCAGAATACCTTTGGCTATATTCTAAACAAATAGAGACCAAACATGATGGAAAAAGATTGAACTGTCATGCATTCGTTCATTTGTACATTAACAGCTGAATTTGTGTAAGATGTTGCACTACAAATAGCTGTCACTGAGAATACTTATTTCTCTGAACAAGTATGAAATGGATGTGTGTAGTTTGCATCAATTTTAACATTTACAAACATAGTTATGAATGGATATGGATTGATCACTGGGCCCTGGAATGTGCTGTTTACCAAAGCGATATATCGTTACCGTGAATTCTTCTGGCCACGATAATCATGTAGTCAAAAATCTGATATTGTGACAGCCCTAGATACACTTGATTCATCCAGCCTTTACATTTGCTGTAATATCACATGTTACCTTTTACCATTTACCATTGTTATATTTGTTTGTATTATGATGCTTGCTACTGCACCTTTGTATGATCTTGTAGTGTGACATCAATGAAGCCATTCATTGGAAAATGTGTGGTTGATATTACAATCTGATCTTTACACACCTTGTATATATGAATAATGGACATCCTATATGTTTAAAGCATACCACAAAAGTAATTCTTGTACATCTCGTATGCATAATATGTTGTATATCATCTGCAATGTTGATGGAACATTTTGGTGAAAGGACTTCACTTACTGTTACACTTGTATATATGGTGTGGTGACAATCAAGATATTTAAGACATCAAATGCCAATCATATTTAATGATATTTTTGTTGCACATTCGTCATCACTGGAAGTAGCCAAATTAGGATGATTCCGATCACTACTTTTGGTAAAGTGTTATCACCACAATTTGGGTCCTGAAGCAAAACCAACTCAGAACTTCTCACACAGATGGAGATAGAGAAACAGGAGTCCTGGCATGTTTATTGGCTGCAGCCAACTAGATCTGTGAACAGTCTGAGAACAAAATAAGGAATCAAAATCTTGCATAATATAATAAACTAACTTTTATAGTTTAAGCCAGTGTTTCTCAACTCCAGTTCTGCATGGGCACCCACCTACCAGAATGTTTTTGATGTCTCACTAATTAAAACACCTGATTCAACTCATCAACGTGTTGAATAGGGAGACATCTAAAACATTCTGGGAGGTAGGTCCCGAGGATTGGAGTTGAGAAACACTGGCTTAAGCTACAAGTTGTGCACTAGGCTGTTTCTGTGATTTTTATATCTCTCTTTGGTGCAGTGGTATTTAAAACCAGACAATTCAATAATTTTGGGATTTTATATGTCAAATTGTAAAATTATTCCAGTATATATTTTTCTTAAACTTTTGCATTACATTCCTTATTGAGAGACTGTATGAAGATAATCTCACTGTGCACAATAAAACCATCTGGATTCGATCACAGGGCACTGGAGACACTCTGTTTGTGTGTTGCTAGTGTTTTCATTCAGGCAATTTTATTTTTAATCTGTACTGAACTGCATTCAGAAGATGCTTCACTGAGAATGGCTGTGAAGCTGCCCATTTTCTTTTAGCCATTATTATATATGAAGACTTCAGATGCAAAAGCCTCTAAGTGCCATCTGAAATTTTCTTCTAAAATGAGCATTTTATCAAGCTTGTATGTTTATGTTCAGTTATTTCACTTTAATGGCAATGAAAATGACCTATTAATTTACATTAAAGTGAAATTACTGAACCTAAACATACAAGCTTGATAAAAATGCTAATTTTAGAAGAAAATTTCAGATGGCACTTAAAGGCTTTTGCATCTGAAGTCTTCATATATAGAGAGAGAGAAGAGAGAGAGAGAGAGAGAGAGAGAGAGAGAAATACAAAAATACTGATACAAAAATTTTTAAACTTCTTTTAGAAAACAAAAAGGTCCTATCTACAAAGGAGTATGGAATGGAAAAACTGAAGCTCAGTATCTCAAAACTGATCAGAATGCACACAGAACTTTATAATTCCAAGATGGCGAAGTATATGTAAATTCATTCATCTCTTATTCTGTTGCTACATTTCATATAGTTTATAAGAGAATGATATTAATAATATAAGCCGAGAGTCTCACAGGATGTGTGACAGATTAATAGTATGCCTGCTCCTCCACTGATCCTTTTTAAGTGTCTTACTTTGGTTTTTAACTTGCTTCTCCTTATTTCTATTATCGATTTTGCTCATCCAGCTAAAACTGCATGAGCTGTAATTGGCTCTCACATTAATGAATGCAAATTAGAAACTAATCTATGGAGATTTCAGAGGACTGGACTTGCCAAATTGGCAAAAAATTCACAGCACAACCTCTGCTCTGTGAGTAACACGATTAGTATATTTACTGTGAAAATTGCTAATTAAAGTTAAAGGAAAAGCTGTCAAAATTGTGGAAATGAGCAAACATTTGATGAAGTCAGTTGAGAGTTGAATGGACACAACCCTGCTGCATGTAGAGGAAATTAAAAAAAAAAACACTGATAAATATGCATGTGAAACCATCTGATGCCTGATCTCAGAGTCCACAGACCATTAAAATGTGGTGTGGAAATTTAGGACACATTTACATATAAACATTCCATACTGGCCTTATTCAATATCCTACAACTAAATAGCGGTGAGCTTATATTGGAAGGAATGTCCCTTTTCCTTTGTGCGTTTTCCCTAGGACCCATATTTTGAAAATATTTTTTGTACTTTCTTCTTCTTTTTTTCTACTGCACATTCTATAAAGTAATGACTCATTCACTTTTAGATAGTATGTTGCCAAGAATGCACACATTCAAGACTCAACCAAAAATGTAGAATGGCTTACATGTAAAGAAACTGAATTTTAAAAACTATGCATTTCATATTTTTTCTGTTGGTAGAACTGAAACATGACAAGTAATGCAGTTTCCATAATGCCATCAACTGTTAGTATTTTGACTGTCATTGCACTTTGATTGATTAAATGTTCATGTTGGATAGAAAACTAGTGCTATGTTTTGACAGAATGACTCGATTTTGAATCAGGTTTGCAGTGTTTTGATAAAGTTAGTATATGTTGAAAAAGGTTTTTAGCATTTTGAAATGTAGAGTTTGTGTTTATTTAACAAAATATGATTTGGGCAGAAAATTAAAGGGGTCATATAATGCCACTTTTACAGGATGTAAAATAAGTCTCTGATGTCCCCAGAGTGTGTATGTTAAGTTTTAGCTCAAAATACCCCACAGATAATTTTTCATAGCATGTTAAATTTGTCACTTTTTGAGGGTGAGCAAAAACGCTCCGTTTGTGTGTGTGTCCCTTTAAATGCAAATGAGCTGCTCCTCCCAAGAAGAGGGCAGAGTTTCAAGAGCTCGTGTTAGCAGCGCCGATTACCTCAGACCGGGTGTGCCTCATACGTCCTGGAAAGTGGACGTATGAGGCACACCCTGGTGGCTAGATGCAGTACAGGTCAAACCCATAGACTGTAAAAAGGTCAAACCTCACCCTCTCCATGCAAACGAACGGGAATGAATGAAAATAAAAAAATAAATTACGCTTCAAATAAATTATTCCGAAAGATGGTTTTGGTCACTTAAGGTAGTTGTTATCAAGCTGATATATATTCAGTTGTTCGTTTTTGTGATAAGTTTGATTTTAGCTAGCAATTTGATGCTATAGAATCGGGGCGTCATCATGATTTACAGCTGTGACTGACAGCTTCTCTGAGGACTGTCGGAGCTTCGAGGGTAGATTGAAGATATATCACTAACTATTAATTTTTTTCTTAATTAGAGAAATTAATTTTTATTAATTAATTTCTGTGTTATTTCACACCAACAAAAGGAGTTGTTCAGCAATAAACGTCTCAGGTTACGTATGTAACCATGGTTCCCTGAGAACAGGGAACGAGACTCTGGGCTGACTGCGCTATGGGGAATGTCCTCCGTGACCCGTGCTCGAAATGCCAAAAATCACCACACTCCAATCCTATTGGCCGGCGACAGCCTATCACGTCAAACGGCGCGAACCGTGACATATAAAGTGAGCGCCTGGGGAAACAGCCGACATCTTCTTGTCTTTGAGCGACTGTAGCAGGCATCCCGCAGCATGGCATGAAAGCGCAGAGTCTCGTTCCCTGTTCTCAGGGAACCATGGTTACATACGTAACCTGAGACGTTCCCTTTCGAAAGGGAACTTCTACTCTGCGCTGACTGCGCTATGGGGAACGATATACCCACGCCGCCATGCTAGAGGAGAATGCCAGTCCAAATGTCTGGACACACATCCGGCAGTTCCAGGGAAAAACCGGGGGCAGAACTCCAAGGCTGTCAGTGACAGCATTCCCTACGGCCAACAGCCCAAGCTGAGCCTAAAAGAGGCCTTCCGAAAAAAAGCCTACCAAGGCTGCTCGAGCATCTGGAACCAACAGCCCGAGAGGGGGTGGTCCCTTTAAGGGAATGTGGCCAAGGAACCACAGGAACCTCGGCCAGTCACTCGGGGGGAAAAATCCATCCCGCTGCCACCAAGGAGGCCTAGCCAGATCCAGCGAAGTTAAATCCGGCCTAGCCAACCTTGTCTGATATACAGGATCTCCAAGCGCAAACTTCAGAGAGGAGAGCAGGAAAGAGCGACTGCGAAAGGGCAGTAAGCAACTCAAACCCACACGCAGAGATGGGCATCCTGGAGAGCGGAACTCAGCTAAATGCTCTGGACCCTCGTATGAGGGGAGTACAACCACTCATCCAATGATCTACTCAGCCATTAACAAGGTGCTGAGGAGGCTGTGCGCTGAAGACCCCTGACCCAGGGGAGCACAAACCAGCCTGGGGGCCGGTCTAACGGGAGACTTCATAGAAGTCTACAACCATACCAGCTTAGGGAGCTAAGCACAATTAGCAGTTAAACCCCGAAGGGAAGTACAAAGCTCAACCTAACAGACAGACCGTAAAGCGGGCACATAGTCATGGAGGCCGGGAAAAAGGGCCTACAACATAACCCGAGTTCACTAGAGAACTAGAACTGAATGCAGACGGCGGTAGCCCAGGATGGCCTGTAGGGCCACACCCTATTGCATATCAAGGTGGAGCAAACACCAAGACATAACAGCTGCAAGTGCCCACGAGACAGCCCGTCCAACACAAACCAACGAGCAGTGCACTCGGTGAAGTACCTTCTACTCTTTAAGCAAGAGGAGTACAACATACGCCATCATGCGCTAAGGAAAGGCCCCGTGGGCCTATAATCCCAGCAGACACGTGGCATCAGCTCGTGGCAGTGTTATTTGCTGTCAAAGGTCAGTATGCTCCACAGGAGGCCTTTACAGCCTACCCGTCACACGCGACATCAGCCAGCGGCCACTAAAGTTCTAGGAGCAAAAATAGAACCTGTTAAATAGACAGAGAAACTATTTTAGCTCGACTAGAGCTAAAGGGAATAAACGCACAAAATACTCAGTAAAAACATCTTTTACTCTCAGCGAGAGGAGTACCAAGCTAAACTCCAACATGCTAGCAAAGGAAGGCCTGAAACGGCCTGTAACCTTAAAAATGCGCGGCGATAGCTAGTGCGTTAATATAACACCCAAGGGGTATGAGACATACAGAAACCCATACAAGCAGTGCCAACATGCTAGATAAAACATGAAAGGAGGCCCCAACAGGGGCCAACAACTTCCATAAACACCTGGCAACAACAGAGTAACGTATGACTCATCATGGAATGATGCCCGTACATGACCAGCGTAGCTGGGCCAACAGGAATCTATAAAAGAGGCCTGGAGAGGCCTGCTATTTAAAGAACCATGTGGCACTAGCCCGTGGTCATGACAGGGCCCTAGCTACCAGGAAGGGCCAGTATAACCTAAAATGACAAATTTAAGGGAACTAGCTACACAACCTGAGTCTAGGCATACACATTCCAGCAGGCAATGTTAAACATGCTAAACAGCGTGAGCGTAACGAGCATCGTAAACCAACAGCACTGTATCCAAACAAGCTGCATACAGAGAGGTTAAAAACAAATAGCCAACAATCAAACAGCAACGAATCCCAGATGCTGTGGTGCGAACGACCGTGAGAAGTCGGGTAAACAAAACTCCCAACACTCATACTGAGTGTGCGATCCAACAGGTGATGCACTCAGTGAAACACAAACCCTAACCGGGGAGTACAACAACAGCACCGTATTCATAAATAGAGGCCGGAAAAGCCTGCTATCATAGAGAACAGGTGTAACCTGTGGCAGCACAAACACGCTTACATAACACGCCTGCATAAACATATGAAGGGGAAATATGGGCAAAAAATACGGCCAGCAACTTCCTCAGAAGGAGGCCAGAACTAGGAACTATACAACCACAGGGGAATAGTCATGACAGGGGGATGTAAACAAACATACACCTAACCTAGTTCTAGCCTAGCCGCTAGCTAAGGACTGTATGTAGACCACGCTACACTCGGGCTACAAATTCCTAAACACACGGAGAAAGCAGCGCGAGCGACAGCATTAGGCGGCCGAAAAACTGGCCAACACATAACTGACAATAGCGAAAGCTAGTTCTAGCTATACACAGTATCAGCCGAGAAACTACATCAACGCTAAAACAACAAAGTGGCCATAAAGGGCCTGCCTGTAACAGTCAGCCTAACATACAGTTATTTGCCCAAATAACCCCTTAGAAACATGAACAGATGACAACTATATGCACGGGAAGCTATACAGGCAAAGCAAGGTCTACATAAAGAATGAAAAAATGGACCTGGCTTACCTCCTGCGGCTCGTAGAACGCAGATTCCTCCCTGATACGTCACACGGAGGGGAAAATCCAAAGTTCCAAAGCCCAAAAGCACTTTCACTATCAAGCCAGATGGCGGGCCGTCAGAAAAATATTCATCATAGGCCCACTACATCAGCCCGACTGTAAAGCCCGCAGCATATAGATGTCACAAAACGCTACCGGGAGGCGAAGGAAGAGCGAGGGCGAGAAAAAGCCCTCGCGAGAGAGGGGATCGATTACCGGCGCTGCTGGCGCCGCTCCTCGATCACCTCCCTCAGATCTTGCTTCTTCCTTCTAGCGTCTCGCCGTCTCTGCGACTTACTCCGAGGAGGAGGAGGCGCACGAGCGGCGACACTTTCCCTCTGGGCCTGCCTCTGAGCCTCGGCTCGAGAAGGCCCGGGACCTCCCGGCTGTCTGGGCCCAGAGCTGGATCTGAGCAGGATGCAAGATCTATATGCCGCGGAGCGCGTCTTCGCCTCCCTGAACTTCTCAACCACCGCCTGCATGGAGGTGCCAAAAAGTTCAGTGGGCAAAACCGGGGCATCGAGGAGAAAATGTTTCTCTTTCTCCCTGCGAGCCCCATGATTTCAATCGCCGCTGAGCCTCAGCATGAGCGGGGCCGGAACCACCAGGCAGCGGTGGTGGCACCTCTCCCCTCGAGAAGAGGGCCAAACGAGAACGGAGCATTCTCATAGGAAAACGCTCACAGTTAGCACAGGCAGCACCCTCGAGTACTGTCCGTGCGTGCTCCTCGCCCAGACAGAAAACGCACAAGTTGTTTGTGTCCTCCGGTGTCAGAAACCTGGGACAAGGATCAGCACACTTCCAGAACGATTTAGCAGACATACTAACTTTGGCAGAGTGAAAAAGGCACGAGCAAAAGCAGTCGCGAAAAGACAAGAGGATGCCGGCTGTTTCCCCAGGCGCTCCCTTTATACGTCACGGTTCGCGCCGTTTGACGTGATAGGCTGTCACCGGCCAATAGGATTGGAGTGTGGTGATTTTTGGCATTTCGAGCACGGGTCACGGAGGACGTTCCCCATAGCGCAGTCAGCGCAGAGTAGAAGTTCCCTTTCGAAAGGGAACTGTACTAACCAGCCTACGTGATTTGACGGATCACTGAACTTTTTTCGGTAACATTAAATGTGAGCTTTATAAGCTAATTAATAAATGTTAATAGTTAAGATAACACACCTAACGTTAGCCACGTCTGGAAAAAAGCAGGTGATCGTTATCTGACAGTTACTTATTATTTGTATGGGTATAAAATAAAAATTAGCAGGACAAAACTATTGATAGCCTACTCTAATTAATTATAGAGCACTGTCTACAGCAATCGATCTCCTGTAACGTTAGTTCAACTTTATTTAAAATGGCAGGACCGTTTATGATGATTTAGAGTTGTTTCTAGTGGCATATTATATTGAGTTTATCTACTGAATTTGCTGTTTCAAAAATATTATTGCTCTAGAAACAGAATAGCATATTATTTTATAGGTAGAATTTTAAATTGTGTATAATTTATATAGCCTATTTAAAATACATCAATGATGACGCAGTCATCTGGGCGGATGTTTAATACCGTGACTCCGCCTCTGGGCTCCACTGACGATTCCTTCTGCGCATACCCAGGCTCCAAACTGACGTTTTTGCATAACATGTCAACGTCCATCGTCGTACGTTTTACATTCAGTTCATTACAATGGAAGGAAGCAGCGTCGCGTCGTCCATCTTTTTTTACAGTCTATGCCTCAGACTCACAGAAATTGTCAGAAACTGTTCAGCCTTTTATGTTCAAACTTGAGTCGGACAATGATGGAGAGACTCAAGAAGAAGTGACAACATATAGAATGCAACAGTACGTTTATGAATGGTTAGTTGATGAATTTATGTAGCTGATGTGGAGTTAACTATCTTAAAGTCATTGATTAGCATATTCTGTCATGATAATCTATAGATCGCTCATGTGGGAACTGTTGTAAGATCCTACAGAGCCAGATCATTTATGCTGCATGAAGATAGAACAGGTAAAGTTTTGTTCAATTTACAGTTATAACTTATATTGTCATCTTGCTTTTATTACATGCTATAGCATTTGTGTTATGTACTGTGTTGCAATAACATGGCCTCGCCCCCTCTGCTGCATGTTCTTGGGGACAGGGTTTATGTAAATTTTAGGGTTAGTCATGTCACCAACCCGGGAAGAAGCTCATTGTAGCCCCTACCAGCCATTTGTCGTAGTCCTTAAACAGAGAATTCTTTAAAAGAAAATATCTCCCTTTGCTTTGAACTTTGAGCGTCGTAAATGTGCAGACATTGTTTATGCACAAACAGCAACATTACACACTAAGTTAAAAAAAGTGAAATCTTAATCAACCACCCCTTTAACTATTTGGCCACATGTGTGATGTATATGTGTTGCTGTGTTAAGAGTTTAGAAAAAGTATTTTAAGTATTGGTAAATGCGTGTTAGCAATTGTAAAAAAACTGAAACTCTGAAGCAGCGAACAGCCAATCACACAAAACATGGAAAGCATCTATGGGGCTAGATTCCCACCTAAAGTATTGCGGTCATGGAATCGAAGAGAGGGAGATGACATTACTTTAATGTGACTCATGGCTACTGATGCTCACACTCATACATGGGAAGATAACCATCACAGCTGGCAATTTCCGAGCTGGGGTAAAATCTTTCCATTGTAGGACACAGTTATGTCTGCAACTCGACTTGTCACCGGTATATATGTCTACCTGGACAAACTTTTATTGTTAAATTCACCATCCTAATGACAACCTGTCACAGTTGTGCCTGTCTGACGATCCATAACTGTAATATTCACCTTTAATGCACCCAGGGCCAGATTGGGACTCATTTTCAGCCCTGCAGTTTCATGCCTTAGACCGGCCCACTTTAATTCACGACTGACTATATTAAAATAATGTAATTAAAACCTCAGTATATAAGTCTGCAACATTGCACTGTTCTCTACAGCCTTGTAAATAATTGTATTTTTTCAAAAATATCTTTAAATACCCATGATAGTACAAATGATAGTACAAAAAAATGCTAAAATTTGATATAAAGTTATTTTTATAGTTATAATGATTTTATAATGTGAACCATTGATTAATTCTCTAGCCATCTAGTGGCTGTAGTTAAAAATTCATGTTATTTTAATTTTAATTTAATTAAGTGTTAGCTTTCCAGTAGATGGCAGTAATCGTCCACTAAACCCAGGCACATTTTTCATGTCAATCACTATGAATGAAATTTAGAAATGTAGATCTTTATTAAAGTGAATTTAACATAAAATTTTGCTATTTTATATAAATGTATTTACTTAAATTATTACAAATTGGGGCAAATAAATAAAACAAAATTCCATAAATCCTACAAAATTGCACAACTTTACAGTAAAATATTAAAGTAGGCTATTACGTTTGTTAAAAAAAAAAAAAAAAAAGTTACATGTTACAAAATCACATTTTACTCTCTGGTTAAGCAAGTTGGGCAGAAAAATGAATATTGTTGGTCAATGTGTAATAGCATAGCAAGCAACATAACATAGGCCATATTTTATTATTTGCCTACTATACTCTGAGTCCCTCCCGACCAGGTTAATTTACCCACTGAGTGACATGATATCATTGACGTTGCGTGCAAATGAGCGGTAAAAACCCGATCGCGCATTTGTTTGTTTGTTTTTTCTTGCGCGGGTGCCCCGTGCCGCCCTGGGCCGTCCAGGCCTAAATCCGTCACTGAATGGTTTTTAAGAAAAAGTTAGGCTACTCAGCTTAGTACATTTGGCCACGTCCACAGTTTCTAGAGCATCCATATTTCAACCCAGTGCCATGACAACACCGGCCCTCACGGCCAAATAAACAGACCGGCCCACCGGTGCTCCCGATTAGCCAATCCGGGCCTGAATGCACCTAACACTGGACCTGGCACCGCAAAACGCAACCGCCACTATGCAGTGGCCTCACAATGTCACGCCAACAGCACACAATGTGCGCCTGGCTCGTCTGTTATATTATTGTTAGATATTTTTAGTATTCATACAATAATATTAATATGCTTGCTTGTTGTCTATTCAATTCCTGTCTTTTGCACAAGAGAATATAACATATGAAACCTACCTTACTAATGTATTTGCTCATGAATTACAGTTAAAGATTGCAGTTGTTTAGATCATTGTATAGGCCTATTGCTCGTAATTGTAAACTGCCTGCATATTTTGTCATGTATTGTTTTCCTGTAAACAGATTTATATTTTGTCTTCCATGTACAGTATGTCGTTGACAAGAGTGTTGGTTTATGAATTTTATCACATTTTAGCACCAAGATTATAAAGTTAAGTAATAGCCTATCACACCAGCAAGAGTGTTTTCCCCAATATTAGAGTGATTGCAAATGTTTATTGAGCTGTTGTATAAATCAATATAGCAATAAGTTAATTTTGAGCGTGTTTTTGCACTATTTTGATGAAAGGAGTATCAAACAAAGCCACAGCAGAACAACATCGCTCGTCTCTGAGCAACACAGCAGTGTTTCGTTAATGAATTCCCAATATGAATGAGACTTTTAAATCTCATTCAGGAGATTCGTTTAAGACTCACTCATAAAGACTCATAACTTTCCGCCACCTACTGGCCATTTAAATTCATATTTCTATAACATGGATGGGCAATGTCGGTCCTGGAGTGCAGAGTTTAGCTTCAACCCTAATCAAACACACCTGAACCAACTAATCAGTGTCTTCAGGATTATTACAGTTTTTTTTTTCAATTGCTAACAAGCGTTTACCAATACTTAAAGTACTTTTTCTAAACTCTTAACACAGCAACACACCTACATCACACAATTAGCCAAATAGTTAATTTTCTGCCCAAAACCATATTTTGTTAAATAAACACAAACTCTACATTTCAAAATGCTAAAAACCTTTTTCAACATATACTAACTCTATCAAAACACAACAAACCTGATTCAAAATCGAGTCGTTCTGTCAAACACTAACACTAGTTTTCTATCCAACATGAACATATAGTCAATCAAAGTACAATGACTGCCAAAATACTAACAGTTGATGGCATTATGAAAACTGCATTACTTGTCGTGTTTCGGTTCTATCGGGAGAAAATATGAAATCCATTGTTTTTTTTTAATTCATTTTCCTTTTACTGCATTAATATTAGAATGTTTACATGTAAGCCATTCTACATTTTTGGTTGAGTGTTTAATGTGTGCATTCTTGGAAACAGAAGTGAATGTGCAGTAGAAAAAAGAAGACTAAAGTAACAGAAATGCTTAGGGCAGCCACTGGTCAAATGTGTCCCCTATGCAGACCTTCAGTTGGCCCCTTGGTTGAAATCTCTTTCTGGGGTTGGGTGCGTGGTGTGGTGCCCTCATAGAGGGAGGGATGGTGTCCCCTTGGTATAGTGCCCTATGCAGACCACATATTTGGTAAATATGTAACAGTGGTAGTAGAATCGTTGTAGTAAAATCATTGTAGTATAAAGCTTTTACTGAAATGAAAACATGAAATTGCTGCCATTGATCAACAACAAATCCAACATACATGGTCTTTGGTTACTGCTGAAGCTTTTTTTTCCACCACAGAATAAAAAGTATAAAAGGTAAAAAGATGTGAGTTTACATCTTTACAATTGTGATATACAGGTGCTGATCATATAATTAGAATATCATCAAAAACTTGATTTATTTCACTAATTCCATTCAAAAAGTGAAACTTGTATATTATATTCATTCATTACACACAGACTGATATATTTCAAATGTTTATTTCTTTTAATTTTGATGATTATAACTGACAACTAAGGAAAATCCCAAATTCAGTATCTCAGAAAATTAGATTATTACTTAAGACCAATACAAAGAAAGGATTTTTAAAAATCTTGGCCAACTAAAAAGTATGAACATGAAAAGTATGAGCATGTACAGCACTCAATACTTAGTTGGGGCTCCTTTTGCCTGAATTACTGCAGCAATGCGGCGTGGCATGGAGTCGATCAGTTTGTAGCACTGCTCAGGTGCTATGAGAGCCCAGGTTGCTCTGATAGTGGCCTTCAGCTCTTCTGCATTGTTGGGTCTGGCATATCGCATCTTCCTCTTCACAATACCCCATAGATTTTCTATGGGGTTAAGGTCAGGCGAGTTTGCTGGCCAATTAAGAACAGGGATACCTTGGTCCTTAAACCAAGTACTGGTAGCTTTAGCACTGTGTGCAGGTGCCAAGTCCTGTTGGAAAATGAAATCTGCATCTCCATAAAGTTGGTCAGCAGCAGGAAGCATGAAGAGCTCTAAAACTTCCTGGTATACGGCTTTGTTGACCTTGGACCTCAGAAAACACAGCACCAGCAGATGACATGGCACCCCAAACCATCACTGACTGTGGAAACTTTACACTGGACCTCAAGCAACGTGGATTGTGTGCCTCTCCTCTCTTCCTCCAGACACTGGGACCCTGATTTCCAAAGGAAAATTTACTTTCATCAGAGAACATAACTTTGGACCACTCAGCAGCAGTCCAGTCCTTTTTGTCTTTAGCCCAGGCGAGACGCTTCTGACGCTGTCTGTTGTTCAAGAGTGGCTTGACACAAGGAATGCGACAGCTAAAACCCATGTCTTGCATACGTCTGTGCGTAGTGGTTCTTGAAGCACTGACTCCAGCTGCAGTCCACTCTTGGAATCTCCCCCACATTTTTGAATGGGTTTTGTTTCACAATCCTCTCCAGGGTGCGGTTATCCCTGTTGCTTGTACACTTTTTTTCTACCACATCTTTTCCTTCCCTTCGCCTCTCTATTAACTCCCTGAGGTCTGAAAACGTGCCGGCGCGTTTTGCAGGATTTTTTTCACATTGCAGCAAAACAGACTTAAAAAACTCCGTCATTTCTTGTCATAGAGACATAAGTAATATATCAATTGAAACTATAGAATGTCTTCTTTTATTTGTGTACACTCAGAGTAAAAACACAATGTTGTGCTTTTTGTAAAATAAAGAAAACTAACATGATGCGTGATCTCTCGTCTCCCTCTGAACGAACTCCAATCTGATAGTTCTCAGAAAATGAACTGTAACTTATGAATACTAATGACAAAAAAAATGACACTTATGTCTAAAGAAACGTTGAAATGTCAGGTTTTAAATTGTGTAAGTCAAATCAAAAACAAACATTCTGTGTTTATGTAATCTGTATGAAAAGAGAGCCATGTCAGAAGTCTGTGAATCAGCTCATTACCCGCTAATGCGGCCACGCCCATGGAGCCAGCGCTATTGACGCAAATTCAGAGGCAATACATGCATACATCGTCTCAATCGTGTATTTATTGTCTTGAAAAGTGTTTATTTGGATGGTAAAGCCATGGTTAGCGATCTCTAGAAGACATGCCGTTAGTTCCTAGTTCCTGTTCTTCTTTATATGAATTTGTGGCCTAAAGGTGTACAGAGAGCACCCTCCGGCTGCAAGTATGAATTAAAAATACCATTCCTGAAATGTCCTCTTCTTCTTTAGAATAATTTGTGGACTAAATGTGCACAGAGAGCACCCTCCGGCTGCAAGTATGAATTAAAAACACAGTATCCAGCACTCATAGTGATGACAATAAATATTACTTCTCAGTATAGAAAATTGACATAAATATATAAGAATCCATCAATATTTCTCCAAATGTGCATGCTTTTAAGCTAAAAGTCTATATGAAATGCCACAGAGGTAACATAATTGTTCAGACACTTTGCATCACAGAAATAAATTATATTTTAAAGAATATAATAGAATACAATTATTTTAAATTGTAATAATATTTCACAGTATTGCTGTTTATGATGAGCTGAGACATGATTACAGAGGGTTTTTTTCACAGCCTACCTGACTGAAAGGCCTCATTAATATGCAAGTCATTCCAGGTCATTATTATGCAATTCTTTTGTCTTCTCAGGTGTAAATGGCCCATTATTCATGCAGATTCATGCCTCCACACATACTGTGTTTCTTGACAAAAAGTGTCTTACAAAATTTAAATCTCTCTATTGTTTTATATGAAAGAGTAGTCAGCATAATTTTTACATAATTCTGAAGCAAAAACTCTAGTCTACAACCTCCAATAACCAGAAGTCTTGTGAACACAGATTTAATATACTTTTTTTGGCCTTATTTCAGTGACTTAAGTTTTTTGTTTTTTCAATAATTGTTTTTTTTTTTTCATCATTCCTTCAAACATACAAACATGTACATACATGTTCCTCACATATTATTGTAGCCTAGTTTGTGCTGAATACAGTGTAATGACACTTTTGTCATTTTTATGTTTATGAACAACTGAAAAAAGCACAAATGTCAGGGCATGTCAAAACTTCTCCAAGCCCCAAATCAGCCTCAGACTCCAGAGGGTTAATGTGCTTGGACACAGAGCTCTGTGAACAACCAGCCTCTTTTGCAATGACCTTTTGTGTCTTGCCCTCCTTGTGCAAGGTGTCAATGGTCATCTTTTGGACAACTGTCAAGTCAGCAGTCTTCCCCATGATTGTGTAGCCTACAGAACTAGACTGAGAGACCATTTAGCCATTTTTTTCAATACTGTTGAGCTGCTGTTGTTGCAAAAGTATAGGTTTTATACTATATTTAATGATTGGAACATTGGGTCTTCATTTCTGACTTGCTGTGTTTAAGCATTTGCAAATAAGATGAGAAAGATTCATGATTTTGGTATGGGGTAAGCTTAAATGAAAAGAAAATTTAAGCATTTTAGAAACAAGTTAATTGACTGCATTTTATGTGAAAACGACATGAATTGTGTTAAAGGTGCCATAGAACATGTTTTCACAAGATATTATATACGTCTAAGGTGTCCCCTGAATGTGTCTGTGAAGTTTCAGCTCAAAATACCCCATAGATTTTTTTTAATTATTTTTTTTTAACTGCCTATTTTGGGGCATAATTAAAAATGTGCCGATTCAGGCTGCTGCTCCTTTAAATCTTCACGCTCCCCGCCCCCGAGCTCGCGACTGCCTTAAACAGCATAAACAAAGTTCACACAGCTAATATAACCCTCAAAATGGATCTTTACAAAATGTTCGTCATGCATGCTGCATGCATGCATTGGTTCATGTGAGTATAGTATTTATTTGGATGTTTACATTTGATTCTGAATGAGTTTGAGGCTGTGCTCCATGGCTAAAATTAACATTACACACTGTTGGAGAGATTTATAAAGAATGAAGTTGTGTTTATGAATTAAACAGACTGCAAGTGTTTAAAAATGAAAATAGCGATGGCTCTTGTCTCCGTGAATACAGTAAAAAACAATGGTAACTTTAACCACATTTAATAGTACATTAGCAACATGCTAACAAAACATGTAGAAAGACAATTTACAAATATCACTAAAAATATCATGTTATCATGGATCATGTCAGTTATTATTGCTCCATCTGCCATTTTTCGCTATTGTCCTTGCTTGCTTACCTGCACAACGTCTGATGATTCAGCTGTGCTGCTCCAGACATTACTGCCTGCCCTTGTGTAATGCCTTGAACATGGGCTGGCATATGCAAATATTGGGGGCGTACATATTAATGATCCCGACTGTTACATAACAGTCAGTGTTATGTTGAGATTTGCCTGTTCTTCGGAGGTCTTTTAAACAAATGAGATTTACATAAGAAGGAGTAAACAATGGTGTTTGAGACACACTGTATGTCATTTCCATGTACTGAACTCTTGTTATTCAACTATGCCAAGGTAAATTCAATTTTCCATTCTATGGCACCTGTATGGCCACAACAGATGGATGTTCTGCTAAATGTGTTTAGAGTTTTGAAAATGTGCCTACAGATTGGACAAATGTATGTTAGCAATTGAAAAAAAACTGTAGGTCTTAATTTCTGACTTGCTGTGTTTATGCATTTGCAAATAAGATGAGAAAGATCCATGATTTTGGTATGGGGTAAGCTTATATGAAAAGAAAATTTAAGCACTTTAGAAATGTGTTAATTGACTGCATTTTGTGTGAAAATGACATGAATTGTGATAATGGTATGGTCACAACAGACAGATGTTCTGCTAAATGTGTTTAGAGTTTTGAAAATGGGACTACAGATAGGACAAAAGTATGTTAGCAATTGAAAAAAAACTGTAATACTACAGACAGGTGAGTTTTTTTAATCGGGGTTGGAGCTAAACTCTACAGGACAGCGGCACTCCAGAACGTCTAGGTTACTAGTGTAACCCCCGTTCCCAGAAGGAGGGAACGGAGACGTTACGTCGATACTGACGTAATGGGGTCTCGCCAGGGAGCCCAATCACCTCCAAGGATACAAAACAAGCCAATGGGAATTGGCCTGTGAGATTTACATGCCGGGCCCCTCCCCCGGCATCCGGGTATAAATAGGGCCGGCATACTCACCTTCATTCATATTTTTGCTGAGGAGCCGAGACAGGAATCTGGCCGCTCAGCGGTGGCTCAAAGCTATGGCAGGGGAACGTAACGTCTCCGTTCCCTCCTTCTGGGAACGGGGGTTACACTAGTAACCTAGACGTTCCCATTCAGTCAGTCACGTTCGACGTTACGTCGATACTGACGTAATGGGGTCCCGTGGAAAACGTCATAGCAACTAAACCACGTTACGAGTGTTAGGGAGGCAGGTGCTGGCAGGCTAAGGCGTGCCAAATGCAAATGCGGCCCATACTCGCAACCCTCCAGCGCCCAGAGCAAGCCCAGGAATGTCTTCCATACCGGTGGGATGGAGAGGACAGGGCGTTACCATGGAGAAGTCGAAGCTGCTGTTCCTACCCCACGGGGAAGAGTGCTTCGGAACTCAATCCCTCGTTTTCCAGCAACGACAAAAAACGCCAGGAAAGCGTTCCCCGAGGAGGGGAAAGCTACGGAGACCACACCCTGCCCGAAGGGAGGTAACGTGTGGAAGACACATATGGACTGGTCTGAGAACAGTAACGCATATGGAAGACCCCTGATGTAGGTCCTACCTTCCGGGAGGAACGACTAGCAATCAGAGACAGGGCAAAGCGAAGCCGCCCAGGGAAAGACACGGGTTTACCGTCAGGGAAACCTTACCGTGGACAATCTCATATGGGATTACCCGAGGGGAATCACAGCATATGGGCATCTAGCCCAGTACAAGGGCAGACCAACTGGGCATACACACAAGTACTGGACCTGGCGCCTGACGCCTCCGCCGCGTCTGGCTGCCGCAGGATGCAGGAGGAACTCCACAGGGTTCGCCGTTACGGGGAACTGAACTGAGGAGCGGAAAAAGTGCTCGCATTCCCTCTCCCGAGGGAAATGGCACAGCAAGCGAACACCCATGGCTATCTACGAGTAGACAGCACACGGGTGGACACCGATTCCACTCGGAGGTTATAATACCTCGCGAATGTATTCGGTGTCGCCCAGCCTGCAGCTCTGCAGATGTCTGCAACAGAGGCGCCGTGCGCCAACGCCCAGGAAGAAGCAACACCCCGAGTGGAGTGAGCTCGCAACCCGAGGGGGCACGGCTCGCCTTGGGACTGGTACGCCAAGGCGATGGCATCCACTATCCAGTGGGCCAACCTCTGTTTGGAGACAGCCTTTCCCTTCTGCTGACCTCCAAAACAGACAAAGAGCTGCTCAGAACTTCTGAAGCTCTGCGTGCGGTCCACGTAAACGCGCAGGGCACGAACGGGACACAGCAACGCAAGGGCTGGGTCTGCCTCCTCCGGGGGCAGTGCTTGCAGGTTCACCACCTGGTCCCTGAAGGGAGTGGTGGGAACCTTGGGCACATATCCAGGCCGGGGTCTCAAGATCACGTGAGAGTAGTCCGGCCCGAATTCCAGGCACGAATCGCTGACCGAAAACGCTTGCAGGTCCCCAACCCTCTTGAAGGAGGCGAGCGCGGTCAGGAGCACTGTCTTGAGAGACAGATGTTTCAGCTCAGCTGACTCGAGGGGCTCGAAGGGAGCTCTCCGAAGGCCCGAGAGGGCGATGGAGAGATCCCAGGAGGGAATGAGGCGAGGCCTAGGGGGATTTAACCTCCTGGCGCCTCTGAGGAACCTGATGATCAGGTCGTGCTTTCCTAGTGACTTGCCATCAAGCACATCGTGATGCGCTGCGATGGTGGCCACATAGACCTTCAGGGTGGAAGGGGACAGCCTCCGTTCCAAACCCTCTTGAAGGAAGGAAAGCACAACACCGACCGGGCATTTCCGGGGGTCCTCCCGGCGGGAGGAACACCACTCAACGAACAGACTCCACTTCATGGCATAGGCGCGCCTCGTAGAGGGGGCTCTGGCCGAAGTGATGGTGTCGACTACCGCGGACGGTAGGCCACTCAAGTCTGCCGCATCCCGTCCAGGAACCACACGTGGAGGTTCCAGAGATCAGGTCGCGGGTGCCATATGGTGCCCTGCCCCTGAGAGAGGAGGTCCTTCCTCAGGGGGATGCGCCAGGGATGGGCTGTCGCGAGGAGCATGAGTTCCGGGAACCAGGTCCGGTTGGGCCAGTATGGCGCAACTAGCAAGACCTGCTCCTCGTCCTCCCTGACCTTGCACAGTGTCTGTGCAAGGAGGCTCACTGGGGGAAACGCAAATTTGCGTAGGCCCCGGGGCCAGCTGTGTGCCAGTGCATCCGTGCCGAGGGTCCCCTCGGTCAGCGAATAAAACAACTGGCAATGGGCGGATTCCCGAGAAGCGAACAGGTCCACCTGTGCTTCCCCGAACCGGCTCCATATCAGCTGGACCGCCTGGGGGTGGAGTCTCCATTCCCCCGGGAGCGTGAGCTGTCGTGAGAGCGCGTCGGCCGCACGATTGAGCTCGCCCGGGATGTAGGAGGCGCGCAGCGACCTGAGTCGGCGCTGACTCCACAGGAGGAGATGGCGGGCGAGTTGCGACATGCGACGGGAGCGCAAACCACCTTGGTGGTTGATATACGCTACCGCCGATGTGTTGTCCGTCCGGACCAGTACATGCTTGCCCTGCAACAGCGGTCGAAACCGGCGCAGCGCAAGGAGTACTGCCAGCAACTCGAGGCAGTTGATATGCCAATGGCGATGGGGTCCTGTCCAGGAGCCCGACGCCGACTGGCCACTGCATATGGCACCCCAGCCGGTGGTGGAGGCGTCTGTTGTAACAACAACATGCCTGGACACTTGTACTAGGGGCACCCCGGCCCGTAGAAAAGCAAGGTCCGACCACGGGCTGAATGTGCGGCGACACTCGGGTGTGATGACCACACGGAGTGAGCCGCGGTGCCAAGCCCACCTCGGGACTCGGTCGTGAAGCCAGTGCTGGAGCGGTCTCATATGGAGCAATCCGAGCGGCGTGACCGCGGCTGCGGATGCCATATGCCCCAGGAGCCTCTGAAATTGTTTCAGTGGGACCGCTGTTTTCCGCGAGAACGAGTTCAGGCAGTTCAGCACCGACTGTGCACGCTCGTTGGTGAGACGTGCTGTCATGTTGACCGAGTCCAGCTCCACACCGAGAAAAGAGATGCTCTGCACGGGGCAGAGCTTGCTCTTCTCCCAGTTGACCCGAAGCCCCAACTGGCTGAGGTGACTGAGCACCAGGTCCCTGTGTTCGCACAACTGTTCTCGGGACTGGGCCAAAATGAGCCAGTCGTCGAGGTAGTTGAGGATGCGAACGCCCACTTCCCTGAGCGGGGCAAGGGCCCCCTCTGCGACTTTGGTAAAGACACGAGGAGACAGGGACAGCCCGAAGGGTAAGACCCTGTACTGATATGCCCGCCCCTCGAACGCAAACCGTAGAAACGGTCTGTGTCGAGGAAGGATCGAGACATGAAAGTACGCGTCCTTCAGGTCGATGGCTGCAAACCAGTCCTGGGGGCGAACGCACGTGAGAATGCGTTTCACCGTGAGCATCTTGAATGGGAGCTTGTGAAGGGCCCGATTCAAGACACGCAGATCCAGGATCGGTCGTAACCCCCCGCCTTTCTTGGGTACTATGAAGTAAGGGCTGTAAAACCCAGACTCCATCTCGGCTTGAGGGACAGGCTCTATTGCGTCCTTCGCCAAAAGAACCGCAATCTCCGCCCGCAGGACAGTGGCGTTGGGACCTGTCACCGAGGTGAACAGAACGCCGCTGAACCTGGGGGGACGCCTGGCGAACTGAATCGCGTAGCCGAGTCTGATTGTCCGAAGGAGCCAACGGGACGGGTTGGGAAGGCGTAGCCACGCCCCCAAGCTCCGTACGAGTGGAACCATCCGGACAACAGAAGTACCCACGGGGGGGCAGCAAGGAGCACTGTGGCCCAACTCGGGAGGCAGTGCGTCCCGAAGTCGGGGCTGTGAGTGGGGTCCACTCACGTGGCTCATGGTGGGCAGGGTGGCGTGGGAAGGCAGTGCGTTCCCGGAGCGCCAAGACCCTGCCCGTGGCGAAGGAAGGAGCGGCTGAGAGAGAGGGAGCGGAAGCTCGCTCACCCCCAGCGCGGACCTTCTTATGTGACCCAGAGGTTTCAGAAATTGCTCTTTTATTGAAAGGGTGGCCTTGCAGCCAGCGGCGGAACAGAAAAAAACAACACAGGATTTTCCCCCGGGCCCTGTCCCGGGGGAAGGAGCGGAGCGGTCCCCGTCTCCTGAGCAGCCTCCGAAACCTCCGGGTCTCCTGTCTCAGGGCCGCTTCTTAGCCTTCTTCTTCTTTTTAGAAGGAGGCTTGGCGGTCTGGGCGGGGGGCGTGGCCTTCCTGCGGGTGGCTCGAGGAGGATGGGAGGGTTCCGACCTCACAGGAGCCTGAGCCGCAGGGGGACGCCCTCGGCGAGGAGCAGACGGAGGCACGGCCCGAGGTGGATTGGTGGCATCATCACGCCTGGGCAAGATGTGCTTGATGGCCTCCGTCTGCTTCTGCACCGCCGAGAACTGCTGGGCAAAGTCCTCGACGGTGTCGCCGAAGAGGCCGGCCTGGGAGATGGGGGCGTCAAGAAAGCGAGCTTTGTCGACTTCCCTCATCTCAGCCAGGTCCAACCAAAGATGCCGTTCCTGGACCACCAGGGTGGACATCGTTTGATCCAGGGCGCGTGCCGTGACCTTCGTCGCCCGGAGGGCGAGGTCGGTCGCGGCGCGCAGCTCTTGAAGCAACCCTGGTTCAGCACTACCCTCGTGCAGGTCCTTCAGGACTTTAGCCTGATGGACCTGCAGAATAGCCATGGCGTGCAGGGCAGAAGCCGCCTGTCCAGCAGCGGAGTAAGCCTTGGCAGCGAGAGCGGCCGTGGTCTTACCCGCCTTGGACGGGAGACGCGGACGATTCCGCCAGGTGGCCGCGGACTGCGGGCACAAGTGCACCGCAATCGCACGTTCCACCTGCGGAATGTCCACATATCCCTTGGCGGCTCCTCCGTCGAGGGTAGTGAGAGTGGAGGAGGCAGAAGACCGAAGTCTGGCAGTGTGAGGTGCCAACCAGGTCTTCTGGAGCTCCTCATGCACCTCCGGGAAGAACGGCACTGGGGCGGGACGCGGCTGAGCGCTGCGCCCCGATCCCAGAAACCAGTCATCCAGCCGCAAGCGCTCAGGACACGGTGGAGGGTTCCACTCGAGCCCGATGCCCGCGGCGGCCCGGGCAAGCATGGCTGTTAGCTCAGAGTCCGCCTCCGACTGAGCAACCATCCCAGAGGGCTGAAGCTCGGAGTCATCGTCGGACTCTGAACCGTTCAACCCACTCCCCGATGCAGCGATCGACATCCGATCCTCTTCCGGAGCGCCGAAAGTGACGTGGGGCACCCCCGAAGAGGGCCCCGCGACAGCAGACGGCATCTCAACGGCACATGGTGTTGTTGAGGAGTGGGAGGTTCGTAGGGACGGACCCGACGAAGTGGCTCCCACTGTGATCCTCAGATCTCCCAGAGCACTAGCCTGGCGCTGGGGTAGTGACAGAGGGGCCTCTCACTTCCGTGTTAAAGAAGGAGAGGCGCGATCTCAACACCAACATGGACATGCCCTCGCAGTGAGGGCATGTACCATCCACGAGCGCTGACTCAGCGTGCGGTCTACCCAGACACGTGAGACAGTGGTCGTGGCCGTCAGAGGAGGTCAGGAAACGACCGCATCCAGAAACACACGGACGAAAAGACATCTTGAAAAAGACGCTGATCGCCCGTGCTTGCTCTTTCAGTATACCTCACCAGCCGAAGCACCCAGGGATGGGCGTAGCACCGTCCTGTGGGCAGCGCGCCGTGACACCCACCGCTGAACGTGCCTTCTTCCCACAGCTGGAGAGACTCGAGCAGCCACCGGAACAAACAGAAGAAAGCAATAAAAATTGCTGTTGTTCAGGATATACCTGTAGCAATTAAAATTGCTGTTTGCTCTTTTTTAGAAATTCACTCTTCAAGAGGTGATTGATGACCGAACTGATCGGCTCCGAAGCAAAAGTATGAATGAAGGTGAGTATGCCGGCCCTATTTATACCCGGATGCCGGGGGAGGGGCCCGGCATGTAAATCTCACAGGCCAATTCCCATTGGCTTGTTTTGTATCCTTGGAGGTGATTGGGCTCCCTGGCAAGACCCCATTACGTCAGTATCGACGTAACGTCGAACGTGACTGACTGAATGGGAACTGATGTTGCCTATCCCTGATCTATAATTTTGTTTTAAAAGCTATATTTAAAACATCCATCTTATAGTATTGTGCAATTATGTAGTTATGTAAATAAACAATAAGTATGTGAATAAATCACTGCATATCAAATCCACCTGGTTTCTGTAACTATCTCCTCTGCAACACTATCGTCAATGCAGAAATGATACATTCAGTTTTAGAATTAATTTACCAGGTTACCTATGATCGTTTAAGAGATCATTATGAAAAATAACATGATTTTAAACACATTGTAAATGTAAATTGTAAATCGCAAGAATAAATACCGCTGCTGCAGTGAAAGTTTGAGAAGGCAGCTGAATGTAAATATCTGACTATATTAATGCAAGTGAATCAACTGAATTTAAATAATTTATATAGGTTCACAAAGAGCTCTAAAGAAAACACATAAGCTTAGTAATTTTTAAAGTGTTCTATATTAAATCTTGTATTTATATGTATATATTTATATTAATTTAAATGCAACATTTTATATTAATTGATACACAATTGAATTCATATAATAATGACTACATGACTATTGACTATATGAATTAATCATAATTATAATTCATATAATATAGGCCTAAATATAATAAATGATTAGAGGCAAAATACGGGCAATTTTGTCTCTAAGCTGCTTTAATTTGGAGCGGGAGATACAGGGGGAGTGGCTTTATTGCCTCAGATATATGTCACTTTGCTCACAGCTGATTGGTCCCATTTTGGTTTGCGATCTCTAACCCTAATGAAACCTGCTCCGGAGCAGGTTAGCCGTGTAGCATAAGTTACCATGGCGTTGAACACAGCTAAAAACCAATCCAACTTCTTGAGCCTGAAAAAAATAGAGTTTGCTCAAACTAATCTCAGACTTACCTGTGAAGCAACTGAGATGGCTTCATGCAACAGGCCTCAGTTGTTAAAGTGCATATTGCAGGTTTAACATTTTTTTCGAGATGAATATATAACCTTGTACAAAAATACCATATAAAAAGGTACTGCAGGGTTTAAAAATGTTTTGCGAGACATAAGGGCATTAATTTAGTAGATAAAGTGACGGTCTCTGTAAAAACCGCTTTTTTTTTCAGCGTCGCGTCATTTTACGTCACTACAGGGAGATGTTCGCAGAGCTCTGTGTTGATTCAGTGCAGAATATATTGGTATTTAGCAACAGCGGCCGTGAATCAGTGTGTTTTCTGTAGTTTTTGTATTCTATTTATCATCGTAATGGTAAATTATTGTGTTTGTGGAGGTTGCACAAACTTCAGCCTGTCAGGACATCGAGTACAGAGGTTTACTAACAAGAAAAACTACGCTGCTATCTTCCGTGCTGGGGTTTGTTTTGTGCAGGTGAAGAGACAGGACTTCACTTCTGCATGTGCTTCGAAAAACGCGTTCATTTTAGACTGGAGGATTATCATCCTGGCGATATGATGGGAGTTCAACATTGTAATACTTCTGTAAATGATTATATTAAATGAATAAACTTACACACGCTATGCTTCTTCACCATTTTTACTTGAATCAGTTAAAACACTGATAAATACAAATTATGTACACATGCATACAGTCTCACACTTACACAAAACAGTTTTGAATTATGTGCTGGTAATGTAAATACTCCAATTTCATTCATGCCATGTATGTAAACTTATACATTCAAGTTCACACAACTACATAATCACGGCGTCATACATCCTCACACAATCAGTGAATGGGCACGGAATAAAATCATAATACCGAATTAATGAATAAAGGATAACATGAAACACATACAGTAACTATGTTTGGCCGCCGGCAGGGGACATGATCACGGATCCGTCAGAGATGCAGCTCGATGAAGACTTACGGTGCACATTTTAAGTTTTGTGTTTGATTATTACATTTGCTAACTACCAAATCAGTCGTGATGAGAAACGGCTATATCACGTAACGTTAGTGTGGACGGATATTAACGCGTGTGACATACGCTTGATCAAAGTTTATTCGTTTCTGTTATTAGTAATCAGTTACTCCTAGATGACCAATAGCTTTGCTATTGCCTGATTCTGATAATCTGTACAATATTGTGATCTGAGCACATGTCGTTACCTAACGTAATCTATAAGCTAACACCGGTCTCTGTCCTGTTCTCCACTGCTTCTCCTCACACAACAGCTCAATTTGTCTCTTTTGACCGTTATTCTGTCTAATTCTGGCCTGTCCCTGCTCTCTTAACCACATAGCAGGCTAATTGTATGGCTGTGATTAGTTATACGAGTATAAGCATTTACAATTTCCTCAGCGTCTGAACTGTCATTGCGATCCATTGTTTTCCTATAGTTTATATTGATCGCGCTCCCTTCACTGACGTCACGTCCGATTGGGCATTTTTCAGATGCGGAAGTAAAATTTTCTCACAAAAAACGACTCCAGAAGCCTATGTAGCGTTTTTTTTATGCGTGTTTTTTCAAGAAAATCTATTTCATACATTATTTTTCTATACACTGAATCACTAAAGCTCTAACCTGCAATATGCCCTTTAAAGGCGCAGTAAGTGGTTTCTGAGAAACGCTGTTGAAAGTGGATTGGACCGAGCACCAAAACACACTTGTAGCAAATCAGCTATAAGAAGCATATCCAACTTAAATCATCTTCTGCACCTTTAAGTCTGTGTGGGTGCTCACACATCGGTTCATAAATACACACAATTTTACTGTTAAATTTAGCATTATAACATAACAATGAGACACAATGATTTTTTGCACAATGATAAGTTGCATTTTAAGTAATTAACTAATTAATATTCATCAGGTATATTAGCAAGAGAGCGACTTGTGAAACACTCATGGAAAGATTTTTTTTTTTTTTTTTTTTTGGTAATGTATTTGCACCCCCTTTATCATTCGCTCTTTGAAACAGAGGTGAATAAAGATGTGTTTATATTTAGTTGGTAATGTATTTGCCCTTGCAATTGTTTCAATACTAAAAAAAAAAAAAAAAAAAAAAAAAAAAAGTCTGATGTTTCTCATTGTGTTATACCATGATATAACCACAAGCTCTATGAATATAAAAAATGGTCCACCACCTCAACAGTGGGAGCTTTGTGACCAAGGGTAGGCAGTTCAAGTGTGGTCATGTCCAGTGGGAATAACTCAGCTAGACTCCTGTCTGTAGGGCACTCCAGTCGGTCTTGACCTATCGAATACTGTTTCCGGGTCCAAGCCTCTACTCCATTTCAACTGAGAATACTATCTCAAAAGCTGTTTATTTATAGCACACATTTAAAGAGTCATGAAACTGGGTGTGTAAAGCTCTGGAAAAGTGGGAGTGTAGATGGGGAGAAGAGGGGAGAGAACACCAAATGAAGCACAGACATAGAACACACTCATTATACAGAATAATGAATATTAATATATGAGCATGGAGAAAATAGCAACAAACTCCCAAGCACAAGGGAGAAATGCAAAAGAATATTTAATAGGGCTAATAATAATAGGGTACTTTGATTACGTTTACAAGCACTGCAGTCTCAAAATCAGTCTTTGTCTATTAGAATAATCGTGTCGTCGCGTTCAGATAGGCTACACCACTGTATCAGTGTCCAGTTTGCACATATAATTAATTTGAAGAAGACTTGATGAAATATGTGTGCATAACTACACCGTGCTGGTTAATGTTTGGTGCAGGAGAATGTGTGAAATAAAAACTTCAAACTCGGATACTTTATTCTGTATGAGCTATGTGCCACGTGGCTAATGTTGTTAAACACAACGTGAAGCTCTGCGCTGAAACCGATCATATGTGCGCTCCGCGTGTATAGCATAACAGTCGTATTTTTCATGTGTTCGTATTCAAACTCCAGTTCTGACCGCATCGCGAGCAAAATACAAACAACATGTGCTGCTGTGCTGAAGGAAACATAGCCTACGGCTCACGTGTTTGAATGCAGCTAGAGCAGGCAGAGGTGAATGAACAGCACTTTTGTGACATTTGAATTCTCTGCTGTAATGTGATCTCACACGAACATATTTTCCATTTGTGCTGGTAGATTACAGCAAAACAATCCACATGCACACAAACCTCTGCTCTGGTCGAGTCGCAGGAAAACACATTGTGTTGTAGTAGCACTGAGGAAACGAACACCAACGATATGTCTCTGAATGACAAGAGACCGAGGCGAGAAAAGTGATACTTCCTCATGCATAATAACGCAATTATAATCTTATGCATACTACAGCGCAGTGATTGGATTAAATGAGCTTTATGTCATGAATATATGTCGAGAATCGCTCGAAACGGTCTACATCAGCATATTCGACCATGCCCATACTTGGGCCGAAAGTACACGATTACGTCAGATTTTGTGACGTTGCTCCGACTCACCTTTTCAAACCGGAAGACAGAAATCGCTCTGAAAAATGCAAAAATAACTATTTTTCACTTATGAATAACATTAATGAGTACCTTTAGTGTTTTCAATGATGTGCAGCCTATACATATCTGTTTACATCTCAGAAAAAGTGTTTTGGGGTTTCATGACCCTTTAAGCTAAGATTTAAAAAAACACGTGGTGAAGAGGGTCCAGGCTCAAGGTGCTCTAGACACCAATATTTTAATGTTTCAGAAATTATGAATAACTGTCTGGCCAATTGAGATTTCAGTATGGAGATCAAGTTATCTATTGAGCATAGTAGTTAGCATTGACTGGCACAAAACTGCACCAAGCCTTTAACTCGTGTGCCTGTTTTTAATGTTATATCATACCAGTATGATATACTGGTGCACTATGCAGCTGCAATTAATTATTTGTTCCTTTTTCTGTTTTTCTTTCTTTCAAATAAATGCCACCATATATATTTTGTATATTCTAAATTAATAGTTTTTGTTGTTGTTTGTTGTTGTGGTTGTTTTTGTGTTGCTTAAAACAGATTTTGGAATCAGTGTATATTACAGTTTTTTTTTTTACAATCGTTAGGACACATTTCTCAATACTTAGGCCACTTTTTCAAAACTCTTCACACAGTTCTCCTAACCAACTTTCATCTTGGCACAGCAGTTAATTTCACATTCAAAATGCACTAAATCTACCAAAACACTTAATTCATGTCTCAAATCAACTCATTCTTCCAGAACACTAGCAAAGGTTTTCAGCCAGCAAACACACTTTGTCAGTCATAAAACACTGACCTAAAAACACTGACATTAGGTATCATTATACAATGTTTTCTTTTGTAAAATTTCTTAACAAAACAAGAATAACATAAATATTGTTTATAATTCACTGCAGTTTGTTACATGAACCTTGTTTACATAACAGTACAAAATTATTCCAAAGTTTTCCTCTTTGAATGGATGATAATGAAATTGAAAAACGAATACTTGTGTAGGTGTTTAGTTTCATCTAATTGCTTTGATAGTATTTGATTTTTTAGATTCAGCATATATTTCATTACAATATTACTGTAGAAATGCAGCATATTTCTGTCTTATTCAGTTTTGTATTATGTTATTGTTTTGAACATAAGTTTAACAGTTTTGAAAACAGTATGTAAGCGTGTGCAAATTGGCCTGTACGCAGTTGTTGTGTCTGAGTGAGAAAAGAATTTACGAAATTTGAGAGATGTAGTCATTGAATGCATTTTGTGCCAAAGCAATGATAATTGATCCTCAGTTTAGCCCACATAGACTTCTGTTGTGCTCACTGTGTGAAGAGTTTTGCAAAAGTGACCTAAGTATTGAGAAATGTGTCCTAGCGTCTGTAAAAAACTGTAAGTTGAAGAAACAGCTAAGGTTTGCACAAGCAAGTCACTGTTTTAACCTCTTCTCTTTCTAAATCTTTCCACAGCATCCCTCCTACACTCTTTAAGATGAAAGAGTTTTATAATTGACCATGAAGTACACTTGCATTATAGAAGCTTTGAAATACTGCTGTCTCTGATAATTGCAACTTGAGTAATGAAATCAGGAACACACTTTATATTAGCGGCATGTGCGGATTTGAGTTGCACATTTCCTCGAAACTTCCTCAAGCTATATACATTCCACTCAATTCTCTCAATCCAATAAAATTTTAATCACTTTTTATTTTTATATATATTTTGGCAACCCCCCCTCCTCCTCCCCTCCTCTCTCTCTCTTTCTCTCTGTAATTCTTCCAATTCAGGCCCAACTTGTGTCCTAATGCCCCCTGTCTTCTCTGCTTTCACAGCATGGGATATATGGCACAGCTTATTATGTGTAATTTGCATAAGACATTGAAGATTTTCATAACCTTGTGGTCCCTGTACTTAGTTGGGAAAGATGTAAAATAAAGAAAAAAAAAATCACATCCATGTTCCCATGGTGAGAGATAAATACCAAGTTAATATAAAATCCATTGACTTGATTTAGGTTTTTTTCAATTGCTAACAAGCATTGTTCAATACTGAAGCCCCATTTTCAAAACTCTTCATACAGTCTGCATTACCAATATGAATCTTGGCCAAACAGTTAATCTAACCTCCAAAACTCACTTAGACAAAGAAAACACTTCAAATATGTCTCAAAATAAGCTTGTTCCACCATAAGACTGGCAAAAATTCTCATTCAGAAAACATATATAATGTTTTATTAACAAAATTCTGGAGGAGCACGTTCAGATAATTAACCTAATTACAGTTTTTTACAATTGCTAACGAGCATTTACCAATACTTAAAATACTTTTTCTAAACTCTTAACACAGCAACACACATACATCACACATGATGTAGCCAAATAGTTTATTTTCTGCCCAAAACCATATTTTGTTAAATAAACACAAACTCTACATTTGAAAATGCTAAAAACCTTTTTCAACATATACTAACTCTATCAAAATAGCAAACCTGATTCAAAATCGAGTCATTCTGTCAAAACATAGCACTAGTTTTCTATCCAACATGAACATATAATCAATCAAAGTGCATTGACTGTCAAAATACTAACAGTTGATGGCATTATGAAAACTGCATTACTTGTCATGTTTCAGTTCTACCAACAGAAAAAAATATGAAATGCATAGTTTTCAAAATTCAGTTTCCTTACATGTAAGCCATTCTACATTTTTGGTTGAGTGTTGAATGTGTGCATTCTTGGCAACATACTATCTAAAAGTGAACGAGTCATTACTGTATAGAATGTGCAGTAGAAAAAAAAGAAGAAAGTAACAGAATTGCTTAGGGCAGCCACTGGTCAAATGAATCCCCTATGCAGAACTTCAGTTGCCCCCTTGGTTGAAATCTTTTTCTGGGGGTGGTGTGGTGTTGATGGTGCTCCCGTAGAGGGTGGGATGGTATCCTCTTGCTAGCTAGTGCCACATATTCTGCATACAGTAGGTGGCCATCCAAAACGGTGTTTCTACCGCCGCGCGTGCCGCCGCCGCCGCCGCCGCCGCACCCGCCGCACCCGCCGCACCCGCCGCCGCGTCGCAAAGTGCATTTGCAGCTTTGGACCGCTGAGTGGCGCTTTTCTCACATAGATATTTCTTTCTTTTTAGGTACAATTATTCGCTGAGTTTAAGTTCATTTTTGAGATGTTTCAGTTTCTCGCAGAGAGACAGCTGAAAGCGCACCCTGTTTTTATTTATTTTATTTTACTAAAGCACAAGGTTTTGTTGTTATCGTGAGCGCACACAAATAAAAGTAGACCATTTGTATTCTTGCACTAATCTGTAGGCTATCGCCAAAAATGACGGAAGGCCTGATTTAAGTTGTTTCTGTCATGAAGAGAAAATCCATCAGAACGCGCCGGCGCTTTCGTCGACCAGAGGGATAAAAATGTAACCAATTTAGTTTCACATTTATATTTAAATATTGGACTATAGCCTAATATATATAATATATATATATATATATATATATATATATATATATATATATATATATATATATATATATATATATATATATATAATATATTTTAAAGATGTCACCAATGTTGATTATGAAAAGGGAATAGCATGACGGATGCGCAATGTTGGGAGACAAATGCAGTGGGACATGAGTTCGAGTTTTGTTTTAAGTCTTTCTTTAAATGAATTTCGTTTTGTAGAAATTGTATCTTAATTTCAATCAATGTTTCATCAACCAATTGCCTATATTTAATTAGGAAGAAAACCATGAACGTTGGGTGTGGAATGGAAACGAAACCATGTTTCCGCGGCCTTTAAATAAGGCTGAAGCAATATACGTCTTTCTGTTTTTATTAAATTTCTTAAATACATGTCTTTATTACTTAATTAATTGATAAGATGTTTTGGTCTAACAATATATTTTAGCTGCTCTAAATCAGTTAGACACAAATTTGCGCATATAGGCTATAGGCTATAAGGTTCCCTTCTAGACAAGCGCGTAAATTGCTGTTTCGGCCGCAAATTTTCAGTAATTTCGATCGGTGCATCAAATGATATAGGCCTAAACTAAATTCATGTATTTACAGTAAAAGAATAAAGAAATAGCCCAACTCTAGACTTATTGGCTATGCTATTTACGTTTGGGCAATATAATAATAATAATATCTCAGCAAAGACCGAACATATTTATTTGTCTCGGCACACGACCGCTAACAGTAACACAGTAGCACAGCGCATCAAAGCTTGCTGTTGTCTTGGCTACCTTACAAACGGCGATGGAAACTACAGTGAATTTTTCCCCCTTTTGTGGTAATTTAGCACTAGTTTCTATGGTATTCTGCTTGCATTTTTGGGCTTCATTTGGATGCTTTATTTTAATCTTTAGTCAATTGAGTTTAGTTCTAAAAAAAGCAAAGGCTAAATAGTAAATAATCTGCGACGGGGCCCATCATAGGGTGGGGGATGTCCCGTATGCCCATGATGTAATGGTAATACATCGCTTACAATGGGTTCATGTTAACTACTGTATGATTATCAGACGATTTTAATGTGTTAATGTTTCAACTATATCGTGCAATTATAGCTATGTAACAATCTGATAAACTGCAATTGTGCAGTTTGTATCCATTAACACGCTCATAAACATTACAAAAAGAAATGTCATGCCATAAACTACACAAATACGAACAAAAAACCGTTGATATCCCAATAATCAACATTTTGTTATTCAACAAGTGCTAGGCTATTAAGATAAAAAGTTTCTGCTGTAGAGTTTGCGCCTAATCTGACTCTCCACAATGGACTACACAATGCATATGAATATTTTATAGGCCTAGGCCTATTTGTATTTTGACTGCAGTTAGAAATGACGAGAACATGTTTAACATTGGAAGTTTAAGATTCTTTATTAAATATTCTTACTTTATGCAAAACATATAGGCATCTGTACATTGTGGGCCCTATCTTGCACCCAGCGCAATTGACTTTGTACACCGACGCATGTGTCATTCCTATTTTGCACCCGCGCAAAGCGCGCTTTTCCCTCCACAGAAGCACATCGCTAAACTAGTGAATGAACTTGCGCTCCCTGGGCGGTTCAGCGCAAAAAAGGAGGCGTGTTCCGGCGCAAACAATCCCTGGTGCTATTTTGCTGTTCCATTAAACAATTGCGCCACTGACCAGAAAAAAACCTAGTCTAAAGTCAGTGGCGCGTTGCGCGTTGTTCATTATGCTATTTTAAGGGCGCATGCTTGACCATAATGTATAGCGTGCACAACGCGCATACATTTTGCTCATGTAATCTACACAGATGCAACAGTTATTTTTGCAAATCATAAATTGTTACACTAAAAAAATATTAACACATGAGATGACGGAAATCATTGTGGTGTGCCACGAAGATGTGAAAAAACCTGTTTAACCGACGCTATTTTGGGTGGGTTTCTCCCATCCCCATACAACACAACTTCTCTGTCTTTCACTGCTCTTACAAGAACATCAGTCTCCTCGGCTGTGAACCGCTCCTGGCGTGCGCCTGGTAAATACGCCATAATAATAGCAATCCATAATGGAACTTGCGCACCTGCTTTTAAAGGGAATGTTGGATGACGCTCTGATTGGTTTATTTCACGTTACGCCCAAACCACACCTATGAATAATGAAGCTACTTCAGACCAACCCATTTTAGATTTGCGCCGGGCGCAAGAACCATTTATCCCGCCGGGAAAATAGCAACAGCGCCGAGACCCGCCCACAAAGTTACTTGCGCTTCGCGCTTTGACACTTGCGTTTCAGATCGTTAAAATAGGGCCCTGTACCTCTATAACATCATGACATAAATCATTAAATTATAGTTCAGATGAACCGTACAAACCCAATCTTATTTTTTGCTATTTATTTAGGCCTATTTATAATATCAGCAGATCTGTGTTGATTCAGTTCATTTCAGTAACTGCTGATGTTGCAAACTGTGGTTAAGCTGTAAAGCAGCTCGAAAGAATTGACCAAGATATGTAACATTATGGCTCCGTATTAGAACAATAACTGTACAGAATCTTTACTGCCATCCAATGTTCTTAAAAGACAAAGAAATAAAATAAAAATGTTAAAGAAAAACAAACAAAAACAACAAACCGATTGTGTTCCATTTATATTTCAATGTATAATTTGTACATTATCTTGAGTGTATAAAAAGCACTCACCCAACCTAACAGTGCTTGACAAGTTTGAGATGGGGGGAAGGGCGCTTTGTTTAAAATGTTTGTCACCAAAGCCATTAATCCAGAGGGCGGGAGACTCAAAATATTAGCCTAAGCTATGCGCGTGACAGACCTTTTTGCAATCTTAGTGTTTTTTGTTAATTTTAACATCCTGATCTGATCGTATGAAATAAGCTGACGAAATACACAATTGTTAGACTCTGTTATGAGTATCTGCAGTAAGTTTCTTTATTTGTTTGTGTTATGGAGATTTGCAGTGTTTTGCAGTGTTTCACGTTCCACTCCAGAAGTTCCGAATAGGATCAACCCTCCCCCCGCGCGTTTGCCAGCGTCTGCTGCTGCCGAGCAGAGTAGGCCCTATGTGCGAAGTTTTGACTGGAGCGAGGAGGGATTTTGTAAAAGTCGGAGCGTCGTGTTTTTTTGTTTGTTTGTTTTTTAATCTGCAAGAAATATTATGAGTTTGGCGTGTGGTAGGGAAAAAAAGTTTGCACAATAAGCCACTACGCAAATGTGTGTCTAAGTAGACCAGCTAAAATATATTGTTCGACCAAAAACATCTTATCAATTATTTAAGTAATAAAGACATGTAATAAAGTAATAAATAAATTTAATTAAAACGGAAAGACGTATATTGCTTCAGCCTTATTCAAAGGCCGCGGAAACATGGTTTCGTTTCCATTCCACACCCGACGTTCTTGGTTTTCTTCCTATTTATTAAATATAGGCAATTGGTTGATGAAACATTGATTGAAATTAAGATACAATTTCTACAAAACGAAATTCACTTTAAAGAAAGACTTACTATAAAACAAAACTTAATGAAGTGGTCAAACTTATGTCTAACCCGCTGCATTTGTCTTGAGCATCCGTCATGCTATTCACTTTTCATAATCAACATTGGTGACATCTTACAAAAAAAATATATTAGGCTATAGCCCAATATTTAAATATAAATATGAAACTAAATTGGTTACATTTTTATCCCTCTGGCCGACGAAAGCGCCGGCGCGTTCTGATGGATTTTCTCCTCATGACAGCTGAAACAACTTAAAATTTGGCAATAGCTTACAGATTGATGCAAGACTACGAATGGTCTACTTTTATTTGTGTACGCTTACAATAACAACAAAACCTTGTACTTTTGAATAATAAAATAAAATAAAAACAGGGTGCACTTTCAGCTGTCTCTCTGCGAGAAACTGAAACGTCTCAAAAATGAACTTAAACTCAGCGAATAATTGTACCTAAAAAGAAAGAAATATCTCAATTCGATAAGATATAGGTCTGTGTTAAATAAGAGGCGATCTATCTGCTGGAACGTGTTGTTTCTGAAATCATGGCCAGTGCTCGTTGCTGCTGTTATCAGTTCTCTTGACGCTCGTGCACACGCGCAGTTTTCACACAGACAATCGAGCGTTTCGTTCTGGTAAAAGCACAAAACAAAATGCACACAACGTGTCCTTGCTCTTGATGTACAATCACTGATGAACACCTTTGGTTTTAATGAGTAAATTAGCCTTTTTTTTTTTTTGCTAAGAGCAAACCAGAATGAAAATATTACATTTATAATCCGTGTGTGTGTGCTCCTAATATATATATATATATATATATATATATATATATATATATATATATATATATATATATATATCCCTAATGACTATTTAATGACAATAGCATGCAGTAAGACTTTGTGTAAAGGTCTTTCTTTTCATTTTTGATGCATAGAGTAGCCTAAGACTATCCCACGTTTTGAAATCAACTCACTTTAAATTTTCTAATGGTTTTTAAGGATGTTAAAATGTTATTGTTGTTTTACTTCGTCCTTTCATCTCCGTTTACAAACCGACATTTTATTATTACAGTCACTTTCCAATCTGTCCCTTTGCGCCACCTGGCGGTAGTTTTTTACACGCGACTGAATTTCAGTTAACGCAACGGCCCTGCGGCGGTGGTATGCGCGGGGGTAATACCCATTTTGGTTGTCCACCTACTGTATATGGAACAGTGGTAGTGGAATCATTAGTAAAGTAGTAAAATAGTTGTAGTATGAAGCTTTTTCTGAAATGAAAACATGAAATTGCTGCCATTGATCAACAAATCCAACATACATGGTCTTTGGTTATTATGGAAGCTTTTTTTCCACCACAGACAGAATAAAACAAACATAAAAGGTAATTGTGACTTTTTATCTCAGAATTCTATTTATTTTGTTTTGTTTTATTTTATTTTACTTAATTTTTTGCAATTGTGAGTTTACATTTCACAATTCTGACTTTTTTTTTCTCCTCAGAATTGTGAAATATAAACTATAGGAATTGAGAGAAAAAAAGTTAGAATAGTGAGATAAAAAGACAATTACTTTTTTATTTTCTATGCATGGCAGAAATAAGCTTTCATAGTGTGGGATTACAAATTTAATTAAAGCTACAAGCAGCGATGAAAGGGCCCTCGCACCCGGGCTCACCGCCATCCGTTGGCCTCAGAAAAACAGCGAACAGTGGGCGACATGCATGTGAGCGAGTAAATACAGGAGAATTCTGGCAAAATCATGTAAAAGTGCCACACTTCCTGCTGCCAACAGGTGGTGCTATAGCTAACTGAATATTGTCATATAGATGTATTTAGGCCAGGACTTTTATCACTCATGTGAAGTTTGAGGCAGATCAGACATAGTATGCCTGAGTTACAACAGCTTCATCTTTCATGGCGAAACATCAGACTTTGTCAGTCCGCCACGGACACGCCCTTCAACAAAAACTCAAGATCTTTGATATTAATCATCACTAAGGTCTTAAGATTAGACTGACCAAAAATGACATTGATCTGATTAAATCTCTAGGAGGAGTTAATCACAGTGTAAAACACGTAATTTCCTGTTGCCCCCAGGTGGCGCTATGACTGTAACTGAATATTGCCATAGAGATGTCTTCAGGTCAGGACTCTAATAAAACATGTGAAGTTTGGGGCAGATCAGACATTGTATGCCCGAGTTACAACAACTTCCTGTTTCATGGCGAAACATCGAACTTTGCCAGGCTGCCACGGACACGCCCTTCAGTGAAAACTCTAGATCTTCGCAATTTAACATCTCAAAGGCCTTTAGATTAGGCTGACCAAAAATGATGTTGATCTGATTAAAGCTCTAGGAGGAGTTTGTTAAAGTACAACGTCTGGAAATGGCAAAAACTGCACAAATTTTGCAAAGAAAATTCAAAATATCTGACTTCCTGTTGGTTTTCAGATTTCACTCCAAGAGACTTTTTTGTAGGTATTGGGCTGTTAGATGTGTGTACCAAATTTCATACCTGTACGTGAAACGTAGTGTCAGGGGCACTTAGTTGAAATTTTTTAGGTGGCGCTATCGAGCCATTTTGCCACACTTAATTCTGAAACCCATATCAGACGTAAATTTTCACCACTTCTAAAGCATCTGCAAAGTTTCATGAGTTTTCGAGTATGTTTCAGCCCTCAAAAAAGTGATTCACCTTACATGGCGAAACATCAGACTTTGTCAGTCCGCCACGGACACACCCTTCAACGAAAACTCAAGATCTTTGCAATTTAACATCTCAAAGGCCTTAAGATTAGACTGGCCATATATGATGTGCTTTTGATTTAATCTCTATGAGGAGATAATCACAGTGTAAAACATGTCATTTCCTGTTGCCCCCAGGTGGCGCTATGACTGTAACTGAATATTGCCATAGAGATTTATTCAGGCCAGGACTCTAATAAAACATGTGAAGTTTGGGGCAGATCAGACATTGTATGCCCGAGTTACAACAACTTCCTGTTTCATGGCGAAACATCGAAATTTGAAAACTCTAGATCTTCGCAATTTAATGTCACAAAGGCCTTTAGATTAGACTGACCAAATATGATGTTGATCTGATTAAAGCTCTAGGAGGAGTTCGTTAAAGTACAACATGTGGAAATGGCAAAAACTTCCAAAATTTTGTAGAGAAAATTCAAAATATCTCACTTCCTGTTGGGTTTGCAAACTTTGCACCCAGGGCCTTTTTTGTAGGTATTGGGCTGTTACATCTCTACCGAATTTCATAACTGTACGTGAAATGTAGCACGAAGGGTGCTTAATTGAAATTTTGTAGGTGGCGCTATCGAGCCATTTTGCCACAACTAATTCTGAAACCCATATCAGATGTAAATTTTCACCACTTCTGACGCGTGTGCAAAGTTTCATGAGTTTTTGAGAATGTTTAGGCCCTCAAAAATGCGATTCATTTTGGAGAAGAAGAATAATTGGCTGAGCAATTCCAATAGGGTAGAAGAATAATTGGCTGAGCAATTCCAATAGGGTCCTCACACCATCAGTGCTCGGGCCCTAATAATCTGTTTAAGATCTGCTGATCCTACATCCTGACATAACCTCACATGAAATACTAAGGTGAAGTACATTGTGTTTTACATTTTGAGGTAAAGATAATGACGGAGATCAAGGCAGGCAGCCCAGGTGTCTGAGACATTAACCTTTTGTCTTCATGCACTTCCTGACCATTTGGCATGACAAGCTCAAGATACAGCTGTGCTTTTGTCTCTATGATAATGTAAAGGTATGGGCGATACTGTCAGACTGATTGGATTAGCACCTTTGCATTTGAATGCTTTGACCTACGCTCGGAGCTTCGTGGAGTTTATCCTAAATCCTTCTCTTTATTCCTATTCACATAATATAACTTTCTTGTTTTTCACTAGATTACTTAACCTATTGCATAGTATTACTGAACGGAACGATTTATTACTAGTAATCTACCAGCGTAATCACCTAGTGTCAGCCATAGCCCGCTAGCCTGCTAGCTACCGTCTATTTTTTCCTCTAAACTAAACTTCCTTGTCGATCTAATGGCGTATTTATCCGATGTATGTTATTCTGATCTGTCCTCGCCAGATCGGGAAGCTGTGGAGACTTTGCTGCCCGGCATTCGTAAATCCACCGTGAGGTACAGCGTCCCGCACATCACTCTTGCCCCAGGCAACGGCAAGCGACCGAGACATCCAGCTAGCGAGTCCCGTGTGCGATGCAGTTTTTCGGACGGCGAGGGGAGTCAGACTACTCTACAAAAACACGGTCAGTCATGTCCGACGATTATCATGTGTATTAAATGCAACATGTACAGCTTAGCTCTTTCTGTCAGCAGTGAGACTTACACATGTGATAAATGCAGGGATATTGTCAGGCTGACAGAGAATCTCAGAATTAGAGACACGCATCCAAACTTTATTTTTTATCTTTCAATTGAGGATAGTGAGAATGAAAGGGCCTTAGATACTGCTTTGGATGCGACTAGCCTAGTAAACACTGCACATTGTAGAAGCCACGCAGCAGGCTAACTGGGTGACTGTGAGGCGGCATAGTGGCAAGAACAAACACCACTCTTCCGTTCCGATTAGAACATCAAACAGGTTCTCCCCACTCAGTGACGCACCCACTGAGAATCCTGTTGAAAGTGCCCTAGTTATTGGCGATTCTATTACACGGAACGTGAAAATAGAGACACCAGCCACCATAGTCACATGTTTGCCGGGGGCCAGAGCACCTGATATCAAAGCAAATTTAAAAGTGCTGGCTAATGCTAAACGTAAATATTCTAAAATCATTATCCACGTCGGCACAAATGATGTTCGACTTCGCCAGTCGGAGATCACTAAAATTAACATTAAAGAGGTGTGTGAACTCGCAAATTCAATGTCAGCAGAAGTAATTTGTTCTGGCCCTCTTCCTGTTCGTCGGAGTGATGAGATAGTTAGCAGGTTATCATCACTCAATGGCTGGCTGTCTAAGTGGTGTCCGCAGAATAATATAGGTTTCATAGACAATTGGAAAAGCTTTTGGGGCAGACCTGATCTGTTGAAAAGAGATGGTATTCATCCCTCCCGGGATGGTGCTGCTCTTCTATATAGAAATTTGGCAAATAGTCTTAGAGCTGAAACATGACAAACCAGGGCCCAGATCAGGACGCAGACAAACTGGCTAAACCGACCGTCTGCTAGCCGCCTCACGTCACAGAACTCAAATAATTCACAGCACATAGACACTCTTTCACCTAGATATTATCACATAGAGACTGTGTCTGTACCTCGAACTAGTAAATGCAAAAAACTTCCGAAACCTTTTAAGGGTAAAAATTTAATTGATGTTCAAAAAATGAAAATCACAGATAAATCAGATAAACAAATGATAAAGCTTGGGTTACTGAATATTAGATCTATTTCTTCAAAAGCACTTATTGTAAATGAAATTATTGCAGACAATAAACTAGACTTGCTGTGTTTGACAGAAACCTGGCTAAAACCAGACGATTACGTTATTTTAAATGAGTCTAGTCCTCAAGGTTATGACTATCGACACAATCCTCGACAGAAAGGCAAAGGGGGAGGTGTTGCTGTAATTTTTAGTAATATATTCAGAATCATTCAAAAGAATTTCAAATATAATTCCTTTGAAGTGATGTAACAAGGTGCTTTATGTAACATTATGTAAGTTGACATTTGTGCTGGCTACTGTATACAGGCCACCAGGGCACCATACTGACTTTATCAAAGAATTTGCTGATTTTCTATCAGAGTTAGTACTGGCTGCGGATAAAGTCCTTGTTGTTGGTGATTTTAATATCCATGTAGATAATAATAAAGACGCATTTGGATTGGCATTTGCAGACATTTTAAACTCTATTGGAGTTAGACAACACGTGTCAGGACCCACTCATTGTCGTAATCATACCTTAGATCTAATACTGTCGCATGGAATTTATATTGATGCTGTTGAAATTCTACAGCAGAGCGATGATATATCAGATCATTATTTAGTCTCGTGTATAATACAGTTAGCCAAGGCTACAAAACCACCACCCAGCCATAAATATGGTAGAACCATCACTTCTACCACTAAAGATTGCTTTATAAATAATCTCCCCGAGCAGTTTCATCGCCTTAGTATACCTGACAACTTAGAAGAACTCGATGATGCAACAGAAACTATTGGCTCTCTCTTTTCCAGCACATTAGATGCAGTTGCTCCTTTACGTCTTAAGAAGATTAAGGAAACTAATCCAACGCCGTGGTATGATGAGCACACTCAGGCTCTAAAACGAGCTGTGAGAAAAGCTGAACGTAGTTGGAAGAAAACAAAACTAGAAGTTTTTCGCCTTTCGTGGAAAGAAAAAATGATTGAGTACAGAACGGTTATAAGAAATGCTAGATCTACTTATTTTTCAAATCTCTTAATAGAAAACAAACATAATCCTAGGTATTTATTTGACACAGTGGCTAAATTAACTAGAAACAGAGATTCAACTGCTGACGTTTCCAAAGAGCACAGCAGTAATGACTTTATGAACTTCTTTACTTGCAAGATTGACAATATTAGAGAGAAAATTATAAACATGCAACCGTCTACAGTTTCGCTTCAGTTTCTCCTTCATCAAAATCAACAACATGTATGTTAGACCCAATGCCGACTAAACTACTGAAAGAAATGCTTCCAGAGGTCGTAGGTCCACTTCTTGATATAATTAATTCATCTTTAACACTAGGATATGTGCCAAAAACTTTTAAGCAGGCTATTATTAAACCTCTTATTAAAAAACCTCAACTAGATCCGAGAGATTTAGTAAATTACAGGCCAATCTCGAATCTACCTTTTCTGTCAAAGATACTAGAAAAGGCAGTTTCAACACAACTGTGCTCCTTTTTAGAAAGAAATGGAATCTGTGAGGATTTCCAGTCAGGATTTAAACCATACCATAGCACTGAGACTGCTATCGTTAGAGTTACAAACGATCTACTCTTATCATCCGATCGTGGCTGTATTTCTCTATTAGTGTTATTAGATCTCAGTGCTGCTTTTGACACTATCGATCACAACATTCTTTTAAAAAGACTTGAAAACTATATTGGCATTAGTGGAATTGCTTTGGCATGGTTCAAATCTTACTTATCTGACCGTTATCAGTCTGTAGTAGTTAATGAAGAGATGTCGTATCGATCACAAGTTCAATATGGAGTACCACAAGGCTCAGTACTAGGACCGTTGCTTTTCACTCTGTACATGCTGCCCTTAGGAGAGATAATTAGGAAGCATGGTGTTAGTTTTCACTGCTACGCTGACGATACTCAGCTCTATATTTCCTCGCGCCCTGACGAAACCTACAAATTCACAAAACTAACAGAATGCATAGCTGACATTAAAAACTGGATGACAAGAAATTTCTTATTATTAAATTCAGAAAAAACTGATATCCTAATCTTTGGACCAAAAACTTCCTCACGAAAAAACCTTGAATACTCTCTAACACTTGACGGGTGCTCCATTATATCTTCGTCCTCAGTTAGGAACCTGGGTGTGCTCTTTGATACCAATCTTTCATTTGAAAGTCATGTTTCTAGTATCTGTAAAACCGCCTTCTTCCATCTAAAAAATATATCTAAATTACGACATATGCTCTCAATGACAAATGCGGAACAGTTGGTTCATGCATTCATGACCTCAAGACTAGATTACTGTAACGCTCTACTGGGTGGTTGTTCTGCTCGGCTTTTAAACAGACTACAGTTGGTCCAAAATGCGGCAGCTAGAGTCCTTACTAGAACTAGGAAGTATGACCATATTAGCCCAGTTCTGTTATCACTGCATTGGCTCCCTATTAAACATCGTATAGATTTTAAAATCTTGCTACTTACTTATAAAGCTCTAAATGGTTTAGCTCCCCAATATCTAAGCGAGCTCTTGGTGCATTATAGTCCTTCACGCCTATTGCGATCTCAGAATTCAGGCCAGTTGATAATACCCAGAATAACAAAATCAACTGAAGGCGGCAGATCCTTTTCCTATTTAGCACCTAAACTCTGGAACAATCTTCCTAGCATTGTTCGGGAAGCAGACACACTCTGTCAGTTTAAATCTAGACTAAAAACACATCTCTTTGCTCTTGCATACACATAACACATTATCAATACATAAACATTTTTTCAAATCCGTTAAAGGATTGTTACGCTGCAATAATTAGGTCGGCCGGAACCGAGAACATTTCCTATAACACCAGATATACCTGTACATCAGAATAAGAATGGCATCTACGCTAATATCATGCTCTCTGCTTATCCTGAGGTTTGCCGGGTGCTGGATCCAGGCCGTATCCAGATCAGATGAGAACCTGTCTCTGGACCTGACTACAACGTAGCCCAGGAGACAATGGGCCTACAGATCCAGTTCTGGCTGCATCTATAATTCAGATTTTTAATCTCCGTATCCACTTACATATATTTATATATAATCTATTTTTAATCTCTATAATTAAAATGTATAATTCAGATTTTGATCTCCATATCCATTGACATATATATATCTTCCAAGGGGTTTTTTCCCTTCTAGGACTTTTTTCCCAGTGTAGCACGCTGGGTTTTTCTCCTAGGGGTTTTTTTCCACCCCTGGGAGTCAGCCGACATTGGCTTAATGTAGCACCATCTTGTATATGTTACATATTACCACGCTTGTTTGTACAGCTTATTTTTAACCACTTCTCTTTTTTCTGTGCTTCTAATATGTAAAGCTGCTTTGAAACAATTACCAATTGTAAAAAGCGCTATATAAATAAATTTGACTTGACTTGACTTGACTTGATCTTCCTACTGGAAGTCAAACTATGTGTGAATGTTTACATAGTCTTAGTTCTCGTGACCAGCTACTGTTTATACTATTTGGGGTACTATTATCTACACAGTCGGGGGTAATTTTGCTGTATTGTCTTTAGAAGCTTTTGTTTTAGTGGTCACTTCTAAGGCTGTGTGTAAGGGCAACACCTTTAAGGACTGCCCACTGAATGCCTATAAAACACTATGTATACACTGCATTGGTTAGACTTGGATGACTACAGCTACGCACAGCGCGTTTCTCAATAAAGAGTAACTTCTGCTTGAAAGATATCCCAACGTCTCCTGGTCTCTGCTTCGACGAGGAAAAAGTTTCCAACAATAGGTTCCACATGTGTAAGGGGGAAAACCACAGAGATGCACAATCCAGCACACATTCTTCCTCCTCTCCCCTACATCTTCTTCTCCCTTGACCTGATCCAACTACTCCTGCTCCTTCATCTGTTCATCTCCCTTACCCAGACATTATTTTCTCTCTGCTCCTCTATGTTGTTCTGCATCCACACTGAATTCAAAGAGTCCTATTTTACTGTATGTCCATGTAATGAAAATAACTTCAACACATGACTATGCCTCCAAATGAGAATCTGCTATTTCTCAAAATTTCAGTGATTTGCTAATTAAAAATGCTTATCAATTGTTTCATTATTTGTTTGATATGTTTTTTTAATACTTCTGAGCTGCTAAGTAGAGGTTTTATACTATATTTAAAGATTTGAACATTGTCTTCATTTCTGACTTGCTGTGTTTACAGTTTTTTTTTTATTCGCTTTGGTACTTTTTTCACATCTAAGGTGTACATTTTTAAAACTCTTAGTACAAAAATCCAAACTGATCACACTTGTAACTAGGGCTGCAACAACGAATCGATAAAATCGATAAAATTCGATTATTAAAAGAGTTGGCAACGAATTTCATTATCGATTCGTTGTGTCGCGCGTCTATTACGCCTCTCAATAAGACGCGGAGATGTTTGAGTATAGAAACGCGCGGTTGAGCGCGAAGCAGAGCGGAGCAAAAATAAATAAATAGCAGAGCGGAGGTAGAGGAAAGACCATCGGAGAGACCCGTACGTTGTTCTGAACAGGCGCGCCGTTGTCAGGACCCCCGCAGTTTTGAAAAGACAGAAATCGACCCCCGCACTTTTGATACGGGCTGCTTCAATCAGTCACACTATTTCATCTTTTAGCTTTGGATATTTTCTTTCGAATGAGACCATTTTCACGTTTTTTCACGCTTTCGTTCATAAATAATCAACTGTTTTGTCACGAATGTGAACAGGAAATGCGCTCTCGCACGAAGAAACACGCGATCTCCAAACAATCGATCAAAGCGTGCTAACGTTTTAGGACAGGTCGATGGTATATAAATCATGCCCGAATGTCAATCAAGCCAACCGTCCATTCAGAAACCGAGAATTTGACCACTTGACGGTAAGGAGGCTGATCTCTCAGGTTGACGCGCGAGCTGGCTTGACTGAAGTTTTCGTGAGGATTTAAGGTTTATGGACTGTTTTGATTTTGGTAATTACATCTAGAAAGATAAAAGCATTGATGGCATCTATAAAATTGATATCTGAAAGCGAAACGAAAGTGATATTGCCTCATCCAGTGAGGAGGACGCACGAGAGGAGACCTGCGCGTTTAATGTGCATACAGTAATACTGCATTTACAATGCTTATCAGTGGCATACACTTTGAGCGCGAAAGTGAAAATCCAAAAGACTATGACTAAAACTAAATCAAAATTTGTTGTCAAAATTAACACTGATCTGTTGTCATGTATTTATTCTGTGCTTTGTCCCATATCGGTTATTGTTGACAAATATATTTGTGTTTGTTGTACTTTTTAAATTTCATTTTAAAGTTTTTTTTAGCACTTGGTCATCTTAAGCTAAACAAAAATATACATCTTTTTGTGCACTTTATTTAAAAAAAAAAAAAAAAAACCTATATGTTTGGCAGATGTAAAGCATACATGTGTATGTTTTTTGTGTTAGTCCATTTGTTTTTTGTTTATTACTTTAACAGCTCAGGGATGTTAAAAGAGCAACCTGTTTTTGCACCTTCTGAGGATATTTTTTGCACTTTAATTAACTATAATTTGCACTGTTTTATCCCCTCCGATTCATCGATTAATCGTAAAAATAATCGACAGATTAATCGATTATTGAAATAATCGTTAGTTGCAGCCCTACTTGTAACGCAGCTAGTCATTCTTTCAAAACCTGATGGAATGCTTTCAGTCAGTTGCACATGTTTTCAGTCCACATAATCATTGTCTCAAACACAAGATTATTGTAATATGTAATGAGAACATTTGGTTTAATCCCCGAAACACAACAGTATGATCTTCTTTCAGTTTAGTACTTTAAACAATCAGTTCATCCAACAGCAAACAATGCAAGATACATGTTTCAAATCACCCTTGATGCTGAAATAATTACAGTTACACAGGAAACATGCCACATTAGAAAATACACTTACATTACCTAAATTACATAATTGACATAAAATCCATAATGTTTGTAATAATATCTATTCAGTGCCTTATCAAAAGGTATGAAGTATAACACGTCATGATGTTTTGTGTAGAACAGAGTGTGCTGGCAATACAGTTCTAACTGTACCATATAACTGAATCTATACTGTAGTTGATCTTTACAGATGAAGGGTGAGTTACAGTAATGAGGCAGTCTCTCTATACCATGGTAATACCTCTCATAAGTCTGAAGTTATACAGTCAGTCCTTACAGTCAGTTATACAGTCACTCTATCCTGCTCTGTTCTCAAATTTCAACATGCACCCCCCCCTCTCATAACTATATATTATATCCCCTAACTCTAAACCTACCATCACAAAAAACATTCTTTATTTTTACATTTTATAAAAATATAATTTTGTATGATTTATAAGCCGTTTTCCTCATGGGGACCACAAAAAAAAAAAAAAAAAGTCATGGTACACCCAGCATTGTGAACCAAATGTTCAAACCAAAAGGATGGTAATACCAGTAAATTTAGAACCAGTGGGGACATTTGGTTCACAACGCTGGGTTTACCATGACCCCACACACTCACTCTGACAATTGTGGTCATCGTCTAATATAAATTGCATATAATGTAAAAAGAATTCATTACATTTAGTTATCCATATCGGAAAATGCAAACAAGTTCTATAGCAACTATGCCTACAGAATCAATATCTATAGAAATCTATAGGTGTACCAAATGGTTCATTGATTAACCATTAAGTCCAGTTGGATTAAATAATAGATAAATGTATTAAACAGAATGAGAAGAGATGCAAATCAAAAGTTTGACAGTAATAGCATTATGAAAGGCAGTTACTGTGAATGAAACATTTGTATAGATGAAACACTTATTTTGTGTAGTGAAAACGATACTTTCTGATTTTGTGCATTGTACTAACACAATTCAAAATATGCTGAAATGTTTGAAAAAAGTGCACTTTTGATGATCTGTTGTGATATTAGTACTAAGAGTTTTGAAAATTTACCAGTTGCTTGTGAAAATTGCACCAAAGCGAATTAAAAAAACTGTAAGCATTTGCAAATAAGATGAGAAAGATCCATGATTTTGTTATGGGGTTATATGAAAAGAAAATTTAAGCATTTTAGAAACATGTCAATTGACTGCATTTTATGTGAAAATGACATGAATTGTGTTAATGGTATGGCCACAACAGACGGATATTCTACTAAATGTGTTTAGAGTTTTGAAAATGTGACTACAGATTGGACAAAAGTATGTTAGCAATTGAAAAAAACTGTAACACGAGAGGAGCGCATTCAGTTACAGTTTTTTTTCAATTGCTAACATACTTTTGTCCATTCTGTAGTCACATTTTCAAATCTCTAAACACATTTAGCAGAACATCCGTCTGTTGTGACCATACCATTAACACAATTCATGTCGTTTTCACACAAAATGCAGTCAATTAACACATTTCTTAAATGCTTAAATTTTCTTTTCATATAAGCTTACCCCATACCAAAATCATGGATCTTTCTCATCTTATTTGCAAATGCTTAAACACAGCAAGTCAGAAATGAAGACCCAACGTTCCAATCATTAAATATAGTATAAAACCTATACTTTTGCTACAACAGCAGCTCAAAAGTATTGAAAAAATATACAAGACAAATACTGAAACAATTGATAAGCATTTTTAATTAGCAGATCACTGAAATATTGAGAAATAGCAGATTCCAGTCTCAGTTGGAAGCATAGTCAGGGTTTGAACTTCTTTCCATTACATGGACATACACAGTAAAATAGGACTCTTTGAATCGGATTTGTTCAGTGTGGATGAAAAACAACACAGAGGAGCAGAGAGAAAATAATATCTGGGTAAGGGAGAAGATTAGATGAAGGAGGAAAGGAGAAGTTGGATCAGGACAAGGGAGAAGAAGAGGTATGGGAGAGGAGGAAGAATGTGTGCTGGACTGTGCATCTCTGTTTTTTTCACTTACACGTGGAACCTATGAAAGCTTATTTCTGCCATGAATAGAAAATAAAAAAGGTAATTATGTCTTTTTATCTCACAATTCTGACTTTTTAAACTCAATTCCTATAGTTTATATGTCACAATTCTGAGGAAAAAAAGTCAGAATTGTGAGATGTAAACTCACAATTGCAAAATAAAAAAATAAAAAAATAAAAAATAGAATTGTGAGAAAAAGTCACAATTACCTTTATACTTTTTTTATTCTGTGGCAGAAAAAAAGCTTCAACAGTAACCAAAGGCCATGTATGTTGGATTTGTTGTTGATCAATGGCAGCAATTTCATGTTTTCATTTCAGTACAAGCTTCACGTAAAGCTTTTACTACAACGATTCCACAATCACTGTTCCATATATGCAGAATATGTGGTCTGCGTAGGGCACTAGCTACCAAGGGGACACCATCCCACCCTCTATGAGGGCACCGTCAACACCACACACCCACCCCCAGAAAGAGATTTCAACCAAGGGGCCAACTGAAGTCCCGCATAGGGGATCCATTTGACCAGTAGCTGCCCTGAGCAATTCTTTTACTTTCTTCTTCTCTTTTTCTACTGCACATTCTATAAAATAATGACTCACTTCTGTTGCCAAGAATGCACACATTCAACACTCAACCAAAAATGTAGAATGTCTTGCATGCATTATACTATTACTGCAGTAAAAGGAAACTGAATTATAAAAACAATGGATTTCATGTTTTCTCCAGGTAGAACAGAAACATGACAAGTAATGCAGTTTTCATAATGCCATCAACTGTTAGTATTTTGACAGTCATTGCACTATGATTGACTATTTGTTCATGGTGGATAGAAAACTAGTGCTATGTTTTGACAGAACGACTCTATTTTGAATCAGGTTTGTTGTGTTTTGATAGAGTTAGTATGTGTTGAAAAAGGTTTTTAGCATTTTGAAATGTAGAGTTTGTGTTTATATAACAAAATATGGTTTTGGGCAGAAAATTAACTATTTGGCTAATTGTGTGATGTATGTGTGTTGCTGTGTTAAGAGTTTAGAAAAAGTACTTTAAGTATTGCTAAATGCTTGTTAGCAATTGAAAAAAACTGTAATTCATTAATCAGAGTTTATTGGTAGTCAATAGTAGTTACTAGAATGTTAATATTGTGTTACTCATTTGTTCCTCTGTAGTTATTCATTAATGACAGAACAGTATTCTAAAGTGTTACCAATATATTTTATTAATAAATTAATTTAATTTTGTCTTGTATATGGCTCCATACAAGGCTGTCACGTTGCAACCTAAGTCACTCATTCACCCTACTCCTTCTCCTGTCTCTCTCCATCTCTCTGTATATTTCTCATTCTGTCTTTTATGCTTCTTTTTTTAACAGTGGCTTTGATCACTGGCAGTTACACCGCGTGTTCGTCTCACGTGAGCACCCCCAATCTATCACTGCCTTCCTCTCACATGTAAGTCACACATCTCAGATGACAAAGACAAATCACAAATGAGATCTATCACAATTGTTTTTCCTAGACAGCAATGAGCAAATGGATATGGATACTTTGTTAATACTTCCGGCTTAGTTACAGTTTTTCTCGATTGCTTAAACATATTTCTTGAAACTGTGCCTCATATTCTCAAAACAGTAAACACAAATCCACAACGTCTCACCCAATTCCCCAAACATCCTATTTTTTTTAGGTCAAAATGAAGCTCTACACTTTACAATCCTAAATGAATTAGTGTGGCATTTTGATTGGTTGTGTTTGAAAAAGAATAAACCAAAAAAGAACTGCACACTGCCATTGCTGCTCTCAGAATTTAATAAAACGACAACGTTTCGACCAAAGAGGTCTTCGTCAGGTCAGGCAAACAGTAGATAGTGACAAAATGGCAATTACTTTGCATTTTCTCAACATAGACAATGACACCTGATACAATTAATTTCATCAACATGATCAATCACACCTGTTACAAATCATCATATTCATCACCCAATAATTCTTTTAAACATAATTAATCGACTCTTCGTTACTTAGGCATTGAACAAATTAAAGTACCTAGAAGGGGTGGTGATATTGATAAAATCTTACTACAGAGGGAAGCTTTTTATATTTATACATTGAATACTCTTTCTCCAAAAGGTTTAAATTTGGATTTTGATTTGAAACCTTTTTTGTGAATTTGGGAATGATCTTTTTTTTTTTTTTTTTTTTTTTCCTTCTATTAATTTGATTGTATATGTTTTCATTTGTTACTAGTGTTGATTTAATTATTGGGTGATGAATATGATGATTTGTAACAGGTGTGATTGATCATGTTGATGAAATTAATTGTATCAGGTGTCATTGACTATGTTGAGAAAATGCAAAGTAATTGCCATTTTGTCACTATCTACTGTTTGCCTGACCTGACGAAGACCTCTTTGGTCGAAACGTTGTCCTTTTATTAAATTCTGAGAGCAGCAATGGCAGTGTGCAGTTCTTTTTTGGTTTATTCTGGAGTGACTTTAATGATCGAGCACCTGCCCTGAGTTTAGTTGGGATGTGCGCATTTTTTTCTTTTTCTTTGTGTTTGAAAAAGGAAATCAAGATACTTCCTGTTAGATTTTTGTGTGTTAAATAGACAATTGTGTGTTGTGTTTTGCAAAAAGTGTTTTATGAAATTGAAAAATGAGTCAAAGGCAGAGAATTAGTGTGTGGTTTTGCAGATTTGGTGTGTGGTTCTGCTGTTTGAGTGTCAGGTTTCAGAAATTGTGTGACAAGTAAGGATTTTGTGTGTAAGCAGTTGAAAAAAACTGTAAGTCTCCTGAGATATGAAAGAGCAATAATATTTTTCTACATGCAGAGTAATTGAGCTGATATACCATGAGTACACTATCAAAATCTAAAACGGATAGTAAAACTAAATTATGACCATTGGTGCAAGATACCCTGGTTATCAATACAATTTAAGTATTTAAAAAAACAAAAAAAACAAAAAAAAACAAACAAACATGTAATTAAAATATGTAAAATATGAGCCCTTTACTGCTGTTAAGCATAAATACCTATGGGTCAGCACTGCTAATAAATATTGCACTTACAAGGGAGAATTCACACAAACACATATACACCTTAAACAAACATACTGCTTTAAAGAAAACATTATTTATTTATTTTTTTCAGATTTGGGTCCACAGCAGTGCATGACGAATCATTCAGTTTCATATTTAGTCTGTGCATAAAACGATAAGGATTAGTGAGTTTGCTCGCTGGAGGCTTTCCCATAGTGATCTCATATCTTACACTCTTTATGTGCCAAATTCTCCATACACCCAGTAAATAATCTTGCCATCTCACCCCAGTCAAACATTTTGGGAAAATGGATTCATAGTGTTTTGAATGTCTTTCACAAAACCAGGCCATTTTTCAATCACTGTTGTATATACACTCACTCAGCACTATACTACGAACACTATACTAACACTGAGTAGGGGCTCCCTTTTTCCCCACAAAACAGTGCACACAAATGCACTACTTAAAAAGCCACTGCTAAGAAAAAACATCAAAGACAGAAGTTTTTTTCACTAAATATTTAGCTATTTTTGGCTTGAGCTTTTTGTGTGTTTGTGTGCGTGTATGTGCGTTTTTGTGATTTATGAGGACACAAATTTGTATAACGATATGGTTATTACACTGGTATTATGACAAACATGAAATATGAGGACAATTCATGAGTCCTCATATTTAAATTAGCTTTAAAAACATACTAAACAATGTTTTATTAGAAATGTAAAAATGCAGAATGTTTTCTGTGATAGGTAGGTTTAAGGGTAGGGGTAGTGTAGGGGGATATAATGTACAGTTTGTACAGTATAAAAACCATTACACCTATGGAATAGGGTGACCACCATCAAACAAACAAAATGTGGGACAATTACCAAGTTTGTGTGGGACAATGTGTGAAATGTTACCAACACTAAAACACAACCAGAAGCTGTTATATACAGTGGGTACGGAAAGTATTCAGACCCCCTTAAATTTTTCACTCTTTGTTATATTGCAGCCATTTGCTAAAATCATTTAAGTTCATTTTTTTTTCTCATTAATGTACACACAGCACCCCATATTGACAGAAAAACAGAATTGTTGACATTTTTGCAGATTTATTAAAAAAGAAAAACTGAAATATCACATGGTCCTAAGTATTCAGACCCTTTGCTCAGTATTTAGTAGAAGCACCCCTTTGATCTAATACAGCCATGAGTCTTTTTGGGAAAGATGCAACAAGTTTTTCACACCTGGATTTGGGGATCCTCTGCCATTCCTCCTTGCAGATCCTCTCCAGTTCTGTCAGGTTGGATGGTAAACGTTGGTGGACAGCCATTTTTAGGTCTCTCCAGAGATGCTCAATTGGGTTTAAGTCAGGGCTCTGGCTGGGCCATTCAAGAACAGTCACGGAGTTTTTGTGAAGCCACTCCTTCGTTATTTTAGCTGTGTGCTTAGGGCCATTGTCTTGTTGGAAGGTAAACCTTCGGCCCAGTCTGAAGTCTTGAGCACTCTGGAGAAGGTTTTCGTCCAGGATATCCCTGTACTTGGCCGCATTCATCTTTCCCTCAATTGCAACCAGTCGTCCTGTCCCTGCAGCTGAAAAACACCCCCACAGCATGATGCTGCCACCACCATGCTTCACTGTTGGGACTGTATTGGACAGGTGATGAGCAGTACCTGGTTTTCTCCACACATACCGCTTAGAATTAAGGCCAAAAAGTTCTATCTTGGTCTCATCAGACCAGAGAATATTATTTCTCACCATCTTGGCAAACTCCATGTGGGCTTTCATGTGTCTTGCACTGAGGAGAGGCTTCCGTCGGGCCACTCTGCCATAAAGCCTCGACTGGTGGAGGGCTGCAGTAATGGTTGACTTTCTACAACTTTCTCTCATCTCCCGACTGCATCTCTGGAGCTCAGCCACAGTGATCTTTGGGTTCTTCTTTACCTCTCTCACCAAGGCTCTTCTCCCCCGATAGCTCAGTTTGGCTGGACGGCCAGCTCTAGGAAGGGTTCTGGTCGTCCCAAACGTCTTCCATTTAAGGATTATGGAGGCCACTGTTGTGAACACCAGTCAAGATGGCATTCCAGGGACCAGTTTACGACAGGGCCCCTCTCTAACTGCTGGTGTGTAGGAAGATGTGCCACACCGTGATTGGATCTTTGGTGAATGAACATAAATAAATGTTCAGCAACATCAGATAAGATGTTGGGACAACTACCAGACACCTCTTCCAGAGCAGGAAGGGGGACCTTCTGCACTCACCAAAACCAAGGAGAAGACTTCTCATTGGATGACACATTGACTCTAACCACCAAACTCATTCCTAAGGTTTAGGCAAGGACTGCCATAAAAATTCCTTCAGGACCTCCTGAATGGAGCAGCAGTGACTGAAATAAAGAGAGGCCACAGAGATCTATCTAAATCCATTCATACCTATGTTTGGAGGCCTTAATTTGATCTAAACTGCATCACATCCACTCCATCTTCATGCAAAGCACAGTTTATGTTAATGGTTACTGACTGCAAAAACAACAGGTCATGGGACAGACCTGTTAAAAGATAAACAAATGCATGGACGATGATTTAACCATTTCATATCGTGTTTGGTGTCTATCTGCTCCCTACGATGCCTTTAATAATTTGAAAGAGGTTTGGTAAAGAAATAATGCATGGGTAAAAGGTTAAAGACACTATTTTAACATTGTACTTTATGCTATGCAAATGAGTTGTAGACACACCCTTGTTCTGCGTTTCCAGCTCGATGGGGAAGGAGACATTAACAGACACTCCACGTCCTGAGTTTCTGACCTGATGAGGAAAGAGACTACAAGACGGTTAAGGTGAAGCTTTCGCGAGCAAAACCTTTTACATTGCTTCCAGCTGCACTCTAGCTGCAAAAAGGGCCCCAGCATTGAGGGACTTCATTTGACCCTTACGGCTCCTACAGCAGCGCAGCCCAGTCCACAAAGGACCTTTGCATCGGCAGACATTGCCTGTACCACACGGCTCCTCAGCGACGCAGCCATTCTGCAAAGGAACCTGTGAAGATTCATCTGACCCAGCTGCCCAGTCCATCCTAAAGGACCCTCTTGGCGCAACCAAAGTTCAGCATCCTCCAGCCCAGCGTGGCACGACTACTGGATCGCAAGTCCAATCAGTATAATCAAACACAGCTGGACTCAAATGAAGGTGTAGAACCATCTCAAGGATGATCAGAAGAAATGGACAGCACCTGAGTTAAATATTTGAGTGTCACAGCAAAGGGTCTGAATACTTAGGACCATGTGATATTTCAGTTTTTCTTTTTTAATAAATCTGCAAAAATGTCAACAATTCTGTGTTTTTCTGTCAATATGGGGTGCTGTGTGTACATTAATGAGGAAAAAAAATGAACTTAAATGATTTTAGCAAATGGCTGCAATATAACAAAGAGTGAAAAATACTTTCCGTACCCACTGTCATGTCTATCTAACTTAATAACAACATTTGTATTCTGCCTTTCAGCTGATAAAATTACTTTGTTCTTTAGTCACTTCCAGAAAACACCATTACATCATAATGTAACATAACATGTCTTTATTTTACATGTAATTTAAATTAAACATCACTGACCCTAAAGGCAGCAGGCATCATGCAGATAACTATTTTTGAATTTGGTGAATAGAAACTGGGGACATTTCCTATTCGAGTGGTCAAAATATCACAAAAATCTCATTTGTTACTATATATTTAATAAACAGGGACAATACATTTTTGAATGTTTGTTGTTGGTTCCTTATAGGCTATATCACAATAAAAATTATGATTTAGTTTTATTATTAGGATTTTTGTTTTGGTTTTAATACACTTATTTAAAGTGTTTTTACACAATTAATAGTAAACACTGTAAAAGCTGTTCAAAACAATATGCCTGTTATAGGAAACAGAATTATGACTTTACAAGAGCACATTACATAAAAAAATAAAATAAATAAAAACAACATAAATAGGCCTATGAGAAAAATATTTAACAGCATTTAACAAATATTTTTTAACATTATTGAATTTAATATTTTAATTTTCACAAGCTGTTTTTAGCTACTGTATACAGAAATTACACCTGTTTTAACTTCTAACTATATTTATCTATTATTTTAAAATAGACTCATTTTAAGCACAAAGTACGTGTATTATTTTATTTTTTTTTTTTATTTATACATAGGCTATCTGAGTGTAGAGTACCTTCACATAGACATGTGTGGAAATTGCGGTGTTGTGACTGAGGAACTTTTGTGTACATTTAAAATTGTGCAAAACAATCTCGCACCCTGTTGAGGCTCTGTTATAAAATATACGAACAGTATGAATAGTTAGTATAGTTAGCGATAACGCTGTTTATTTTGATATTTGACTATAATGGCGCTTATTTGCTTTGGTCAAGATCCAGATTACGTTCCTCATTAAGTAGCGGTGCGCGCGACCAAGTAGCTGCACGGCGCCCTCTGTTGGTGAACATGATCACTACACAATTTCTCCAGCAGGCTGCTGTATGCTCGTTGGGCTTTTTGCAATGTCGTTTTGAACGAGCTGTAAAACGGGGACATTTCCAGGGACAGCTCCAGTCGGGGGACAGAACACCAAAAACCGGTCTGCAGATGGTCACCACCAACCATGGTCACCCTATTTTTTAAACAGTTCTGACCAAGTCCAACTCCGCTCCACATTTGGATTGACAGCAGTCACAACCAACTAATGACCGTGTTTACTCCTTTCTTTTCAACCACTGGATAGGATTTAAAAAATGGCTGTTGTATTTGTGTAAGGCGGGATGTTACATTGGTCGAAGCACTGTTAAATATAGGTGAAAAACTACAAAGCAAAAAGAATAAAATGCTTTCTTAAAAAGTCAAAAGAACGCATGCACGTTTTTTTTTTTTTTTTTTTTAAATATTATAATTAAAAACCACCAGACTGATGAAAATGCAGGACATTTTCTCAATATGCGACGTGCGGGACAAGGAGTCAAAATGCTCTGCGGTACAACGCAAAGCGGGACGGGTGGTCACCCTATCCCTGGCTTATGACACCTTTACACAAACACACACACACACACACATCCCTATTGTCCACATCCATCCAAGTGTTACAGTACAGATGGCTCGGAGACAGAAGGTATTTATTTGACACAAGCAGAGGAATAGCCAAACACAGGTGAGGAATGATGCAGAAATTCAGAGTGATAGATGAATGAATAATGATACTGTCCTTTTGTAAATTGCAGGTGGGTAATCGTTGGTGATCGCTGGAGCAGTAAAGAAGCTGAAGACGGATGACACTCACACACACGATGGAGACACACGAGGTAACTTGGGAACACTGGAGACAGGTAAGTAACAACAGGAGTCCTTGAGGTAAGCATTCAGGAAGAGTCCTTAGTTGTGAATGAGACCAGACGGTGAATGAGTGTGTTTGAGTGTCTTTTATGCGTGGAGTGATTGCAGAGGTGATTGCGTGCAGGTGTGAGTGATTAGTATTCAGGAGAGGGAGTGCGCTGCGATTGGTTGGTGTTGGAGCCTGGCGTATCTGTGACACCAAGGTTTATAATGGTTATGAATGGTAGGCCAAATTCTGAAGACAGAGAAAATGCATCCATCCATAAAAAAATTAATCCATATGACTCCAGAGGGTTAATAAAGGCCTTTTGAAGCAAAATATGAGGGGCCGTGTAGGCCATAATTATTGAAAAGCCTATTACAAACACTAGTGAAACGAAAAACATTAATCAACCATAGTGAAATTCATTAATATGCATAACTGAAAAGCCTCTTACAAACACTAGTGAAATGAAAAACACTGATCACCATTAGTGAAATTCATTCATACGCATCACTGAAAAAGACTTATAAACACTAGTAAAAACACTGAATAAACCTTAGTGAAATTCATTCATGCACATTACTGAAAAAAGACTCTTACAAACACTAGTGAAAACTTTCATCAGCTTTAGTGAAATTCATTCATGAGCCATTCCACCGAATGGGTGCCATTTCTGTCCCCAGGACATTTTATGTGTAAATATGCATGAAAATTAACTCTAAAATACATTTTATTGTTAAGCAAAGTGTCCTGAAAATTAATCTAACTGCAAATTTAAAATTTAGAATTTAAAACATTATTCAAAACTACTGAGAATACTAAAAAAAATAGCATTTGTTACATGTCCCCGCCATGGGCGACATTTGACTCTCGAGGTAGGGGGGGCAAGATTTTTTTTTTTTTTTTTTTGCCATGTCACAATATTGAAAATATTTCCATTTTAAACCATGAAGGTGAGCTAGTGGATATCACACAAACCATGTGCAAAATGTATTTATTTTTATAAAAAAAATAAAGTTTTGTTTGATCCATCAATCTTAACGCACTGTCCTGTTACCTAAATTATTTCTTAGATGTTATTTGTTTATTTTAAAAATATTAACTTTAGGTCAGTCACTAGAAATTGCTCAGTGTCCTCATGCTATTTGCATGTACTCTATGTGGCATTATGTCATGTATTTGATCATTTTTTGCTTAAAAACTCAATCCTTTTACATTCAGTCCTGTTACTCATATGAAAAATAACAGGAGTGAGTAAAAGTAATAGTAATGAGTAGAGTCCTCTGTTTTGTTGATTTAATAGTGTGAATATTAGCTGATGTAATACTATTCACCTGTATCATAAGTTTTACAGTTGAAATTAGTTAAATTGTAGATTTTTAGGATTAGTTTTACGATGTGAATACCATACTTGCAGGGAGCCAGTCCACCACGAAGTGACTTAATCTTTTTGTCTTTTTCTTTCTTATCTTTTGTAGAAGATGGAGAGAACCCATACTATGCAGTTGCCAGAAACCCCCACCCATGGCATGCTGCAAGGGAAGGAGTGAAACACACCCGCAACCCTCTCTCTTTTCCTCTCTCTCCTTCTTTCTCTTTCCACCTCCTTCACTGCGAAGTACTACTAGCACATAGCACATCCCTTCAACACAGAAAACGTACTCACACACATGCACAAACAGCCATGTACACACTCTCTTTCTCACACACATGCACACATGGACACTCATTCCTGTTACCCAGTGTTCATTCCTGTTACTAAATGTATTTATTTTTTATAAAAAATAGTTAAACCACTGTTTTTATCAGTTTTGTTTGATCCATCATTTACACAATTGTTAAATAATTTAAATTATTTAAAAATTTATAAACTTGAGGCTTCTGTCTTCTTTTAAATGAAAAAAAAAAAATGTTTTGCAATTTTTATTAAAATACACCTTGCCTTAATATAAAGTGACTTTTTTGTCACAAATATCAATTATTTGAACAAATAACCAACCATTTCTTTAAAATAAACACTTTCTTTAGGTGAATACAAAGGAATTAACTAACAGGACTGAGAAAACATGCATCCATCTTCTGCTTTGAAACCTCGTAAAAAATTAAATAAAGGTGCCTGAGATTGACCAATAAACATTTTGAATAGTTAAATATGTGTAGTATTAGATTCAGTGTTGAAAAAAGATAAAGTTTAATTTTGAAGAGTTACAACAAGCAAATGTCACCCATTCGGTGGAATGGCCCTTATGCATTACTGAAAAGACTCTTACCAACACTACAGTGAAAACATTGATCAACCTTAGTGAAATTCATTCATGCACATTACTGAAATGAGAAAATTTCAGTAGATGATGAGAGCTAATTTGCAAAAAATCTCAGCAAAAACTACTGAGGCATTAAGGAAGGCCTTTGACGGGCATATGACCTCAGCAGACATGTGGCATCAGCTCGTGGCAGCGTTTAAAGCACCAGGAAGGATAAATATTAATATTACGTTAAATTATCACCTGGGGCCCTGGCCAACCAGAAGTGTATTCAATAGGATACTGATAACTCTCTAGTAAGAGGATAACACTACAACATACACAAGTATGTTCAAAAAAGGTGGCCCAGAGGGCCTAAAAACCTTTAAGACATACAGCATTAGGCTAGTGGCCATTAGGGTTCTAGGAGCAAAAATAGAACCAACCTAGATACTAGGTATCTATTTAGCTCAACTAGAGTAGAAACCCAGACTCAAGGAGGCTGATGTAGTTAAAACCAAACCTCAGTAAGGTTTCAAAAACTCACCCCTGAGAGGTCAGCCACTCAGAAGAGTACTCAGAAAAAGCACCTTTTTACTCTCAAAGCGAGAGGAGTACATAACTGAACTCCAACATGCTACAGGGGAGGCCCATAGGGCCTACCTTAGTAAACACGTGGCATCAGCAAGTGGTGACCATAACCATACCAACCATTTCCTTTTCTAAAAGGAAATGCATATTATACCACATACTCCACGAGAGGCCTGATTAAGGCCTACTCGACAGAGGTGGGGCGTGGCCGATGGTAGTATTGGATTCACAAGCATCCTGCCAGCATGTCAGCTATGAAGGAGGCCTTATGGGGCCTCCAAGTTCAGCAACAAATGGCGTTCAGCCCGTTTGTCCATATAAACACAAACTGTGCCAACATGTAAATTAAAAGGAGGCCTAATTAGGGCCTACCCTAGTAAACACATGGCATCAGCCAGTCCAAGACCATACCAACCAATAGGCCATGCATTCAGTGGAAAACCTTTCACACATAATACTAAGAGAAGGAATGCATATTACACCACCATACTCCACGAGAGGCCTGCTTAAGGCCTACTCAACAGAGGTGGGGTGTGGCCGATGGTGGTATGGGTTCTTGGATTCCCAGGCATCCTGCCAACAAGTCAGCTAAAATGGAGAACTTGTGGGGCCTACAATCTCAGCAACAAGTGGCGTTCAGCCTGTGGCTTCAGCTCGTGAAATAAAGGGAATCAAGCTACAGGTGACCAGCTCTAACCCCACAATAGCTTTGGGAAGCTAACTGCAACCTGAGATAGGCTACACATTCCAACAGGCAATGTACCCTAAATCATATGTGACTAAAGGGAACCAAACAATGCCAACATGGTCTAAGGGAGGCCTATATGGCCTACTACCTCAATTGGACACGTAGCAAAAGCCTGTAGCAATGTAAACTATGTGAGCAAACTATGATCAACTAACAGCACTTGTTAGAAATACAATTGCTAACTAGAAGGAGGCTAATTAACCATAAGAGCCTACAATCAAAGTTATATGCAATATAGCTGTTAACAAGATCACAAAAGGGAGCTAATAGAAACCAGCTTTTCTCAAAAAGAGGTTCTATACTACCCTGAGTATGCAATCCAACAGGTGATGCACTCAGTGACACAAATAAACCTCAACTGGGGAATATAATAGTCAGGCGGCGCGAGCTCAATAACAGCGCTGTTTCGTCCCACTTTCGATGTGAATGGCTTTACAACAGTAACGACTATCCACCATTGCCTAAAAGAGTTTGTGAGACACGCCAAATCAAACAGAAGTGCGGCCACAGCTTCCTTTTCAAGTGAAATTAGCTCTCATCATCTACTGAAACATTTTCTCATTTCAGTAATGCAAATCCACAGAGGTTTATGAATGTTTTCACTAGTGTTTGTAAGAGGCTTTTTCAGTAATGCGTATGAATGAATTTCACTAAGGTTGATCAATGTTTTTCATTTCGCTAGTGTTTGTAAGAGTTTGTTCAGTTATAGCCTACATATGAATGAATTTCAGTGAGGTTGATGAATGTTTTCACTAGTGTTTATAAGTCTTTTTCAGTAATGCGTATGAATGAATTTCACCAAGGTTGATCAATGTTTTCACTAGTGTTTATAAGTCTTTTTCAGTAATGCGTATTAATGAATTTCACTAAGGTTCACTAATTTCACTAAAGAAAGAAAAGAAAGGGGGAGTTTCTAAAGTTACTTTAAAGAGGGAGGAGTACATTCTTTTCAAAATAGTTTATTAAAGGGTCTCATGTTCTGTAAAATGTTCTGGTTGATCCCCTAAGAAAATATATATTTTTTTTTTTCAGTTTTTAGAAACATCATTAGATCACTAACCCATAATGAAAATTTATGTTGATTGGGTGATTTCCACTCTAAAATAATTCTCCTTCTAGCTATCAATGTTGCAAAAGCCAAGGCATTCTCTTTATCTTTAGTTATTTGAACACTGTCTCCTGACACAAACAGAGCCATTATTGGGTTAGGGTGAATTCTTTTAAAAGCTGAGTTTAAGATCTCAAAAACTGAAAACCAAAATTGTCTCAGTTTAGAGCAAGACCAAAACATATAGGTTAGATCTGCATTTGATGCATTGCAATAGTCACACGTTTCATCTATATTTGGGTACATTTTAGCCAACTTGGTTTTACTATAATGAATATGGTAGAGAACTTTCATCTGAATCAGATTGAGTCTTACACAAGTCCCATTTACTCGGCCCACAACTTTATCTCTGGTGTCTTTGGATATGTCAATTCCCAACTCTTCTATCCATTCAGCTTTGATCTTTTCTATTGATATATTTTGGAATGACATGATCAGGTTGTATATTTTTTAAATGAATCCCTTAAGGTATGAAGGGACCCTCAGAACTAAATCTAATTGTGACTCAGAAGGCAGTTGAGGAAACCCAGAGCAGTGGGCTTGGATAAAGTGACGAACTTGAAGATGTCGGAAAAAATACACTTTTGAAGATTACATTTTTTAACAATATCATTGTAATTAGCAAAAATATTATCAATAAAAAAGTCACAGCATTTCACTAGGCCCAGGTGCTGCCATTGCTTAAAAGTAGAATCTATCTTGGTAGCTGCGAAAAGATGATAATTGCATATGGGGTTTTCCAAGGATAAGTCTGTGAGTTTAAATACTTGTCTAAACTGATTATATATTTTTAGAGTTGAAATTACTACTGGGCTTGAGGAGAGTTGCGATGGTGAGAATGGTGACTTCATTGTGATTAGCACAGCAAGTGATGTTGACTTGCACGATTTAGCCTCCACTGCACACCAATCTGTATGTGGAGACTGAAACCAATAAGCAACTTTTTGTAAATTTGCTGCCTAATAATAATTTAACAAATTTAGGAGAGCCAATCCTCCATCCTTTTTTGGTCTCTCAAGAAGCTCTCTACATATTCTTGTTTTTTTGTCTGTATCCATAATCTGATCTGCCATATGGTTTATAGGCAAGCATATACTTTTGGAAAAGTTTAGTTTATAACCTGAAAAAAAAAACGTAGTCTTTAAATATTTTCACAATCTCAGAGATACAAGACAGTGGGTTAGTTATACAAACCCGATTCCAAAAAAGTTGGGACACTGTACAAATTGTGAATAAAAAAGGAATGCAATAATTTACAAATCTCATAAACTTAAAAAATATTTAACAAGTTTGTTTGCCCATATAATCTTTAGGGTATTAGGTTAGCTAATTTGGCTTGCTGTCCACTGAGGAGGGGCTTGATGAAGCATCTTCAACTCGAGCTCTGATACACCCCCCCAGTGAATAAATATAGGATGTGATTACATAGGGCAAGGTTCCTGAAATGAAGGTGGAGTTTGGGGAGGTGGAGGGATGCTGAAACAGCTGAGACTGAAGAGAGGTAAGCAGCTGCTTATATACTCTGGCTGTTGATTGGAAGATTAGATGGGCTCGCTCCTCCCTAAATTACGTTTAGGAACTTCACTTAACGAGTTTGTTTGCCCATATAATCTTTAGGGTATTAGGTTAGCTCCACTGAGGAGGGGCTCGATGAAGCATCTTCAACTCGAGCTCTGATACACCCCCCAAAAAGTGCAGAATAAATTTGGGACAGCAAGTTGGATTTAGCATGGTTGAAAATGCTTAAGGATTTAAAGTATACGGGATACCAAGATGCTTAATGCTTGTAACCCCCCCAAAAGGATCGAAAGATTAAAGCGGTATGAAGAATAGAGTTGAGGTGTCGAGTGGCACTAGTGTTTCCTACGCCGGAACACAAGGAAGCTGTGATTAATTGGCCTGGAGTCATGAATGAACACTGCTGCGGCAGTGATATTTAATGAGGCTCCTGCGGGAGCTGGGCTGGAACGCGTCGCCCTACTATGTCCACCATGTGGAGCTATGAGCAGGCTTCTGCTGCGGCAGTATTATTTAAAGAACTCCGTCGGGAGCTTGCGTTCATTGCTGCTGTGTGAACAGCATGAGGCTTGTAGAAGTTTGACTAGGATGCATCTCGCCGCTGCACTGCTGCGGCAATGACTTCTAAAATTACTCCTGCGGGAGTGTTTTTTGGGACTGGAGGTTTGAGTACGTGGTTGGAGAACGTCCCGCTGCAACGTCTGCAACATGGGGGCCCATGAATTCAGAAGTACATGGGGCCCCCAGCTGCCAACAGAGGGGAAGGAGGTCCTCGTCTCTAAAGGGAAAACGGGCCACTGATATCCAGAGCGAACCTACCTGCCGCAGAAAAAGGGAGCCTGCGGTATATAGATAAAACGCAGAGCTACTGTCATTCCAAGGTGTTTTGGATCACATAAGGACATGAGGGCCCGCTGCGATCCTTATGGGACATACAATCCTTGGTATCTCCAGTCCGCTTGTTCAGATAGGAGGGCCCACACTGTGATCCGAACGGGAGAGCCTCCATGATTAAGAACATGAAGAATCACACTGCGATTCAGAAAGGGAGAGCCCCCACGGCACCTGAACGGAAGCTCACACTGCGATTCGACCGGGAGAGCTCCTGCTGCGTTTCGAAGGAGAGAGCCCCTGATAAAATAAACAGGAAGCTCACTCTGCAAGTTGAACGGGAGAGCCCACACTGCAAGTCGAACGGGAGAGCCTGCACAGTATCTGGATGGGGGAGCCCACACAGCAATTCGAATGGAAAAGCCCACTCCAGGAGTGGTAGCTAACACACATCCGAAAAGGGAGAGCTCTCACTGCATCCAGATGAATATGAGCCCTGCGGGGCTTGGTAAGTGGGGAGATGCAAAAATAGTAGGGAGAAGCGGTCCAGACTCAGAAAGATGCTAGTGTTTGTGATGTAGAACCGATCGAACATATTTTGTTTTAAAGGCGTGGCATCGACCGGTCATTTTAATTTGGTGTTCGGATAGGCCCCTCTGGGCTGCTGTGATGGCTGCACCTATGCAGAAAGATAAGAAAAATGGATGGTTAAAGGTTGTCTGGTGTTTGGCTGAGGGGGATTGGTTTTGTAAACCTTTGATGAGGAGGGATATCTGGGGACTTGAAGAGTCGGGGCACTGTTGGCCATGGATGAACTTGGAGAGCAATGTACGCCACTGAGGTAGATTTTGATTGTTCCTGGCTGAATTAAATTGGTATGATGGAGGTAAGAGATGAAGGATATTGAAAGGAGGGAAAACTCCTGGAAAGCTCTGTGGGAGTTTTTTGAAGGAACTCCAAGCTGTCCAGTAGGTTTGGAGTGTTCTGGGAGAAACGGCTTGCAGTATGGTATTTGTGGATGTGGTATGAAGATGTCTTGAGGGAATGGACCAGACGAATGCAAGTTCTGAATCAGGAGGAATTGAAGTTGGATTGGAGTCTGCTTCCAGAGCCAATGTTCTAAATTTGAAAAAGAAGATAAAACATCTGTGATTTAATTTTGGTGACCTGGGATATGTTCATCTATGATGATGAACTGGTAACAGGCGGAAATTCTAAGGGGCAATTAACATTTCGGAACCCCATAGATTGGCTGTTACTACTATGGGATACAGGTTTATGAGAATGATTGCTGATGATGTTTTGGTGGTGGAGAATTCATCTAATTTGGTTACTCCAATTGGGCTTATGCGGAATAAGGTGGAGAATCAAAAGGGGCTGATCATGAATCCGGAATCTAGTTCTTTTTTAAGAGGCCTTCCACTATATCGGGTCCAGCTGTTGCAAATGATAAGTTATTGCAGATCAAGCTGGAGTCAGGTATACTGCGGCTGAAATGTTCTGTCAGGCCTGAAAGAAAGAACTGGTTGGAAATTGTCTGGATGGTGTCCATTTCACTAACTAACTGGGAAATAATGGTTGAAGAAGAGAGAGGCTGCTCACTTAGCTGCAAAGCTTGAGGTAGATATAAAAATGACTGCTCCAAAGGAAGAAGATCAAATATCTGCATGGAATTAGGGAACGGTTATGGGTTGACAATGTTGGTTGTTCCGTGGTGACTGCGTTGGGAGGAGCTGGAAGAGGGACTGCTGTTGCGAGAGAATGGGCTGGCAAGCGGCTCAGACCTGAAGAAGTGTTTGGTGTTGGAAAAAGATGGATGCTGGGAGGAGGGCTCCATTACTGACTGGTGTCAAAGATGGCTGAAGTGAGAGAAAGGGGTTAGTGGACAAAAAGAGTGTTGAGATCATTTGCAGAGGCAACCTCATGCTAGGATCTGTGCCAAGAAGAAATTGGGGAACAGAAGGGAGGAGAGGAATTAGGTAAGTTGTAAAGGGATAGAGGGTGAGGGACCACTAGCGGAGGCAGCCTCACGCTAGGATCCGCTTTCTGGGTAAGTTAGTTTGGGGGTGAGCGAGAAGTAACCATCTGCGAGGGCATCCTGGTGCATGGGTTTATCATGTAGAAGGAGTTTCATATGTAACATCATATGTGATGTTACATATGAAACTGAAGCTTCAAATCTCATATCGAATACACAGCTCAATTATAATAATTGCATATGTTTTCAGAGGAGCAGTGGTAAATGAAAGACGTCTCAACTTTCTTTCCAGTCACATGAATGCTGTGCGTTTCAGAATGTTTAACCCAGACCACTACTCTACGGGTTTATGGAATTTAAAGTCCATTTACTAATATATATATATTAAGTTACATGATTGTACATTCTGCCATAAAGACAGTATAAAACCATATCATAATTAGAGCATGATTTACTTGCATCAAACAACTCTGTTAGTATTATTATTGTTATATTTAATTTATTGCAACACATTAGGATGGAAATTATATTATCAGAAAACTACACGTTTAACATTGCCAGGCTTTTATTTGCTTAATGGAATGACTGAGCTGTACATCTATATTCTTTGGCTGCACTGGCTGGTTTATGGCTGCTGTAAATTTATTTATTTATTTTTAAAAGCTTCAAGATTCAAGAGGCTTCATTTCATAATCCATAGAAGGAAGTAAAGTGCGGGAGACAGGAGTAAGTTTGGATAGTTCTTGCCTGAGGAGTGGAGCTGCATTTGGGAAGAGATGGAAAAGCAGCAGGACTGTTTTTGCGGCCGCTGTTGTTGATCGGGTGGAAAAACGGCGGACGAGGAAGTGCGTGCGGCGGAGGCAGCCTGTGGATAAGCGTGCTGTAAATGTTTATGTTCAGGACATCAGGTTGGAAGAGAAACTTCTGAGTCTTGCTTTTATGATGTTGAAGTGTTTGTTGGCATGCTGGAACTGTTGTTAGAACTAAAGAAGATCGTAGAGTTTAGCTTTTGATGATCTGCGGGAGAAATTAATTCCAGAGCTGGAGAGGACTTGACAAAGGCTGTTGGCAGACCATTTGAAATGGGTAGAATCAGTGTATTAGCAGCGGTAGAATGAAGAGATGAAGTCTGTGAAGAAGACTGATGAGGCGCAGTTAAACGGGCGATCTTGAGGGTGGAGGAGAGAGTGGTTATCCGGAGCGTGGTCTGTATGAGCGCTCAGAAAGAGCATCCGTGTTTGGATCTGTAAGATCCGATCTTACGCGAGATGTGACTGTTGGTGCCTCAGGGAAAGTTCGTCGTCTGAAGGGGGATGGTGGAATTTCCGTGGTGTCGGACATTGTTCAGTACGGCACTACCGGATGCTGAAACAGCTGAGACCGAAGAGAGGTAAGCAGCTGCTTATATACTCTGGCTGTTGATTGGAAGATTAGATGGGCTCGCTCATCCCTAAATTACGTTTAGGAACTTCACTTTATTCACAATAGAATATAGATAATATATAAAATGTTGAAAGTGAGACATTTTGAAATGTCATGCCAAACATTGGCTCATTTTGGATTTCATGAGAGCTACACATTCCAAAAAAGTTGGGACAGGTAGCAATAAGAGGCCGGAAAAGTTAAATGTACATATAAGGAACAGCTGGAGGACCAATTTGCAACTTATTAGGTCAATTGGCAGCATGATTGGGTATAAAAAGAGCCTCTCAGAGTGGCAGTGTCTCTCAGAAGTCAAGATGGGCAGAGGATCACCAATTCCTCCAATGCTGCAGTGAAAAATAGTGGAGCAATATCAGAAAGGAGTTTCTCAGAGAAAAATTGCAAAGAGTTTGAAGTTCTATCATCTACAGTGCATAATATCATCCAAAGATTCCGAGAATCTGGAACAATCTCTGTGCGTAAGGGTCAAGGCCGGAAAACCATACTGGATGCCCGTGATCTTTGGGCCCTTAGATGGCACTGCATCACATACAGGAATGCTACTGTAATGGAAATCACAACATGGGCTCAGGAATACTTCCAAAAACATTGTTGGTGAACACAATCCACCGTGCCATTCACCGTTGCCGGCTAAAACTCTATAGGTCAAAAAAGAAGCCATATCTAAACATGATCCAGAAGTGCAGGCGTTTACTCTGGGCCAAGGCTCATTTAAAATGGACTGTGGCAAAGTGGAAAACTGTTCTGTGGTCAGACGAATCAAAATTTGTTGAAAGAAAAAGTTCTTTTTGGAAAACTGGGACGCCATGTCATCCGGACTAAAGAGGACAAGGACAACCCAAGTTGTTATCAGCGCTCAGTTCAGAAGCCTGCATCTCTGATGGTATGGGGTTGCATGAGTGCGTGTGGCATGGGCAGCTTACACATCTGGAAAGGCACCATCAATGCTGAAAGGTATATCCAAGTTCTAGAACAACATATGCTCCCATCCAGACGTCGTCTCTTTCAGGGAAGACCTTACATTTTCCAACATGACAATGCCAGACCACATACTGCATCAATTACAACTTCATGGCTGCATAGAAGAAGGATCCGGGTACTGAAATGGCCAGCCTGCAGTACAGATCTTTCACCCATAGAAAACATTTGGTGCATCATAAGGAGGAAGATGCGACAAAGAAGACCTAAGACAGTTGAGCAACTAGAAGCCTGTATTAGACAAGAATGGGACAACATTCCTATTCCTAAACTTGAGCAACTTGTCTCCTCAGTCCCCAGACGTTTGCAGACTGTTATAAAAAGAAGAGGGGATGCCACACAGTGGTAAACATGGCCTTGTCCCAACTTTTTTGAGATGTGTTGATGCCATGAAATTTAAAATCAACTTATTTTTCCCTTAAAATGATACATTTTCTCAGTTTAAACATTTGATATGTCATCTATGTTGCATTCGGAAGAAAATATTGAAATTTGAAACTTCCACATCATTGCATTCTGTTTTTAGTCACAATTTGTACAGTGTCCCAACTTTTTTGGAATCGGGTTTGTATATAATAATAGATCGTATAAAGAAACGTAATACTCTTATACTTGATAAAGAAACGTTATACTCATCACCCATTCTTTTAATACCACTAATAGACTGTGACGATCTGAGTACTGAAGATAGTGGCTCTGTAGCCAAAATAAATAGTAAAGGGCTAAGGGGACAACCTTGCCGTGTGCCTCTGGAAAGAAAGAAATATTGTGAGCATATCTTATTTGTGATTACGGCTGCCTTTGGTTGATGATAAAGTAGGTGAATCCAGGAAGTGAATTTTGAGCCGAATCCAAATTTGTCTAATACAGCAAATAGATAGTTCCATTCAACTCTATCAAATGCTTTCTTTTCGTCAAGAGAAATAATCACTTCAGGACTACTCTCTGATGCAGAAGAATGCACAACATTAAGAAGTTTTTGAATATTGATGAAAGAGTGACGCCCCTTAATGAAGCCCGTAAAAACTGACCAAGACTACTGGAAGAGAAGAAGAAGAAAAAACAAACTCGTAGTCTTGCTGGATGAAGCAACTGGAATCATACATCCTTCTGGTACAGCAACTGTTTGACGTTTTTAAAAGCGGTGCGCTTTCTGGCGAGATCGGCGGATATGTCAGGATAGATCCTCAAAGTAGAGTCCTTGTATTTTGTCTCGTGTTGTCTGGCCCATCTAAGCACTTTTTCCTTCTCTTGCAATTTGTGAAAACACAACCAGCAGGCAAGGAAGTCGGCCTTCCTGTGGTTTTGGGCCCAAAGATCAGTGTGCTTGTTCCAATTCAGGAGGCTTTTCAAAAACATCCGGACCCATGACTTCCATTATCATCTTAGACATGAACTTGATTGTAGACTGGTCTTTCTCGCTGTTCTCCGGAACATTTAAGATCCTGAGAATTGATCTCCGTGACCGGTTTTCCAAGTCATCAACTCGATCCAGAAGTGTCGCGTTTTGCTCTTTCAGAGTTTTGATAGTTATTTCGGTCACAGCCAGTGCAGTGAAGTTATCACCCGCGAGTGTCTCTGTAGCACACAAGCGGGACTGCAAGCTTGCCAAAGTCTCCGTTAAAGCATTCACCGAAGCGGCACCATTGATTCTTGGATCAGAGCTGAGATGTCCTCTTTTATCGAAGCTCGTTGCTTTGTTAGCTCCGTTACAAGCTGGCTCATGGAGATGAGGACTACACTGGTCCTTGATGTTGGCGGGGCATTTGCTGCTGGTTTTTTCTTACTCATCTTGTTGTATCAGTGCAACTGCACCACTTTAAATCTTATGAAAAGGATTGTTAGCTTAAATGGCACTAATAAAGTGTATTTTATCAGAAACTGTCAGGAGCTCTGCCGACACACGTCTGCACCTCACATTGCCAAACCAGAAGTCCTCACATTGCCAAACCGGAATTTCACTAAGGTTGATCAATGTTTTTTCAGTAGTGTTTATAAGTCTTTTTCAATAATGCGTATGAATGAATTTCACTAAGGTTGATCAATGTTTTTCATTTCACTAGTGTTTAGAGGCTTTTCAGTTATGCATATGAATGAATTTCACTATGGTTGATTAATGTTTTTTGTTTCACTAGTGTTTGTAGGAGTGTGAGGTAGCACACATGGTTCAAATGAAAACACCATAGACATGTTTGGTAAGATCTTTATTTTGTTTGTTTTACTTAGAAGCAGTAACATGGAAGGTGCACATCCCATGGTGACTGCTGGTAATGTGGAACATTCAATATGGTGATGAAATCAAGAAATGTGTAAATATAAATGTGTGTGTTTCGTTTCTGTGTCTTACTGGTTCCTGGAAAGCCCAAAAAGGAGTGACCCGCGAACAGGAAACCAGTTTTATGGCATCCTGAAGGGGAGGAGTTACCCAATTAAGGATATGTGGATTAAAATGTCTTTTACATGTATACTTTGATGAATTATTATGGAGAGAAGCCTTTGGTTAAAGGAAAACTTCATCTTAGGTGTGACTTGTGAGGTTGAAAGTCTATGTGACGTGTGAAGTACTGTTTAACAAATGGAGTGTTATGATTGGTCCGTTTGAATACTAAGGGAGGGGGCCAAGATTATAAAAGAGCAGTGGAAACAAAAACGACGGGTGTTTGTTGGAACAGTAGCCAACCATTTAAACTTTTCTTTTGTTTTTTTTTGTTTTTTTGTTATGTGTCGAGTTGTATTTTAAATAGGAAAAAAAACAAAAATAAAAAAAAAACTGTGTTAAACTTGCCCATTCATTGGATATGTTGCCTTGGCTTCTGCTATGTCTACTTGAAACTTGTGAATCCCGAAAATAAAAAGAACTTTCCATGGACTTTTTCTGGTGTTTTGCCACTTCTTTTGCTGTCAGTTAGCCACTGCATCGACCATCTTACCACATGGAGGTAAAAATTATGGCCTATACGGCCTCTCATACTCATGCTGACCAAAGTGCTGATTCAAGCGATGTGAGGCATATAGTTTCTTTTTATTGTGTTTTGTGATTATTTTGTATGAAATACTGAAGTTTATAATAAGGGTTTTGGCCCAAGTGGTGCTGTGTTCTAAAATCGGGTTTAAAGGTGCCCTTGATTCAAAAATTGAATTTACCTCGGCATAGTTAAATAATAAGAGTTCAGTACATGTAAAAGACATACAGTGAGTCTCAAACTCCATTGTTTCCTCCTTCTTTTATAAATCTCATTTGTTTAAAAGACTTCCGGAAAACACTCAGATTTCAACATAATACGTAACATACGTAACAGTCGGGGGCTCCACCCCAATATTTGCATAATGCCAGTGTTCAAATGCATTACACAAGGACAGCCAGTAACGTCTGGATCTGCACAGATGAATCATCAGACTAGGTAAGCAAGAACAACAGCGAAAAATGACAGATGGAGCAATAATAACTGACATGATCCATGATATCATGATATTTTTAGTTATATTTGTAAATTGACTTTCTAAATGTTTCGTTAGCATGTTGCTAATGTAGGCTACTGTTGGTTAAAGTTACACCGTTTATTACTGTATTCACGGAGACAAGAGCGTCGCTATTTTCAGTATTAAACACTTGCAGTCTGTATAATTCATAAACACAACTTCATTCTTTATAAATCTCTCCAACAGTGTAGCATTAGCCGTTAGCCACGGAACACAGCCTCAAACTCACTCAAAATAAAACGTTGACATCCAAATATATACTTTACTCACATAATTCGAAGCATGCATGACGAACATCTTGTAAAGATCCATTTGAGGGTTATATTAGTTGTGTGAACTTTGTAAATGCGTTGTAATATAGTCAACAACTCATGTGGCAGGGAACACGCTCGCTCTTAAAGGGGCGGCGTCAGTGAAAATCAGTGCATTGTTAATGATGCCCCAAAATAGGCAGTTAAAAAAATTAATAATAAAAAAAAAAAAAACTATGGGGTATTTTGAGCTGAAACTTCACAGACACATTCAGGAGACACCTTAGACTTATATTACATCTTTTAAAAACATGTTCAAGGGGACCTTTAAATTCTGGCATGTGCATGCTTTCCACTGCATCTTTGTTGCTTGGCAACCACTTTGTTTCTGAAGAAGAACTACATTGCTTGGTGGAAGAATACATTTGTTATCAATATCATTTACATACATACACACACACACACACATATATATATATATATATATATATATATATATTTTTTTTTTTTTTTTTTTTTTTTTGTGTGTGTGTGTGTGTGTGTTTAATTTATGAATTACAAAATGGGAGCAATATGATCTGGTTCCATATTGTGCTTTAGAATTTCTAAGTTCACTGTTTGTTTTAGTATTTTAAGCAGTTCCAAGCACTTGAATGATGATTCAAGTGTGACGTGATGATTCAAGTGTCAAGTGTGATGATTCAAATGTGACACTCTGAATTCTACTGTAATATTAAAAAGGGCATGTCAATGTGAAACAAGTCTGTTGTGAATGATTATTAAAGTTATTATCATTTTATCAAGTATTAAAAAGGTACTATTCAAGTATAGTGTACAAAACTATGTACAAATGTGCTTATAGACAAGTTAAGCAGGGCTTCACAAGAAAAGAGCATGTTCCGATGTAAAACTCTAATTTGACCTTTTCTGTGTTTAGGCTGCCTTTATGGCCTGGACACTCGAGCCTCTCTCAGTATGACCAGAGTTTCCCTGACTCGTATCTGCCTTTCCAGATTCAAGTCAACCAAAGTGAGCTGTTGTTCTACATTGTTGAGTGGTGCTTAATGTGGCATTTTCTTTCTCTGAAAGGCATTTAAATGAGCTATGATAATATAGACACTTAAAACATTGTACAATAATGCCCCCTTGTGGTCAGATATTATATTATCACCATTTAATTAAAAAAATAATAATAATTATAAAAACACAATTTATGTCTGTTGTGAATCTAAACTTGGGAGCAAGTGGATGAAGGGACTGGACAGCGTTAAACAACTACACACAAGTTAGTATAATCTATAATTTATTCACATTTGTTTTTACACCACTTTCCCACTGCAGCTTTGTGCATAGAGTTTATGTTTATTATGCACAGGTACATTACTTCATTAGAATTAGTTATAAACTCAAGTTAGCTACAAAATACAGTGTCAAGAAACATTATAAAAGACCCTTTTACTCCCATTTATAAAGACAACACAACAAATAAATATTTAATAAAAAAAAAAAATAGGTTACATTTGTTAAGTTATTTCCAATCACAGAAACATTCATTGATGTAATTTCCCTGTATGTGAAACAACACCAAAAAAGGTATCGCAACAATCACATTATATTATGGTGTTTCAAATTATATATTAAAAAAATAATAATGTAAAGGTGTCCAATATTGCAGGTTTTTTTTTTTTTTTTTGCTTTTCCCCTCAAATTTTGTTTAGCCTTCCATATTTATTCTTTCAGTGTTTTCGCATTTAGTGCCTCTACACAAAACAATCCCAGGCTTTCTTTACCACATACTCCTGTCCTTTTCCTCATTTAGCCATGAATCCCTCCAGTCATGGAGTTCTCTGTGAAACCAAAGGAGTTCTTCACAGTGCAGTACAGTCCAACTGTCACGTGGTGTGAGAATGGCTCATTTGAGTTCTGACTCAGCCGCATCTCTGTTTGCCCCTTATGATTGTCTCAGAGCAGTTCTGCCTCATCGTCCTCATCCTCAGAGCCAGATGGACCCTGACGGACCTCCTCGTACCATTTATTAGTGAGCGTCTTCATCTGGATCCGCCCATGCAGAAGATCCTTAGAGAGGAAGGAAATAACAATACATTACAACCAGTTCTTCAAGTCAACTCCTCACATTATTTAAATGAGCCTTATAACTGGAATAATCTGTTAGGAAGGTTATGACCAGTCTAACCTCTTGTGTGAGTCTACGGGTGAAGAAAGGGTTCAGATACTTGGCGTCAAGCCACAGGAAACCCTTCAAATCCTGTCTCTGATAAATCTGAGCTTCATACTCTTCCTCTGTCAGCTCAGACAAATGCTCAGATTCGATGGCGTTACCCTGAGAGAGAGAGAGAGAGAGAGAGAGAGAGAGAGAGAGAGAAAGATGCATATTTACTCTGTTCCAAATGTCATTGATAAAAATGTTTGCAAATAGCTTACTCCATTTTCCTTTGTATTATTTCTATAACTCGGAGCACCAATAAGATTGGTCTGCAAGTTTAACATTTTAATTGAACCATTCATATAGCCAATTAGCCTTTGCATTTATGCAGTATTCTGAAACCAATCATGTGAAGGGAGTCCAGAAAATCCCAATGTTCCTGCACACATAATTCACATAGTTGTAAATGATATATATTTCAATTCCAATTTGACTAGGAATTGACTAGGAATTAGACTTAAAATAATTAAAAGTATCATTATGGTATTGGAGAGTACCAGTTTATAACTATAAACTACAGCAGTACTCAGTGCATTCATTAACCAGATTAATGATCGATTAATCAACGAATTAAACCCACTCGTACTGCTAAAACTTACTAAAACAATTATACCGGGGGAAACAAAATAAACTGTAAATGTATGAATCAAACTCACTAAGCCTGCCGACAGTTTCTTTTCCACACATCATTTTATTATATCCATGTATTGTCAAATCATATAAAACAGTGAAATCGCTCAGGAACTCTGTCCTTGTCTGCACTCCAGACGGTGACGTGAGCTCTACTGACAGTCTTGACTCCAATTGGTTGTCGCTCGTGAAATGTGCTGCTCATTTGCATAAAGTGATACTTTATAATAAGTAATAAAGTACTTACAAATAATTTTCAAACTATTTGTTTATAGTTAATATATTGTAGTCTCTACATTGTTAATATATTAATAGGCTATATACAAATAGCGAGTTCTTCATTTATTGTCACTGTAAATGACCAAATTATTATTGTTTAATTATCTCATATGTAAAGAGTTAGATAATGTTTTTTTTATGCTTTGTTAACAACTTATTTACTGTAAATAGTTCTCACTTTTGATTAGGTCTCGGAAAATGGGAAGTCAGTTTGCGCTGAACTGGTTTAGGGGGAAAATTGTGTGTCATGCATGTTTCTGCCTGTCTGTTATTTTAAGTTTGGTAAAACTTTAGTATGGGGAACACACATTCACTATTAACTTTTGCTTCAATAAACTCTTAATTTACTGCTTATTAATCGTTAGTAAGGTAGTTGTTGTAGTGTTTAAGTTTAGGTATGGGGTAGGATTTAGGGATGTAGAATATGGTCATGCAGAATAAGGCATTAATATGTACGAATAAACAGCCAATATGCAAGCTAATAAGCAACTAGTTAAAAGTGAGAATTGTTTCCCATACTAAAGTGTTACCGTAAGTTTTATTTCTATCCTAGTTTTTATTTGCTTTAGTTTTGGGTTCTGGGTTTATGCCCAATTTACAAATTATTGGAATACATTAACATACTCATGTTTAACTATGAAATCTGAGGTTTTCTAAACGTTTGTGAATCGTTTTGAAAAGGTTAATTTTTCACACAAATTACTCAGAATGTACTCGTAGATTTATGAAAATTTCTTGAATAAGGACCATTGTCTTTAAATCGAGAATTGCAATTTGTTTTCAAAAGAAAATGATAAAGATAACATTTCTCTCACCATTTTCTGAGTTTTACTCAGGTTAATATCTTTTTTGTTCTTGCGTCGTGACTGGCTCTCCTCAATGTCCATGATGCGGATGAGGGGCATGGTCCCGCCCCCCATCAGCAGGATGGTGAAGAGTACAATGACTATGGTGGTGGTGCCGATCAGCTGACGCTTCTCTATGGGCTCCAGACCCAGATGAAGACTGAGGGCGTATGGGATCGCACCCCGCAGACCTGACCACATGAGCATGGAAGACACGAACTTAGACGGAATGCAGTTTTATTAATTCATTATCATTACTATTATTAACAAACTACTAAAAAAATAAAATGTTATTTTAAATGGGAAAGAATGAATAGTTACTAGATATAGGATCTAAAATATCTCTGATTTAAACCTTCAAATAAAATTTATTTTAAGATGTTGAATAAAATGATGTTCAATGTAAAAAAAAAACAAAAAAAAAAAAGTGAATGTTTGAAAAATGTTGAAGTATAAGAGCTGACTGCAGTTTAAATGACAAGATTGAAAAAGAATGAGGTAAACTCACTTCTAACCTTCAAACCAAATGGAAATTAAAATGTACCATTTACTGAATCTTCTTACCGCTGAACCACATGATGAACATCATTTTGGGGGTGATTTTATGATCTCTGAAGAAGTTAAGCAAGAAGGATAGCGGGAAGATATTCACAGCCCGACCAACAAGAACCAGAACCTGTGACAGAAAAACAGTTCAACTGAATTCTGATGACATAAATCTAATAAACATTATAATAATACACATTTTCTTTGTTTATTTGAACTCAGTTCAGATAAGACTCTACAAAACTAGTGACGTGTCACGCGTTCAGCAAGCATTCATGCTTTATCAGATTTTGAAGAACAAAAAGAGCAGTAATGATCTGGGGCAAGACAAACAGGGATAACAAGCACTTTGACGACACATACTATACACCAGATGACAAAAGACAGCTCGAACTTATGAGGGAAACTGAAGATAGACAGGCCCAGGAACGCAAACACACATGTTTCTGTGGAATCAAAAAACAGAAGAGAAGAGTAAAGTTCATGTTAACTGAAGAACTCCTCTATGAAGCAGTAGGTTTGTGAAAGTCGCCTCAGGCACTGACCGCACATGAAGGCCACGGTTCGAAGAGTCTGCTGCATGAGAATCTGGGTGACTGGCGACAGGTTATGATGAGTGTAATGAGACATGACAATTCCAGAGAACAGAATGGCCATGATCCCTACAAACAGAAAGACAACAATTCTGATTGATTTTGATACTGAAATCACAACACATTTGGCATGTTTAAACTAATCAGGATTTGTTTTTAAGCTCACCGGAGAGCTTGATGCCCTCAGCAAGACCATACGGCAGGTATGCAAATATAATCATCATCCCAAACTCCAGAGACGGAGTCTTTCTCAGGTCGAAGTGTTTCAGAGCCTACAAACTCTCATTCAGAAATATAATCTCACAGGACTTCAGTAGAGTTCTTAAAATAAGCAACTATGTATAAACAATACGAAAGTAAAAATGTATATATTGGCCCAAATACACACAAATACATGTAATATTTTAATAATTATTTTCCTATATAGGATATTATTCACTATATGTTTAGCACTCCAACCATCTGAGTACAGACTGACTAAATACAAACCTACTAATAGTGTTAAATAATATTTATTTATATATTTATATATAATATATATATTTATATATATATTATGCTTTTTCAAATATTCCCTTTCATGTAGTATTTATAGTTGTTTGTGAGGATAAAAGGTCTGCAAAGTTTCAAAGATCAAAGTGCATGAGAAATAAAGTTATTGTCTAAAAGAAAGAATCGATTCTGAACTGTCGGAGTCATCATCAATTCCATCTCACTTTCTGTTACATACCTACGTAACAATGAAACAAATTTGCATAGAGAGGCCAATCTACTTCGAGTGTAACTACAACGAGCCAATGCACATTGGCATGCAATCATATGCATCAGCTGCTCGCCTCGTAGCAGGTGCGTTGCATCTTCAGCTTTTCGCTTCGGAGCCGAACCTACTAACACAGTGGTGTCTACGAGTGAGTGTTTAAACAAACAACGAGTCAGCTCTTCTGGATCAGATTGCTCTTCATTTGTTGCAGGAGGACAGCACAGCAGCGGAGTCGATCTCTCTTCTTTCTTTTTCTTTTCTTTGTTTTGCCTTCTTTTGAACAACAACAAAAAAGCTGCTCCCAGCTGTAAAAGCTGTTCTTACGGCTGGTGACGGTGCACTTAAAGAGCGCTCAAAAGCTGTTCTGACAGCTGGTAAAAGGCAGCGTCTGCAAGGAGAGAGTGCGCACAGTTCCAACCACTCCCTTCAGGGATCAGGTAGTGAGCCTGCAAGCGCTGTCTCCAAGCAGAGGATGGCCCACTGGATAGTGGATGCCATCGCCCTGGCTTACCAAGCTCAGGGCGTGCCCTGCCCGCTCAGGTTGCATGCTCACTCCACGAGAGGTGTCGCATCCTCCTGGGCACTGGCTCGTGGCACCTCGCTGACAGACATTTGTAGAGCTGCGGGCTGGGTGATACCTAACACGTTCACTAGATTCTATAGCCTTCGTGTCGAGCCGGTCTCCTCCCGTGTTCTCACCTCAGGTCAGAGGCACGGAGAGGCCCCGGCTTAGAGTCGGCTTGCTGCGCTACATGCACTTCTTTTCTCCAGAGAGTCCCTACAAGGCAGACCCTGTTGAGTCCTCCGATCTCCCTTCGGCAGCTGACGTGGTGGAGCATCTGGCGCCAGGCCTAAACTCCGTTGCATCCTTGAGAACCGGGTTTAGGCTGGGTTCCATATGTGTGACCCTACGGGGATCCCATATGGCTGGTTCCACGGTTGCTCCTAAACGAAGCCCATGTCTTTCCCTCTGGGAGAACCCACTTCTCATCGAGTTGGAGTCACCCCAGTAGTTCCATATGTAGAACAACCTACAAGGTTAGTCCATATGTACTCCTCCACATGACTCCTTTGGGGAAGGATGTGGCTTCCGCAGTGTTCCTTTCCCAACGAAAGGGTATGCTTTCCCAGTGTTATCCAATAGTCTCACTGAATGGGTTTTGGGGAACAGCAGTGATCGACACTCTCTGTGTTAGCCCTGTCCCACCGTCCTTAGGCAAGGGGGTTCAGGTGGCTTAATACAGAGCGCTGGAAGGGGGCAGCTCCTGTGGCGCTTTGGTAGGGATTCCTATTCGTCGGTCTGTCCGACGTACGTCGAATGTGACCGACTGAATGGGAACGTCTCGGTTACAAAGGTAACCCTCATTCCCTGAAGGAGGGAACGGAGACGTACGTCCCGTCGCCACAGTTGTTGTCCCGCTGATACTGCCGCCTGCTCGGTTCGGCTCCTCAGAGAAAACCTGAAGATGCAACGCACCTGCTGTTCATTATATATATATTGAAAAAGCCACAAAACAGTATATTTCTTTAAAAATGACAAAATTTGAAATTTGAGACTTTGTTTTATATCAAAAGTAACCTGCTCTGTCTTGTTTGTCGACGTGTTGTCAGTGTCCTTTTTGCTCCGCAATGTATGATCTGCATAAGAACATGATGTGTGGTGAGAGATCGGCATGGCTTGTCAAATGTAGCAACAGTAACTAAAGGGGGCGGGTCTCTGCGAACGGTCAATTGGAGCAGAGAAGACCAATCACAACAGACTGACAGACTGGGCCATCTGACCAATCAGAGCAGAGTAGACTCTCAGAAAGGAGGGGTTTAGAGAGACTGATGAATCTTCAAACAAACTGTTTTCAAACTCAGAGAAATGAGGGAATGTGCAATGTATATTATTAGAAAATTAAAGTGTTTTTTGAGCTTTGATGCATGTAAACCTGTTGTAGGAGACTCCAAAACAAAATTAGTAACCTTTAAAATAGCAAAATTGGGCCACTTTAAAACACAGGATCATAAGGATACAATAGCTGAGATGAGACCAGTGAGTGTGCCCAAGGCAGCCGATCCAAAGAACATCTTCAGGAAGTAGCCGAGTGCCTGCATGAAGGTTTCCCAGCCCGTCGAGACATCTGAATCGGCAAACCCCTCCGCTGTACTGAAATACCAACAACACCACATACATCAACCACTGCTCACACCTGCTAACACAATAATGTATCTAATATGATTATTTATGTTTATCATGCCCACTGATCTCCTAGCCTTTAACAAATAGCTTCAATTTGGTCAGCAGGGGGCAGCAGAGTCACATTCAGATCCCTTATTTATTGTACAGTAGTGGCCAAAGTGATGGAATATAGGAAAATTGACATCTTCACTCTTTATTCAAATATTATTACAAATGTGTTAAAGATATTGTAAGCATATTGCGTAGTTGTGCTTGGAGTCAATTGTTTTATTTGTGATAACACAATGAAACATGCTGACATCATTTTTGGCCAGGCTTTCATACACATACAAATAAATTATGAACACATGCAAACTCAAGAGAGAACCAACGAAACCAACAAAATATTAATAACTGATTATGTTGTAGTCAAATGTTTTTTGTTGTTGTTTTTGCTTAGTAAAATAAAACCTGCAATTGTAGTTTGCCCTTTTACCCAATAATTTTGTCAGATAAATATCTTAACCAGGTTTAGTGTTTTTTTTTCTTCCCTCACATTTAAAATATTGAAAAAATATATATAAAATATTTTGTTCTTTGATGGTTTAATCAAACTTGTAGGGACAATAAAAACAAATATCCCCAACAGACATCACTTTTGGCCACAACTGTTCATACCTGGACATGACTTACATCAAAGATTAACAGCTTCCACCAAGAACAATACATACTACAAAAAAACTGAACACTAAAGTGTATCAGTGACTGAGCCATAGATTAGCTGTTAACACTTAAAACAAACTGTTGTATGTAGGCTACCTGAGCATCCAATATCAAATGGACTTAAAAGTGATGTGTTTTAACTGATGAAAATATTTTAACACCGAAACATATGGTGGGTAGCAGGGGTTTTATAACGGAATAATTCACTTATACATTTGGGGTTTGATAACTAATGTGACATTATGATCTAGCCTAATGAAGCAGATCAAGACATTAGCAATGTCCCTCTACTTTAAAGGGTTAGTTCACCCAAAAATGAAAATTCTTTCATCATTTACTCTCCCTCATGCTGTTCCAAACCCGTAAGACTTTCATTCATCTTTGGAACACAAATGAAGATATTTTTAATGAAATCTGAGAGATTTCTGTCCCTCCATTGACAGTCCACGCAACTACCATTTTGACGCTTCAAAAAGTTTATAAAGAGATCGTATAACTAATCCATATGAATTTACTGGTTTAATCAATATTTTCTGAAGAGACTCGATTGCTTTATATGAACAGATTGAATTTAGGCTTTTACTCACATATAAACATTGATCAGAGAACATAAACAGAAACTCAACCGTACGTGCACTGACATGTGAAAACAAACATGGCATGGGTTTGCATGGGTGGAATCTTGAGGAAGCTCAAACGTACTGCGTAACATAATAATGAACCTCAGTGGTTCTTGCGGAAGCTCAAACGTGCTGCGTAACACGGGAATGAACCTGTTGCACAAACTGCTTAGAAGATTCGTAAGTTGGTCATCTATTTTTTTTTCTTCAATACTGGTCTTTTTTTTTTTTTTTTTTTTTTTTGTCAGTTACACAAAAAGTTAGATTGATCTAATTTGCCTTAAAGGTGCCCTAGAACTTCTTTTTAAAAGATGTAATATAAGTCTAAGGTGTCCCCTGAATGTGTCTGTGAAGTTTCAGCTCAAAATACCCCATAGATTTTTTTTAATTTATTTTTTTAACTGCCTATTTTGGGGCATCATTAACTATGCACCGATATATAGGTTGCGGCCCCTTTAATTCTCGTGCTCCCCCGCCCCCGGAGCTCGCGCTTGCCTTGAACAGCATAAACAAAGTTCACACAGCTAATATAACCCTCAAAATGGATCTTTACAAGATGTTCGTCATGCATGCTGCATGCATACATCAGATCATGTGAGTGTTGTATTTATTTGGATGTTTACATTTGATTCTGAATGAGTTTGATAGTATGCTCTGTGGCTAAAGCTAACATTACACACTGTTGGAGAGATTTATAAAGAATGAAGATGTGTTTATGAATTATACAGACTGCAAGTGTTTAAAAATGAAAATAGCGACGGCTCTTGTCTCCGTGAATACAGTAATAAACAATGGTAACTTTAACCACATTTAACAGTACATTAGCAACATGCTAACGAAACATTTAGAAAGACAATTCACAAATATCACTAAAAATATCATGATATCATGGATCATGTCAGTTATTATTGCTCCATCTGCCATTTTTCGCTATTGTTCTTGCTTGCTTACCTAGTCTGATGATTCTGCTGTGCACATCCAGACGTTCTGCCCTTGTCTAATGGCTTGAACATGAGCTGGCATATGCAAATATTGGGGGCGTACACCCCGACTGTTACGTAACAGTCTGTGTCTGATTTGCCTGTTCTTCTGAGGTCTTTTAAACAAATGAGATTTATATGAGGAGGAAACAATGGAGTTTGAAACTCAGTGTATGTCTTTTCCATGTACTGAACTCTTGTTATTCAACTATGCCAAGGTAAATTCAATATT